>JBAMCG010000101.1:1200000-1800000 GCA_037075325.1 Drosophila mayaguana
TATCTAACACGACTTGCTTTGCCTCAACCATCGGCACCACTGCTCCAGCTGATTATCTAGTAGCGAAAAATTATATATGTAACTTCAATGCTAAAATCCCCTGATCCCTTCCAGGAACTGATATTTCAAGAATTCTTCGCTTTTTTCTGTTTCAAAAGAAAAACAAACACACAGAGGCACGCACGCATATCCACGCATTAGCTGCAGTGTGGGCTTACTATGGGAACTTAATTGTTTAATAACTTTTCTTGTCGATGGACTATCTTCATGAAACTTTTATATCATGATTAAAATATTGAAATGCATGAATTTGCCAAAGCAGAAGTCTCTAGTATTACGGACAGACGGATATGGCTAAATCGACTCAGCTCGTCGCCCTGATCAAGAATATATATACTTTATGGAGTTTGCCACGCCTCCTTCTGCCTGTTACATACATTTAAACAAAACCATTATACCCTGATTTCACATTTTCAATTGGTTCATGCAAAACATATTTTAAGTACTAGAGCCTTGTGCTTTGGAATGTACACACATTTGCACATTGTGATCACGTTCTGATAGTTTCATGAAGATAGTATTACTACAGGAGAAATTATTCAGCAACAAAATTCTCATAGTATTGCCCACACTGCAGCGCAGCCCAAGCGCAGTCGCTGCTTACTGCGCAGTTAGCAGAGCGTGTGCTTATGCGTGCGTGAATATCAGCTCTTTGTAGGGATCAGGGTATTTCCTAGTCGAGCAGTCTCGACTAGAGCTTCCTTCCTTGTTTTTATATTGGGTTGTCTATCCGAGTATATATTCAGAATTTCAAGCCAATTACGCTCAAGATATATATAAAAATGTTAATACATATAAGCAGATCCGATTTGCCACGCTCACTGTGGGCGTGAACATATCATTATTGATAGATCTTTATAGGATCGTAAAAAAATTGAATTCGACCTAGAATTACTTAAACAAGTTATAAATGTTTTTAAAATATACCTTTTCATCTGCAAACGATGTATTTTTTACTCTTTCAATGCAATATTGACTATTTGAGTAAATTTTATTTGTGCTTGTAATAAGCAACGATCCTGTAGTAGAACTTATAACATGGGACTCATCCGAAAAAGACTCTGGATCCAAACGAAACTTCGGGCATTCTAGTCCGGTTAAGACTCCAAATACTGAAAAAATAAATGGTGAATATAAATTTAGTGTCACTCAGCAACAAAAAACAGATGCATATAGATATTTTATATTTATATTTATATTTATATTTATATTTATATTTATATTTATATTTATATTTATATTTATATTTATATTTATATTTATATTTATATTTATATTTATATTTATATTTATATTTATATTTATATTTATATTTATATTTATATTTATATTTATATTTATATTTATATTTATATTTATATTTATATTTATATTTATATTTATATTTATATTTATATTTATATTTATATTTATATTTATATTTATATTTATATTTATATTTATATTTATATTTATATTTATATTTATATTTATATTTATATTTATATTTATATTTATATTTATATTTATATTTATATTTATATTTTATTTTTATATTTATACATGATGGCGGTTGATAAAATCATAATATATTATAATAGTAGCATCTTATTTTAGAATAATATATGATAAATAAACACTAAAAAATTAGTTGCGCTGTAGGTTTTGGGACTAAAGAAATTTTTGAAACATGTGTGCAATACATATTTAATAACAATCCCTGAGTACAACTGTTCGTATTGTCATATAATCTTAAGAATACTACTCTCAAGAAACCATACGTAAATTTAATAAAGAAAGAAGCGTGCACACAACACAAAAGTAAAAAAAATATGTCCTCGCAGAAAATGTATGTATTAGGGACTAGTCAAAAGCGTATTTGCGCTGCAATCGCTCAACAGAAATGATACTCTCTATGTAAGCACAGGCTCATATGAATTTCTTCTCAACGATCCCATTCCTTCAGTTCTGAGTGCTCATGCATTCGAACAGTCTAAGAACACTCCTAATCATTCACAGTGCTAGAGAGTTAAAATTTGGAATATCTCAAGGTGACGGCAGGTTAACATAAGTACACCCATTGCACTTTGGACAACAAAAAGTTTTGTTTACCAAAACTCAAAAAAATTGTATTTTATAATAAATACATGAGTAATAAAAACGTTTTTGAAAGTTTTTTATGATTTTTATACTCTGATCCCATTGAAAATGGGAAATCAAGGTATAATCGTTTTGTTAAAATGTATGTAACAGGCAGAAGGAAGCACCGCACACTCCATAAAGTATATATATTCTTGATCAAGGCGACGAGCTGAGTCGATATAGCCCAGCCCGTCTGTCCGTCCGTCCGTCGGTATGAACGCCTAGATATCAGAAGATATAAGAGCTAGAGACTTGAAATTTTTCAATGCATACGCAGTTCAAGTATATTTTTTCGATAACTCGTCCGATTACTTTTTATCGAGGATACTCGATAAATTGATTTCGTTTACTCACCGTAATTTTGATACTTTTAAACCTAGAGACTTCAGATTTAGTGTGTACATACATCCGATTAATACGCAGATTTTGTAACAGATTTTGGATACCACGCCCCTTCTCCCTAATTTGTAAAAAACGTATTTTAAGTACTAGAGACTTGTGCTTTGGAATGTATACACATTTGCACATTGTGATCACGTTCTAAAAGTTTCATGAAGATAGTACGACTAAAAGAGAAGCTATTCAGCAAAAAAATTCTCATAGTATTGCCCACACTGCAGCGTAGCCCAAGCGAAGTCGCTGCGCAGCTGGTACCACGTCCACTTCGCCCCTAATTTGCAAAAACCCTATTTTAAGTACTACTAGACTAGAGACGATCCGCTCACTAGAGGCATGGAAAATCGGATCAGAAGATATACTGATTTTACAAATTCTTCTATATTTCGGGCACTATTGATGCTAGAGACCAGAAATTTTGTATATTAACTCGGGCTGACTATGGCGGATATATCTCCACACACAGTCGACGTGACAAACTGCAAAAGTTTATATCTCCTACAGTTAGATCCAAGCCGAGCAAAGACGAAGTTGGGTGGTACCTGCTAGACAGATTTTCGGCGTTGAAAAAGTGTGCAGTCTATGTGTTCTATGGTTAGTGGTATAAGTAAAAATCCCAGCAAAATCATGAAATCATACTTCAACATTTGGTTTTAAGTTTCTGGGCATCACTTCTTGTTTCATTTATTTGATTCTTGTCTTCAATAATTTCTTCAACTTCAACTTCCAGAATTTGATCAAAATGGAATATACAGGCAATATAAAAAGTTAAGATAGCACGTGCCCTACCTGCCATTGCTTACTCTAACTTACACCTAATCAGAAAAAAGTGCATATATATATATATATAGTATTATTGCAATTATCTAAGAATAATAATTAATAACGAAACTATGCATACCTGAGGGTTTGGAAAAGGCACCACTGGTATTCATGCTATTTATACTGTGATATTGAAAATTATTTTCATCTCTTGTACAAGCAGTTGTCAAATTTCTTTTGGCATAGATTTCACCATCGCCACAACACTTACGAACACACGGTACTGAATCACAAATTTTTAATTGTTGACAAGTACGAACTATAAATTGTTGAGTATTTCTATCAAATTGAGGGTTTCCCTTTTTAATTAACACTTCAATGCAAAATTCACTTCTCTGAAATGATTTCTTCTCTTCTTTAAGTAACATTCTTTCATTTTTTATGGCAATTGCTTTAGCCGCTAGCACATATTCAACTAAAACTTTATTCTTGGGACACTTGAACGAATTATCTACAAAAATCATTGGATTATCCAAAATGTCAGAGTATTTATTGTAGTCGGTGTCTTGTAAATAGCACTTGTTTACATCTGCGTCAAAGGAGTATCCATGCGGACAGCATTTATTTATAATGCCAATACTTTGCAACACATCATCTTTTTTTGCTTGGCATGTTAAACTAATAAGACTACTGCTGTCTAGAATAAGAATGCATGAGTTTGCTAATACCGTAAATGATATTTCTGTCAGTAGGGATACATTTGAATATCCGGTGTACGCACATTGTGGAAAATCGGTCAGACGGAATGTGTCATTAATTTCGACTAAACCATATCCTTGTGGACTTCCTGTAGTACCAAGGTCAATAGCTTTGTCGTTTTTATTTAGACTTTCAAGGGTGTTAGTGCAATTATAAGTAGTTAAGTTATTCGATCCAAAAATTTTATATAATATTGATTGTGGAGTACAGCATATTTTGACTGAATTGATATGGTTAAATGCATAACTCAAAATTAAGTATAAAAAAAACAGTTTCACACACATCTGAAATAATCAGTACTTTATTTATAACCGGTATTATATTTTTTACTTTAAAGCCAATGAGTTGAGCATATACTTTTCATAGGTGTATATGCATAAACTTTGGGTGTGTTTGTATCTATAAGAAATGTATCTTATCGCTAATTGATACCGCACAATACGAAAAGACGTTGGAATAAATGAGCCTCTTGAGTCTAACTGAATGCATGAGTCGTTAGACAGCAAAAGTGGATAGCAATATACATACATATATACATAAATAAATATCCATCCATCCATCCATGCTTATATACACATACATATACATAAACAAATATACATATCTTGAGTGTTTATAGTAATATTTATCTGTAAACACACCACAAATATACATTTAGTGTGTATAGCCATCAATATAATCGAATTTATACCCCCTAGTACTTAGGAGTGTAAATATGTACATATGTATATATACGTATATACAGTTTGTCAAGAAACAGTTTGCACACTATGGAAAAAATTCATTTTTTTTACTTCAGAAGCAAAAAAATAGCCATGTATTAAAAAAAAATTATTCTTTTTTGCTAAGCTTTTTATACCCTGATTCCATTAAAATGGGAAATCAGGGTATTTTAAGTACTAGAGACTTGTGCTTTGTTATATACACACATTTGAATATCATGATCACGTTCTGAAAGTTTCATGAAGATAATCCCACTTCAAGAGAAATTATTCAGCAACAAAATTCTCTTACTGCCCAGTTAGCAGAGCGCAAGCTTATGCGTGCGTGAATATCAGCTCCTTGTAGAGATCAGGGTATCTCCTAGCGAGCAGTCTCAACTAGAGCTTTCTTACTTAATAATGTTAATAATAATGTTAATAATACATTTTTAGTTGAATTATAACAAGTAAGAACGTTGCAGTCGTTCATTACCAAGTACGGAATACTCATTCACAGTCCGTATGCAGCTCGGCGCTACAAACACCGATTCACCACGCCTTTAGTGGGCGTAGATTATCGTGGTTCGAGCCTGCAGAAAACTTTTAATTGTTGTTCATTTTTTTAAGATTTATAATTTATTACCAATGCCTACCAGATGGCTCACGCATATAAATGTCGCAATTTGGCACTACAAATACGGATTGCCACGCCCCTAGCTATAAACTTTTGTGGTTTGCCACGTCCCCTGTGTATGGAGATATATCCGCCATGGCTTTTTGGCCTTGGATGGTCAACCCGAGTAAATATTCAAAATTTCAGGTCTCTAGCAAAAATATAGAAGAATTTGAAAAATCACTATATACTGATTCGATTTTCCACGCCCCTAGTGGGAGTAGACATATAATTTTATCATCAATCTTTATTGAATCGTAACTTTAGCTCAACGTTCTAGATTAAAGACTTTGGGAGATAAAGTTTTATCCGATTTGTCACGCCTCCAATGGGCGTAGATATATCCGTCATAGCTCTAGCTTCAATAGCGCCGAAAAAACTGCTTTCTTACGGACAGACAGGCGGACATGCACAAAACCAATATACTCATTTCACTTTCGTGAATACTATGCGAATTTCGTTGCAGAATAATTTCTCTTGTAGTGGGACTATCTTTATGACATAGATCCCATTAGATATAAGAGCTGGAAACTTCAAATTTTGCATGCATACTCGTGTATACCATACGCAGTACATGTTTATCATATTTGTTCGATAAATCATCCGATTTATTTTGATCGAGATTAATCGATAAATTGATTTTGTTTATTCACCGTAATTTCAATACTTTTAGACCTGGAGACTTCAGATTTGGTGTGTATATACATCTGATCAATACGCAGATTTTGTCATTTACAGATTTTGGATACCACGCCCCCTTCGCCCCCAATTTGCAAAAAACGTATTTTAAGTACTAGAGACTTGTGCTTTAAAATGTACACACATTTGCACATTGTGATCACGTTCTGAAAGTTTAATGAAGATAGTCCTACTACAGTAGAAATTATTCAGCAATAAAATTCCCATAGTATTGCCCACACTGCAGCGCAGCCCAAGCGCAGTCGCTGCTTACTGCGCAGTTAACAGAGCGCGTGCTTATGCGTACGTGAATATCAGCTCTTTGTAGGGATCAGGGTATCTTCTAGTCGAGCACTCTCGACTATAGCTTCCTTACTTGTTATTTTCTTTATTTGTAATCTGTCCATAAGCAAATGTAGCTGTATTTTATTTAATTTATTATTTGTTTATAGCAAATATCTTTTTGTTCGTCTTGATTTTGACTTACATTTTTGTTGAAAACTGAGAGCACAAATAGCTGCAAAAAGAAGGCTTCGGAAAATATGGCAATCACTCGAAGCCCGATTGAAAAAAGCAGATTCAACAAGGCCGCCAAGGACCTATTGGAAATACAAAATGAAGAGACATTCTGATGTCTCTGTAAGGAATCTTAATCCAATAATCTCTTGAAACTGACATGAAATCTGAAGGGAGCGACTAGAAGAATAACCACAATTGTCAACAGTAGGGGCCAACGTTGCAGAAGAATCACCTTGCCAAATGAGCCTACCTATAAAGCCAAACGATTTTTGCTGAGAAGAAGAAGAAGAGGAAATAAAAACCTAAATAAGAAAAAATCCCCAGGATACGACACAATTGGTGCAACTTCAATTATATATCCCCCGGAAAATGCTTTCGATTGCTGACCTGTTATTTAATGCTAAGCTCAGATCGGAATACTTCCCTAGGCAGTAGAAATGCGCGGAAGTAATAATGATTGCTAAGCCCAACAAGCCGAAAGACTGCACATCGTCGTAGCGTCGTATTAATGCGTTTCAATCTAAAAAATGGACGAATCTTCCTGAATATACACTGCTAATGCTGGAGTCGCTCAAGCCAGTGTATTAGGCCCAGTCCTCTATACTGTTTTTACAGCCGACTTGCCTGGAAACAATTCAGTAAAAATACCAACATACTGATGAAACCGAAGTCATTACTACCAACACTGACCCAATTATTGCATCCAATCTGATTAAAGAGTATCTTGGTCTGAATTGGCTGAATAAGTGGATAATAATGGTGAACGCCCAAAAGTCTGTGCAAGTGACATTCGCTCTCAGACCGGAAACTGTCCATTCCAGCGAAATCGGATATAAACCATATTGAGAATCTTTGGGAAGTGTCAAGCAAAAAAATTCTACCGAAACCGGCATAGCACTCTTGACCAATTGAAAGAGGGCTTACTTACAGTTTGAATCTCTATAGAGTCAGCGATCTGCAACAATTTGGTCGAATCAATTACTAATCGGTTGCAAACTGATGTAGCCAATAAAGCTTAAAAACCAAATATTAAATATTACGTTTTTCAAATGCTGAGATTAAAACTGATTTAAGAATAATTATAATAACATAAAAAAGGTAAAATTTTGGCGTTGCAGCCACTGTAGATATGTATATATATACATATGTCTTTAGTTTTATAACCATAGAACACGTAGACTGGACACGCTGAAGAAAGATTTTGTCCAACTTTTTTTTTGGGCAAGGTTACCCCACACAACTTCGTATTCGCTCGGCTCCTTACATTTAGGTTCGGCGTACGAAAATTCACGACAGCACAATCATTTCACTTCAAGCGTTCGACCGAGATGGTCGAATATCGAGATGAAATAAAATGACTCTATGCTCAATTTTTTTTTCTTGCTCTCTCTCTTTCTATGCTCTCTGCTCTCTCAAATATGTATATGTATGCATGCATGTGAGCACGAGCAGCAGCTCACAAAAATTCAAATTTCTTCGCAGCAAGACCCCTTGTGTTCTCTTCTCAGTGAAAAGTATACCGAACTCTTCAAATCGTTTGCCATGCTCATGCAAAATATTTGCGTTTTCGTTATTATTTATGGGAAGGGTATGAAAGCGTTGGTGCGCATAGAGATCATTCTTCGCGACGACCATGCATACACACACTTACAGCCCCTTGCTACATGTATGAGCATTTATATGCCTGTGTGCGAATCTCTAGCTGCCTGTAGAAATTTGAAAGCCGAACATTTGCATTTGGTAGATCTTGTGAACTGCACACACCTAAATACATGCGTTTGATTGTGAGTACGCATGGGACGCGATGCTCACAAAAATTGTGGGGTGTCGTAGAAGCATTTGTGAGCCATAGACTGGACACGCTGAAGAAAGATTTTGTCCAACTTTTTTTTGGGGCAGGCAACCCCACACAACTTCGTATTCGCTCAGCTCCTTACTTTTAGGTTCGGCGTACGAAAATTCACGACAGCACAATCACTTCGCATCAAGCGCTCGACCGAGAAGGTCGACATTTGAAATAAAGTGGCTTTATGCTCAATTTTTTTTTCTTGCTCTCTCTCTTTCTATGCTCTCTGCTCTCTCAAATATGTATATGTATGCATGCATGTGAGCACGAGCAGCAGCTCACAAAAATTCAAATTTCTTCGCAGCTAGACCCCTTGTGTTCTCTTCTGAGTGAAGAGTATACCGAACTCTTCAAATCGTTTGCCATGCTCATGCAAAATATTTGCGTTTTCGTTATTATTTATGGGAAGGGTATGAAAGCGTTGGTGCGCATAGAGATCATTCTTCGCGACGACCATGCATACACACACTTACAGTCCCTTGCTACATGTATGAGCATTTATATGCCTGTGTGCGAGTCTATAGCTGCCTGTAGGAATTTGAAAGCCGAACATTTGCATTTGGTAGATCTTGTGAACTGCACACACCTAAATACATGCGTTTGATTGTGAGTACGCATGGGACGCGATGCTCACAAAAATTGTGGGGTGTCGTAGAAGCATTTGTGAGCCATAGACTGGACACGCTGAAGAAAGATTTTGTCCAACTTTTTTTTGGGGCAGGCAACCCCACACAACTTCGTATTCGCTCAGCTCCTTACTTTTAGGTTCGGCGTACGAAAATTCACGACAGCACAATCACTTCGCATCAAGCGCTCGACCGAGAAGGTCGACATTTGAAATAAAGTGGCTTTATGCTCAATTTTTTTTTCTTGCTCTCTCTCTTTCTATGCTCTCTGCTCTCTCAAATATGTATATGTATGCATGCATGTGAGCACGAGCAGCAGCTCACAAAAATTCAAATTTCTTCGCAGCTAGACCCCTTGTGTTCTCTTCTGAGTGAAGAGTATACCGAACTCTTCAAATCGTTTGCCATGCTCATGCAAAATATTTGCGTTTTCGTTATTATTTATGGGAAGGGTATGAAAGCGTTGGTGCGCATAGAGATCATTCTTCGCGACGACCATGCATACACACACTTACAGTCCCTTGCTACATGTATGAGCATTTATATGCCTGTGTGCGAGTCTATAGCTGCCTGTAGGAATTTGAAAGCCGAACATTTGCATTTGGTAGATCTTGTGAACTGCACACACCTACATACATGCGTTTGATTGTGTGTACGCATAGGACGCGATGCTCACAAAAATTGAGGGGTAACGTAGAAGCATTTGTGAGCCTATGTACCTGAGTATGCATGGGACATGAACATTGGCGTGTGCCTACCACAACTTAGAATTGTGTGAACGATTTTGGGTTCGAATAGTTGAGTCGCGTTTATACATATTTAAGTACCTGATTTTGTTTGAATGATCGTGGGTTTGTCTATCAGAATGAATTTTTTTTAAATGTAATACTTGATTGAGCCCAGTGGAAAAATGCGATGCGATTTCCGAACCCGTGCACTTATACATACAGATACAGTTCTATTTGATCCTTTTAAAAAGATGCATATGTATGTAGGTCAAAGGGATCATACTAGCTACATAGTAATTTAAGTAAAGCTAAAATGATTCCACAATATTACCATTGAATCAATAAATTTTTTAAATAATTTTGATAGGCAAAGCCACGGTCATTCAAACAAAATTAGGTACTTAAATATGTATAAACGCGACTCAACTATTCGAACCCAAAATCGTTCACACAATTCTAAGTTGTGGTAGGCACACGCCAATGTTCATGTCCCATGCATACTCAGGCACATAGGCTCACAAATGCTTCTACGTTACCCCACAATTTTTGTGAGCATCGCGTCCTATGCGTACACATAATCAAACGCATGTATGTAGGTGTGTGCAGTTCACAAGATCTACCAAATGCAAATGTTCGGCTTTCAAATTCCTAAAGGCAGCTAGAGATTCGCACACAGGCATATAAATGCTCATACATGTAGCAAGGGGCTGTAAGTGTGTGTATGCATGGTCGTCGCGAAGAATGATCTCTATGCGCACCAACGCTTTCATACCCTTCCCATAAATAATAACGAAAACGCAAATATTTTGCATGAGCATGGCAAACGATTTGAAGAGTTCGGTATACTTTTCACTGAGAAGAGAACACAAGGGGTCTTGCTGCGAAGAAATTTCAATTTTTGTGAGCTGCTGCTCGTGCTTACATGCATGCATACATATACATATTTGAGAGAGCAGAGAGCATAAAAGAGAGAGAGCAAGAAAAAAAAATTGAGCATAGAGTCACTTTATTTCATCTTGATATTCGACCATCTCGGTCGAGCGCTTAAAGCGAAGTGATTGTGCTGTCGTGAATTTTCGTACGCCGAACCTAAATGTAAGGAGCCGAGCGAATACGAAGTTGTGTGGGGTTGCCTGCCCCAAAAAAAAAGTTGGACAAAATCTTTCTTCAGCGTGTCCGGTCTATGTGTTCTATGGTTAGTGCTATTATTAAAAATGTTGGTTTTACACAAAGGCAAACACATACATATTTGGATATGTATACATGTAAGTAAAACATATTCATTAGGCGCAACACATTTACATGCCCTTTATACAAATAATAGCAAAAATCTTACAATTTTACATTAACATTGTAAACTCTTTCAATAGACTGGTACACTTTTCATTTAGAAAGGCAAAATAGGATCGTCGCTAAGAACTTTTCAATTTTCTGTGCACTGGCTTGTGCGTGCATACATACAGTGCCTTCACATTACATTACTTCGTACACAGGCAGTCAAATGGTCATAAATGTTTCCAGAGACTGCAAGTGTGTGTGTGCATGCCCGTCGTGAAATCATATTCTTTATGCGCATCAACGCTTTCATACCCTTCCTACAAATAATCATCGAAACGCTAAAATTTTATGTGCATGAGCGTGGCAAACACCTTTAAGATTTCGGTATACTCATCATCCAAAAGGAAAGAGCTGGGATCGTCGCGAAAAATTTCAATTTTGGCGCACTGATTTTTTCGTGCAGTACTTTCACTGCCCGAGCCTCCAGCGACCGAGCCGAGCAATTACGAAGTATAGTGGTCCCTGAACTTAACATTTTCGGCTGTAAAAAAATTTGTTCTACATGTCCAGTTTATGTGTTGTAGGGTAAGTGTTGTAGATTAGTGCTGATACTGAATTAAATTGGTCATACATATATCGATATTTATGCAACAAGACTGAAACCGATAAGAATATGCTTTGTGCTTCAATTTTTACATCTCTATTCAGAATTTTGAAGCATTGAAAAAATTTTTTTCAGTATCAATAAATATAAAAGACGAAATGGATCATTTTAATTTTGGGGGCTCAGAGTTAAGTCGTGGAAATGTCTTTCAAATGTTTCTACGAATTTCATTAGCTTCAGTAATAACATATTACTCCGTAAAATGGATGATGAATCAATTAGATCCAACCAGCAAAAACAAGAAGAAAGCTAAATTGCTGGCCGAAGAACAATTAAAAAGGTTTGTTTTAATTTAAAATAATAGAAATGCAAACATAAGTTATTGTATATTTTTATTATAGATTAAGCAAAGAAAGTAACTTCAACGTTAATATTCAGACGTTTACTGATTATGAGTTGATGATTGCATCACACCTTATTGTTCCAGCTGATATAACTGTTAAATGGAGCGATATAGCTGGCTTAGATTCTGTTATCCAGGATCTTCGTGAGTCTGTTGTGCTACCAGTGAGGCACCGTGACTTATTCAAGGAATCGAAACTTTGGCAAGCCCCAAGAGGCGTTCTTCTCCATGGACCTCCAGGTTGTGGAAAAACATTGATTGCAAAGGCCACTGCTAAAGAGGCGGGCATGAGGTTTATAAACTTAGATGTGGCTATCTTAACTGACAAGTGGTATGGCGAATCGCAAAAACTTGCATCAGCAGTATTTTCGTTAGCTGCTAAAATTCAGCCCTGTATTATTTTCGTCGATGAAATTGATTCGTTTCTACGTGCCCGTAATTCTAATGACCATGAGGCTACTGCTATGATGAAAACTCAGTTTATGATGCTATGGGATGGGCTTAGTACAAATCCCAATTCAGCTGTTATTGTAATGGGAGCTACTAATCGCCCACAAGACCTCGATAAAGCTATTCTTCGCCGAATGCCGGCTCAATTTCACATTAGTCTTCCCTCTGAACTGCAGAGGATTCAAATTCTTAAATTAATATTAGAAACTGAAGAAGTTGATTGCAATGTCGATTTTAACCGCTTGGCTAAACTTACAAATGGATTTTCTGGTTCAGATCTCCGAGAAATGTGCCGAAATGCGTCTGTTTATAGAATGAGGCAATTCATGCGAGCAAATGATAAATCTTCAAAATTAGCCAACGCAAATACTGATAAATCATTAATTTCTATTACAATGGATGATTTGCTTAACTCGCAACTTAAAATGAAGGAATCGAAAATGCATACAGGCAATTTGTTTTTGGAAAATCGAATTGACTTAGATTGATGTTGATTTTTTCACGTCGAAAATGTTAAAATATATTTTATGAAGTATAAAAAGAATCGTAAATAATTAATCTCTTTATATACCAATAAGTACTGTTCATATTTATTTACAGAGGATCCGAGCCTTCATTCGGTGGTATGGACATAAAGACAAGGCAAAAAGTTAATATACCACCAATTTTGCGATATATTGAATTTTCGCAACGAAAATAAAAGTGGGTATACCAATACTTAAGATTTTAATAGATAAGATAATTCACAAAAAAAAAATTGAATTATTCTTTCGAATAGTAAACACAAACATAAAGTCAACAGAGAAAGTTTACATACAGCCTTCATGCGTTTGTGCTTTGGTTTAAAAAACATCGAAATTGATATACTTTTTTATACCCTGATCCCATTGAAAATGGGAAATCAGGGTAGAATGGTTTTGTTAAAATGTATGTAACAGGCAGAAGGAGGCGTGGCAGACCCCATAAAGTGACGAACTAAATTATTGGCACAGCAAGCGTTTTAGACTTTATAGCAATTTTTTAAGTCTTTTCAAACGCTTTTTTAATGAAACAAAAAATTAACCAAATAGAATAGCGTATTTATTAAATTATACAAAAAAAAAAATATTGCGAAAAACTTCAACGTAAATTTTTAAAAAATTAAATAACCAAAAAATAACCTAAATTTGGCTGAACAAAATTATTGGCACACCAAAAAAAAAAAAAACTTAAAAAACATGGAAATATTATGGAAAAAATGAGCGAAAATTAAAATTAATATTTGGTATGTAACTCTTTAGCTTTAATAACCGCGGATAAGTGGTTTGGCATTGAATCAACTAATTTTTTAGTGACATTTTCACTAATTTTCTACCATTCGTCAATTAGAGCTATTTTTAGGTCGGCTTGGTTTGCTATTACCCGTTTGGAGATAAGCCTATCAAATTTTTCCCACATGTGTTCAAGTTAGGTCTGGATATTATGGTGGGTGTGGTGGGACATGGGCGGTATTATATTCCAGCCCCATTTTGACGATATGGGCAGAATACTTGGTGAAATGTGAAGCTTGGGAGTTGTAGCTTTTCTGCACTCTTAAAGGTTATCTTTTAAAATTTTTAGATACAAATGAATGTCCATTATTCCGTATACAAATACCGATTCGCCCATACCTGCAGCAGACATGCAACCCCAGACCATCACCCCACCACCACCATGCTAAACTGTTCGCGTAGTATTGCTTTTTATTAAATGCTGTATTTGGCTTTCTCCAAGCAGTTTGGCGCCCCCTCCGATCGAAATATGTTGAACTTATTCTCATCATAGAACAAGACCTGCCTACAGTAGTCAGATGGCTTGCTAAAATATTCCTTCTTTTTATTGCCATCCGAGATTTTTTCGGGTTTCGTCGAGCAACACGCGCTTTGTATTCGGCCTTGTGCAGTACTCTGCGTATCGTAATCGGCTGCAACTCCTTCCCCATTTCTTTTTAAACCTGTGTGGATGTTATTTTGGGATTGACTTGCACCTTTCTAACGATTTTCTTGCATTCATGGGTGTCCAACAACTTTGGGCGACCTGTATCTTTAAGCTTTGCAGCTTGCAAGATTTTCCTTGCATAAGATTTTCCTTGATCGTGCAAATGCAGGATAATTTTCCTCTGAGCTACCGATGTTTCTTTTAGCTTAGATGCCATTACTAAGAACAGTAAACAAATATGATCAATATATACAAAATTTTCTATATTAGAATTCAAATTTGCGATGTATTAAATAAAAGAATATAACAGATGGCAAAATTGTCAAAAAAAAATTTGCCCAATTGGTCAAATTATTTAAAAAAAAACCGACAAATTACTATAAAGTCTAAAACGCTTGCTGTGCCAATAATTTATTTCGTCACTGTATATATTCTTGTTCAGGGCGAAGTGCTGAGTCGATTTGGCCCTGTCCGTCCCTATGTATAAACGCTTCGATCTCAGAACATATAAGAGCTATTGTGGAATCATTTTAGCTTTACTTAAATTACTATGTAGTTAGTATGATCCATTTGACCTACATACATACAGTATGTCCATTAATTGTTTGCAAAACGAAAAAAGGCATACAAATTCAACTTTAACATCATATTTTATTAGGAAAGGAACATTTTCTCGTAATTTTTTTTTTACAATATTTTTGGGTCATGTATTCTTAACGGTAATCCATAACAAAAACAATAAAAATAGCAACAAAAACACACAAGATAATTCAAAACAAAAAAGAACAGCAAATATCAGCTGTCTATTAATTCTTTGCAAAATGCAAACATTAGTTGAAAGAAGACGGGAAAAAGTTAACGGGACATCCAAATGAAATGCGGCTTGCCGCGTCTGTTTTCACAAGTCTTCCGTGAATACATTCGTTTCAATAAAGTCTTGGAATCACTACCACTTCTCAAAAAAATTAAATTTTTGCAATGCCTGGTAAACGCACTGATGATAATTTGATACAATTAGTATATTTTAATTATAACAAAGGAAGACCATCAAGGAGTTAGCAGAAATGTTTAATGTTAAGCTTAGAACAGTTTATAATATTATTAATCGGGCAGAAAAAGAAAATAGACTAGAACTTAACAGCTCTAAGGGCCGACCAGCAAAGCTCTCTCGACGGGATTGCTCACGAATCCTAAAGACAGTGGAAAACAGACCACAGACAAGCCTCAGAGAGTTGGTGTCGGACCTTAAATTAAATCTTCAAAAGACAGTGTGTCCTGAGACTGTCAGAAAAGTGCTTAATTTGCACAAATACTCCTCACATGTTGCAAGGAAGAAGCCGTTGCTGTCTGCTGTAAATATTGAGAAACGGTTGACCTTCGCAAGACTTCATATTGACTGTCCTCCTGACTATTGGAATAACGTTATCTTTTGCGACGAGACAAAGATAATGTTATTCCATAACGATGGCCCTGGAAAAGTTTGGCGGAAACCAAAAACAGCCCTCCACACCAAAAACATTGTGCCCACTGTGAAGTTCGGCAAGCTTTCAGTCATGGTGTGGGGCTGTATTTCTTCGAAAGGTGTGGGAGAGATACGAATATTCAATGATATTATGACAAAGGAATTTTATTTGGATATTTTGAAGAAGGAATTAACCGAAAGTGCGCACAACTTTGGCTTCATTGATACAGAAAACCCCAGTAAGCTCAAATATAAGCTGTATCAGGACAATGATCCGAAGCACAAGTCGCTGTTGTGTCGCACTTGGCTCCTATATAACTGCAGTAAAGTTATTGACACCCCACCCCAGAGCCCGGATATCAATCCGATTAAGAATTTGTGGGCACTACTAAAGAAAAAAGTAGCCAAACGATGTCCTAAGACAAAAAACGAGCTAATTCGTTGCATACACGAGGAGTGGCGCAAAATACCCCAATACTACGACATAAATGGTCTAATATTGTCGATGTCGCGACGTCTCAGAGATGTAATGGAAGCTAATGGTGGGCATACCAAATATTAGCCAATTCCATACTCATCTGTAATAGATACAGATCTCATAATATTAATGTTTGCATTTTGCAAAGAATTAATAGACAGCTGATATTTGCTGTTCTTTTTTGTTTTGAATTATCTTGTGTGTTTTTGTTGCTATTTTTATTGTTTTTGTTATGGATTACCGTTAAGAATACATGACCCAAAAATATTGTAAAAAAAAAATTCCGAGAAAATGTTCCTTTCCTAATAAAATATGATGTTAAAGTTGAATTTGTATGCCTTTTTTCGTTTTGCAAACAATTAATGGACATACTGTATATATTTAAAAGGGTCAAATTGAACTGTATCTGCATGCACAAGTGCACGGGTTCGGAAATCGCATCCCATTTTGCCCACAGGGTTCAATCAAGTATTACATTTAAAAAAAATTCATTCAATTTCAATTTTTGTGAGCTGCTGCTCGTGCTTACATGCATGCATACATATACACACACAGGCATATAAATGCTCATACATGTAGCAAGGGGCTGTAAGTGTGTGTATGCATGGTCGTCGCGAAGAATGATCTCTATGCGCACCAACGCTTTCATACCCTTCCCATAAATAATAACGAAAACGCAAATATTTTGCATGAGCATGGCAAACGATTTGAAGAGTTCGGTATACTTTTCACTGAGAAGAGAACACAAGGGGTCTTGCTGCGAAGAAATTTCAATTTTTGTGAGCTGCTGCTCGTGCTTACATGCATGCATACATATACATATTTGATAGAGCAGAGAGCACAGAGAGAGAGAGCAAGAAAAAAAAATTGAGCATAGGGTCACTTTATTTCAAATGTCGACCATCTCGGTCGAGCGCTTGATGCGAAGTGATTGTGCTGTCGTGAATTTTCGTACGCCGAACCTAAAAGTAAGGAGCTGAGCGAATACGAAGTTGTGTGGGGTTGCCTGGCCCAAAAAAAAGTTGGACAAAATCTTTCTTCAGCGTGTCCAGTCTATGTGTTCTATGCTTAGTGGCTAGACTTCAATTTTTTTTAAATGTCCACATATCAAGTTTATCATTAAAAAACGATAACTAATCCCGTTATTTTGTTATCGAAAATCAGCTATAAAATTATATCTCCTACATCTTTAAGTCTAGAGTCTTCAAATTTTTTTATATAGATTTTGATGATTTTAATAGAATTTCGGTTTTTATTATAATTAATCTAACTTGTTATAATACTTGTTGAGACTGATCGTCTGGACGGTTAAAAATATGATTTCTAAATCACGGAGTATCGAAAAATAGGTTGTTTATGCTGACTGTATGGGAAATCGTCGTATTGGAAATAGCACGTTTTGTAAGTATTGGCACATTTAAGAAAAAATTATATTTGCTGTAACTATTTTTTGAACACATCTATAAATAAATGAATAACTATATTTATTAACACCATGTATTGTAACAATATCCACAAAAAATTAACTTTTGATTTGGTTCATTTGCATATAACTAAAATTTAATTATAGGCACAAATTTTCGTCAAAAAAGTATTGGCACACGCTATGTTCTAGCTTTCGCTTTCATTTCTACATTCGTAAACTACCGATATTTTTCATTCCTTTTTTACCCATTGCTTCGTTTCTGTTATTGCACATGTATGCAATAACTTCTAATCGAAAATTTAAGAGAACAAGAGCCAAAAGGCTAGCGGTGCAGAAATTTCTTTGAAAGATAGATTACGCTCTCCCTTTTTTGCTTTCATTCTTTCTCCCACGCATCGGCTCAACTTTGATTAAGTTCATAATTAGCTCTTGTTTTGTGCAACAAGAAAAATTGAGAGCAAGAAAAGCTTTAAGCCGAGCTTAAAAGTAAGTAGCCGAGCAATTACAAAACAGTCTGGGGTTTCAATGCTCAAAGACTGGTGGGCAATTTGAATGTTAAAATCAAAGTAGTCACCCTACAAGATGTTTTATACATGCATGCGTATGTTTATGTGTCAGCTCTTTGTGCTCAAGATAATCCTAGTCGAGCAATGTCGACTAGAGCACTGCCGTTTAATTAGGGTTAGCTGCCATAGATTGTATTGAAGATCACTAAGCTCACCTTGTTATAAATAATTTTCCAGAGATTGTAACAACGATACTTTTGGCTTGATATATCCACTAACCATGTAACATGCAGGACGAAAAATTCAATGCAAAAATTTCCAGTCTATGTGTTATATATCGAGCATATGGTGCTATATGTCGAGCATATGAGCATATGTATTGTTGAACCCCACTACAGTCCAGGCCACCTTGAGAGACTCTTGAAGAGACTGTGTGGAACTGTTGAATGCCAATTTGTATGGTAAGGCGGTCCATATTTTTCTGGAGCCAAAGCGGTAGCGGTAGGTATTGGTGTTGCGCCCGAAAAATCTGCACATTTCCAAGTTAGTGCCAGTTTACCAGTAAGGAAGGGTATCAAAGTGCATTAATATATATGAGCATGAGCACATACTTACAGTCCCTTGCCTATACATTTTCACAAAAGCATACCCTGATTTCCCATTTTTTCAGCCTAAGGGTATAACATTAGCTGATGCACAATACCTGTAATGTTTTTGTGCGAAGGTGTTTTCTGGTTTCCGGTCACTTACTGAGGATCAATTATTCACTCCTGAAAGGATGGACTCTACAAGAAAGTCACACGAATTGTTAAAAAGATCCGTGCTTGCTCAGAGCGAGAGTGTTCAGGCATGAACTCATACGCACTCAACGGCTAGGTAGTGCGATAGGAATAGATAAGTGCCCAATGTGTGAACTCTAAAAATAGACTGATGAACTATGACCCTTGTAACCCCGACGATAAGATGTAAGAGACGACCGCTGACCCTTACAAGTCAGCGACAGGATGAGAATAATAAACAGACTAACGCGGAGTCTTACGAACTCAACGATAAGATAAGAATATATAATAGACCAATGCTGAGCCTTACAAACTCAGCATAGTCAAGTGCATTCGTTCAGAGAGAGAGACCTATGTTTTTTCTATTTAATCAAACTCTTTTTTTTTTTATATTGACGATGATAATCATTTTATTTTGTTCAAGTAGATTTTTTGACATCACTTTGGGAATAAGATATCTCTCAAATGGCCGCCTTGAGAATTAACGTTTGATTTTAAATATCTCCACAAGAAAAAGTCAGGTGGCGTTAAATCGGGCGAACGCGGTGCCCACTCGAAATCGCATTTTTCAACATAAACCACGAGGAAACAGTTTTCTTTAAGAAATCGATTGTGATGCGAGTTGGGTGTGGTGGAACGCCGTCTTGCTTAAACCAGAACTGCTTCATACGCTTTCGAAGAATAATCACCAGTCGAAAATATTTCGTATCAAAAGATATAAGGCTGCCAGATGGGTCACTCGAATACGGACAACCCTGTACATATATCATTTTAAAGTATGCGATGTATGTAAACATATATGTATAACATATTTACTTACCGAGCCTAAAACACAAAACCAAGCAAATTGTCGAAGTTGAGTGTATATACGTCTAGTCAATACGAAGATTTTGTAGTTAAAGCATTTGGATACCACGCTCCCTTCGCCCCTAATTGGTAAAAAACGTATTTTAAGTACTAGATACTTGTGCTTATATACACCCATTTGAGCATTATGATCACGTTCTGAAAGTTTCATGAATATAATCCTATTACAAGAGAAACTATTCAGCAACAAAATTCTCATATTATTGCTCACACTGCGGTAAAGCCCAAGCGCAGTCGCTACTTACACTTAGCAGAGCGCGTATTTATGCGTGGGTGAAGGTTCAGGGTCTTATTTATTTATATTTTTAAAATAAATCGAAGTTGAAAATTTGAACCGTACTAAATGTGCTTTTTTATTACTTTGGAAGGGGCCAAGTCTCGAGAATATGGTAGGTGTGGTAGCACAGCTCACTTAAGATGCAAAAGCGTTTGGCGAGTCATTAAACTTGTATGAAACACCACATCTTTTCTGTTGACCAATTATGTCCTCCGTTAAAGTACATCAATCCATTTGTCAATCTGATCAGAATAAACATGAAAATTAATCATGATGTTGTACGGCAAAAGCTCAATATAATCGATCCCCCCTTGAAATTCCACCAAACAAACAGACAACAAAACTTTTTTTTGGTGAATATCGGCATTTGAAGTGATTTGAGCTGGGTCATCCTTTTTAGATCATGATCCTTTTCGCTTTAAATTGTTGCAAACAACCCACTTTTCATCGTCATTCCCAATGCTCTTTTAAAATGGATAATTTTATTGACGTTTAATAAGAATATAGGAAACCCACATGTGAAGCTTCGAAATTAATCCTATACGTTTCATGTGCTTGTGAACGGTAGCATTTGACAATTTTAATCTTTCATCAAGCTCTCAAGTTGTTGTTTGACGATTTGCATCCACCAATGACTTTATTTTATCCAGATCGTCTTCAAGGGTATGGTGCATCTTCCAAACGTTGTGCATCCTCAAGATAAAAATTGCCAGAACGAAATTTTGCAAATCAATTTTGGCATTTTGGTATTCGGTCCATATGCCTCACATAATTTTCAACTGTTCAAATATACATACATATACAGTATGTCCATTGTTTGCAAAACAAAACAAATAAGAACGTTGCAGTTGGGCGTTACCAACTGCGGAATACTCATTCACATTCCGGCTCTAGCATGTACAATTTTCAATATGACACGACACAAAAAGTGGCCTACAAATTATTTGTATACCCTGAACCCATTGAAAATGTGAAATCAGGGTATAATGTTTTTGTTAAAATGTATGTAACAGGTAGAAGGAGGCGTGGCAGACTCCATAAAGTATATATAATCTTGATCAGGGCGACGAGCTGAGTCGATTTAGCCATGTAGAGACATGTACTTTGGCAAATTCATGCATTTCAATTTTATAATCACGATATAAAAGTTTCATGAAAATAGTCCATCAACAAGAAAAGTTATTGAACAATTAAGTTCCCATAGTAAGCCCACACTGCAGTTAATCCGTGTTTATGCGTGCGTGCCTCTGTGTGTTTGTGTTTCTTTTGAAGCAGAAAAAAACGAAGAATTCTTGAAATATCAGTTCCTGGAAGGGATCAGGGGATTTCGTAGTCGAGCAGTCTACAGACAAAAGAGCGCCTTCTAGCCTATTCTATTCTTCGATCACATTTTCTTTTTCATAAATTCGATATTTTATTGGGAGGGTGCGAGCTTGAATGAATAGCACTTAATACTTTTCATTTTCTTAGTCGAAAATTGTTGTAAGTTTAAATTTGTTTCTTCTTAGATAGCTCTCAAATGCTTATACGTAGATATATACATACATACATATATAAAATACGTACATATACAAAAAAGTCTGCATTTCACCACGTGCTCATTGGTATGTGTGTATGTATGTACATATAATACGTACTTTAGCATTTTCTAAGAATCTCAATTGCGATTGATTTGTCTTTGCATTGTTTTTGAATTCCCAGCCGCTACTTTGGCTTTTCTTTGCTATATGGCGACCTACGACTAATGTCATTTCGTTTTAATTATCATTGCTGTGAGTGCCGCGGTGGCGCTGTAGGCAAAGGCGCGGAATGCTTTTATTTTAGCTATTTTGTTGAGGTGCGAGTTCAAATCCCGCGGAACACTTTTTTAAAAATTGAAATTTTATGTTATATTTTTTCAATTTCATAAAAATGTTTCCTTCCGTCTTATGAATATCTACAAAGCTTATATATATATATTATATATATATAAGTGACACACGCTTATAAATTTCTTAGTTGGCTGCTACAAATGCCGATTCGCCACGCCTCTAGTGGGCGTGGATGGTTGTGCTTCGAACCCCGAGGAAAACTTTTAATTTTTTTAAGATTTATAATATAATTTTTATTTTTTAAATTCCACAAAAATGTTTTCTTTCGTGCTATCAATGCCTATTAAGTCTATTTATATATATAGATGGCTCACGCATATAAATGTCGCAATTTGACAATAGAAATGGCGATTGCCACGCCCCTAGTGGACGTAGGCACATCATTTTTGGCCAGTTCTTAGAACAAGCTAATGGTAACTGCAAAATTTGAATACTTACGCTCAAAAAATGTGAAAATTACAGGGTATTTTTTGATATCATCATCGATAGAGGAGGCTACCAGTAACTTATTATGCAAATTTGAAGCTTCTAGCTCTATAACTGTAGGAGATATAAGCCTTTGCGGTTTTCCACGCCCCCTGTGGGCGGAGATATATCCACTATAGCTTTTTGGTCTTGGGTGATCAACCCGAGTATATATACCAAATTTCAAGTCTCTAGCATCAATAGTGCCCAAAATATAGCAGAATTTGAAAAATCACTATATCTTCAGATCCGATTTGCCACGCCCCTAGTGGGCGTAGACATATAATTTTTCAACCAATCTTTATAGAATCGTAGCATTAGCTCACATGCAAAATTTTAGCCCCAATGGGCGTAGATATATCCGCCATAGCTTTTGATTTTAGGTGGTCAACACGAAGCTACGTTCTAAATCTCAGCGCTCTAGCTCTTCAACTAACATGATTTCTGGCATATCGGAAAATGCATTTTCCGATTTGCCACGCCCCTAGTGGGCGGATCAGGAAAATTTTAACACTTTATAAATCGGAGATATACACGAGTATGTGTTCCAAATTTCAAGTCTCTAGCTCTAATAGCGCCGAAATAGATTGCGTTCATACGGACAGACGGACGGACGGACAGACGGACGGACAGACGGACGGACAGCAAGACGGACATGCACAAAACCAATATACTAATTCACTTCGTGAATTCGTATAAAAAATCGTACAAATTCAACTTTAACATAATATTTTATTAGAAACGGTTTTTTTTTTTACATTATTTTTACTTCATGTATTCTTAACGAAAATAAATAACAACAAAACAAAACAATAAGAATAGCAACAAAAACATACAAGATAATTAGAAACAAAAAACAACAAATATAAGCTGTCTATTAATTCTTTGCAAAATGCAAACATTAGTTGAAAGAAGATGGGAAAAAGCTAACGGGACATAAAAATCAAATGCGGCTCGCCGCGTCTAATTTCACAAGTCCTCCGTGAATACATTCGTTTTAATAGGCTTGGAATCACTACCACATAAAATTTGAATTTTTGCAATGCCTGGTAAACGCACATGACAATATTATACAATTAGTGTATTTTAATTATATCAAATGCAAGACTATCAAGGAGTTGCTGAAATGTTTAATATTACATAAATACATACATACATATGTATATAATAAAAATTCAATAAAAATCAAACGAAATTACGTAGGGAACGACCCAATAAATGTACTGTATATACATACATGTATGTATATGTACATAGAAAATCATTAAAACTTGTTAAATATTTGATCAAAATCATTTTTGGCCACTTATCAAAGCTACATACACTTGCCAGAAAAACTTTGCGTACACGCTTAATTTGCTACTTTGATAGCTAATAAATATGATAAATAATAGTATTATGATCGATTTTATATTTTTTAATGATAAACAATTCATTAACACACATTTCTCAAGAATTTTTTTTTATAATAAACAGTTTATTTTAATTAGAAAAAAATAATTGGGTTAGAAAAAGTATGTATGTACATATGTATATCGTTATAGCATTAACCATAGAACACATAGACTGGACACGCTGAAGAAAGATGTCCAACTTTTTTTTTGGGCAGGCAACCCCACACAACTTCGTATTCGCTCGGCTCCTTACTTTTAGGTTCAGCATACGAAAATTTACGACAGCACAATCACTTCGCTTTAAGCGCTCGACCGAGATGGTCGAATATCAAGATGAAATAAAGTGACTCTATGCTCAATTTTTTTTTCTTGCTCTCTCTCTTTCTATGCTGTCTGCTCTCTCAAATATGTATATGTATGCATGCATGTGAGCCCGAGCAGCAGCTCACAAAAATTCAAATATCTTCGCAGCTAGACCCCTTGTGTTCTCTTCTCAGTGAAAAGTATACCGAACTCTTCAAATCGTTTGCCATGCTCATGCAAAATATTTGCGTTTTCGTTATTATTTATGGGAAGGGTATGAAAGCGTTGGTGCGCATAGAGATCATTCTTCGCGACGACCATGCATACACACACTTACAGCCCCTTGCTACATGTATGAGCATTTATATGCCTGTGTGCGAATCTCTAGCTGCCTTTAGGAATTTGAAAGCCGAACATTTGCATTTGGTAGATCTTGTGAACTGCACACACCTACATACATGCGTTTGATTATGTGTACGCATAGGACGCGATGCTCACAAAAATTGTGGGGTAACGTAGAAGCATTTGTGAGCCTATGTGCCTGAGTATGCATGGGACATGAACATTGGCGTGTGCCTACCACAACTTAGAATTGTGTGAACGATTTTGGGTTCGAATAGTTGAGTCGCGTTTATACATATTTAAGTACCTAATTTTGTTTGAATGACCGTGGGTTTGCCTATCAAAATTATTTAATAAATTTATTGATTCAATGGTAATATTGTGGAATCATTTTAGCTTTACTTAAATTACTATGTAGCTAGTATGATCCATTTGACCTACATACATATGCATCTTTTTAAAAGGATCAAATTGAACTGTATCTGTATGTATAAGTGCACGGGTTCGGAAATCGCATCGCATTTTTCCACTGGGCTCAATCAAGTATTACATTTTTTAAAAATTCATTCTGATAGACAAACCCACGATCATTCAAACAAAATCAGGTACTTAAATATAAACGCGATTCAGCTATTCGAACCTAAAATCGTTCACACAATTCTAAGTTGTGGTAGGCACACGCCAATGTTCATGTCCCATGCATACTCAGGTACATAGGCTCACAAATGCTTCTACGTTACCCCACAATTTTTGTGAGCATCGCGTCCTATGCGTACACACAATCAAACGCATGTATGTAGGTGTGTGCAGTTCACAAGATCTACCAAATGCAAATGTTCGGCTTTCAAATTCCTACAGGCAGCTAGAGACTCGCACACAGGCATATAAATGCTCATACATGTAGCAAGGGGCTGTAAGTGTGTGTATGCATGGTCGTCGCGAAGAATGATCTCTATGCGCACCAACGCTTTCATACCCTTCCCATAAATAATAACGAAAACGCAAATATTTTGCATGAGCATGGCAAACGATTTGAAGAGTTCGGTATACTCTTCACTCAGAAGAGAACACAAGGGGTCTAGCTGCGAAGATATTTGAATTTTTGTGATCTGCTGCTCGTGCTCACATGCATGCATACATATACATATTTGAGAGAGCAGAGAGCACAGAGAGAGAGAGAGAGCAAGAAAAAAAATTGAGCATAAGGTCACTTTATTTCAAATGTCGACCATCTCGGTCGAGCGCTTAAAGCGAAGTGATTGTGCTGTCGTGAATTTTCGTACACCGAACCTAAAAGTAAGGAGCCGAGCGAATACGAAGTTGTGTGGGGTTGCCTGCCTCAAAAAAACTTTGGACAAAATCTTTCTTCAGCGTGTCCAGTCTATGTGTTCTATGGTTAGTGGTTATAGTCTAAAACTCGCAATTGCGATGGAAATACAGTCGACTCTCGTTATTTCAAACCTGCGATATTTCGAACCTCTCAGTAATTCAAAGTAATTACGAGTCCCGTACAAATTATCTTTATATTTCAAATTACAATTACCCAGTAATTCCAGCAAAAAAATCTTTGCTAAGACGCGGTAATTCGTACT
This sequence comes from Drosophila mayaguana, assembly GCA_037075325.1. NCBI lineage: Eukaryota > Metazoa > Arthropoda > Insecta > Diptera > Drosophilidae > Drosophila > Drosophila mayaguana. Next base: position 1,226,323 of record JBAMCG010000101.1, read on the forward strand.
CATATGGTCAAACACCCGAAAATTCAAATTTCATGTTGGTGAGTTAGTACGAACTTTGAATTTGCTGTTTCAAGATGCCTAACCGATGGTGAAATTTTATCTGTAACAGAGCAGCAGCAATATGCTTCGAAGAGAACCCTTAAAATAAGTTCTTATCAAAGATTAATTAATTTCAACATACATTACAAATATGTAAAATATTAGCAGTTTAATAAAAACCCTTGATAAATCGAAGTTAAATTTATTTTCTCTCAAAAATTACGGATCATTTAATATTTCGAACATTCGATAATTCGTAGTATTTTAAGAGTCCCTTGAATTTCGAAATAACGAGAGTTGACTGTATAAGCTCTTGCTTTAATTTCGTATTCGCCAATAAGTATACGAAGGGGGAATGAAGGTATTGCTAAAGCTCTTGAAAGATTCGCTATAAAATGGACTGGAAATATGTAATAAAATAAAATATTTAAAACTAAATTAATAATATACGTCTGTATGTAGACGTGTTGTATATACAAGGCAATAACTAAAAACAAACGTATGTTATTAAAATACTTTACGATATACCCTCGCTCATTCTTTATAACTAAAAAGCTTTTTTTCTTTTTCAGTTCTGCAAAGTAAAAGTTTGTTTAGTGTTCGACTTTAACTCGGTGCTTTAGCAAAAGAAAGAGCTTTCATTCAGCGTGTTGAGATCATCGGTACTTATTTTTATAAAAAGAATCTAAGGTGATTTATCTAAATACATACATATGAATATACATAAGTAATTTTTAATATATAATGATAAATTCATATGTATATAAGAGCACCTCGTTACACTAAAATTTAATCATTTGCAAAATTGATTATGTACGATCTTATCTCCTCTATTCTATAAAATGTAACTTGTGCAAGCATACAATCAAATACAGTGTATGGAAAATTTTAAATTTGTATGTATGTATAGTATATATATTTAATATGCATTTACATGAGCATACATATTTATATATGTACATATGTAGTTGCATATTTCGTTCAATCTTGGAATGTGCTAAATGAGTGAATTTGTATTTATGGTTGTATACATACATATATACACGTATATCATGTATTAACAGTAGTATGTACATTTATTCATATATGAATATATATATGTATGCACATACATATTTATATACCTATTTATGGACCTATTCACATACAGTATTAATACATTTTTGTTCAAATCGAAGTGATAACAGACATCAACTACACAATAAATTAAAGGTGTTATGTATGTATCTACATATGCACAAATACCTTTATTTATCAGAGCGATAGGCATTTATCGAGATAAGTTCATACATGCATATGTACATACATATATATGTATGTATATAAAACCATATACATATGCATGTATGTTAAACGAATTTTTATACTCTCATCCTCATGAAAATGGGGAATAATGATTTTGTGAATATATGTTTAAACAGTCAGTAGTACTGCGTATTATTAATCGGGGCGACGAGCTGAGCTAGTATAGTCATGTCCGTCTGCCAGTTGAAATTTTAGATGTACAAATACCAAGTACGATTTTTTATATTTTGTCGATAACTGATCTTTACTATCGATAATAATTAAATTGTTGTTCTTTAATCCTAATTCAAATACTTGCAGATCACTTTTAATTTATAGATTTTTATAGCAACTTGTGTATTTTGAATATAACGCTCTCAAATTTGAAATTTTATGAAGGTGCTCCACCTACAAAACAAGTCATTGAACAATCCCCATCTCGATATCCAAAATTAAATAAAAATAAAAATTCTATAAAATACATGTCAACCTATATTTCAAATTTGGAGCCTCTAAAAATGTAGGGAATATAATCGTATAATTGATTTTCGATAAGGTTTTTAATTAATAACATTAAATCTAATTAACAAACTGGAAATGCGCTCGCTATACATGGACCTACAAGAAAAGTTCAAGTCTCTAGCTGACAAAATTATGGATGAATATGTTTATACATTTTTATACGCTGATCCCATTAAAAATGGGAAATCAGGGTATAACGGTTTTGTGAAAAGTATGTAACAGGCAGAAGGAAGCATCGCAGACCCCATAAAGTATATATATCTTGATCTGGACGATGAGCTGAGTTGATATAGCACTGTCCGTCTGTCCGTCCGTATGAACGCCTAGATCTCAGAAGATATAAGAGCTAGAGACTTGAAATTTTGTATGCATACTCATGTATACCATACGCAGTACAAGTTTTTTTTTTTCTCGATAACTCATCCGATTTATTTTTTGGCGATAATAATCGATAAACTGAATTTGTTTATTCAGCGAAATTTGAATACTTTTAGACCTGGAGACTTCAGATTTGGTGTGTACATACATCTGATCAATACCACTAACCATACAACACATAGAAAAAAAAGAAAAGTTCGCCCGACGAAATCAGTGCGCTGCGAGCGCTCAAGCCGAATGGTCCCTTTTTATATTAAGCATGGCTATGTGCTATCTGTCCTACTCTCTCACTCTATCTCGAACTCAGCAGCGCACAAAAATTGAAAATTTTCGCGACGATCCCAGCTCATTCCTTTTGAGTGAGTACCGAAATCTTAAAGGCGTTTACCACGCTCATGCACACAAAATATTAGCGTTTCGATGATTATTTGTGGGAAGGGTATGAAAGCGTTGATGCGCATAAAGAATATGATTTCGCGACTGGCATGCACACACACACTTGCAGTCTCTGGAAACATGTATGAACATTTGGCTGCCTGTGTACGAAGCTCTACTATTGTAGAGCTTATAGACTATCGAACTCTTCAAAGGGCTACCATGTTATTATATATACATAAAGGGTGTTAAAATGTGCAAGGTGCAAAAATCTTCCAATTTTACATTATCATTGTAGACTCTTTCAATAGACTGATACACTTTTCAAAATGGGATGGTCGTCAATAACTTTTCATTTTTCTACGCACTGGCTTGTGAGTGCATACATACAGTGCCTTCATTACATTACATTACTTCGTACACAGCCAAATGTTCATACATGTTTCCTACAGTTTAAATTTGGATAGTTAAGTTACTGCACTAACCATAGAACAGATAGACTGGACACGCTGAAGACAAATTTTGTCCAACTTAATTTTTGAGCGAGGCGACACCACACAACTTCTCTCTCTATGCTCTGCTCTCTCAAATATGTATATGTATGCATGCATGTGAGCACGAGCAGCAGCTCTCAAAAATTGAAATTTCTTTGCAGCAAGACCCCTTGAGTTCTATTCTGAATGAAGAGTATACCGAACTATTCAAATCGTTTGCCATTCTCATGCAAAATATTTGCGTTTTCGTTATTTATTGTGGGAAGGGTATGAAAGCGCTGGTGCGCATAAAGATCATTGTTATAAATTGAGATAAATTAATATTGTTTATTCAGCGTAATTTTAATACTTTTGGACCTGGAAACTTCAGATTTACTGTGTATATACATCTGATCAATCCGAAGATTTTGTAATTTACAGATTTTGGATACCACGCCCCCTTCGTCCCAATTATCATATTTTAAGCATTAGAGTGTTCTTTGGAATATATACACATTTGAACATTATGATCACGTTCGGAAAGTTTCATGAAGATAGTTCCACTATAAGAGAAATTATTTAACAAATAAATTCTCATAATATTGTCTACACTGCAGCCCGAGTGTAGTCTCTGCTAGCTGCGCAGTTATCAGAGCGCGTGCTTATACGTGCGTTTGAATGTATGTGTATATGTGTTTGCAGGAATCAGAGTATCTCCTAGCGAACAGTCTCGACTGGAGCACTCTTACTTGTTTTTTTATGGCTGAGAATAAATTATAGAAGAAAAATAACCACGTGGCATATCTGTTAGCTCAGTAGTAAATTAATAAAGAAATGTTCAAATACTTTTGTCTATCTTTTATTAGCTAACGAAAGACAATACAGCAAAAAACTTTGTGCTTTATGCTCTATAAACTACGAATCGTTACATATTCGAGTTCTTCAAGACAGAGTGAAAATAAAGCAACAAATTTTGTAAAAATACTTAAGCCGTCGACTGTATATTATGTTATATATACATATATGTATACTGCTTAAAATGTGAAATAAAACATTTTTCGTTTCTTTCATTCTTTTATTTACAGATAATGCATTCAAATACTGAGTTTAGACCCAATGGAGAAAGATTCCATAGTAGAATCTCAATATATAACTATCCAGAGCATTTAAATCCATTTAATGAAGAAGACAATCACAAACGGCTGCGATTTTGGAGCTTTTCAAAATCTAATGAACATTCAAAACACAGAAGTTTTTCATTTGGAAATTTACGGGATGTATGGTAAGTAACTATCGAAAAAAAAAAAAAAAAAATATATATATATATATATATATGTATATATATATATATATATATATATAACATATATATATATATAACAAGTAAGGAAGCTCTAGTCGAGCATAAGCACGCTTTCTGCTAACTGCGCAGTAAGCAGCGACTGCGCTTGGGCTTCTCTTATGGTAGGACTATCTCCATGAACTTTCAGAAAAATTTTATTTTTTGTGAGCTGCTGCTTATGCTCACATGCATACATACATATATGTACATATTTGAGAGAGCAGAGAGAAGAGATCAGAGATCAGAATGAGAGAGACCATAGCAGAGCAAATGTCGACCATCTCGGTCGAGCGTATGAAGCGAAATGATTGGTCTGTCGCGTATTTTCGTACCCCGAGCCTAAAAGTATCTCAATGCTCAAAAATATGTTGGACAAAATTTTTACACTGCGTGTCCATGGTTAGTGCTTAAATGGAAAGTAATGATCGACTATATTAAGTCAAAGGAGGCGTGGCAGACCCCATAAAGTCCGTCTGTCTGTATGATCTCAGAAGATATATGAATTAGGGACATCAGATTTTTTTTATGTCCGTATATTGAGCGCGCATATCAAGTTTATCACAAAAAAACGATAACTCGTCCCGTCATTTTGTTATCGATTGAAAGCCTATCGAAAATCAGTTATAAAATTATATATTCTACATCTTTAAGGCTAGAGTTTAAAAATTTTAAATATAGATTCAAATGATTTTTATAGAATTTCGATTTTTTTTATAATTCACCCCCGCACCCACCCCCCTCACTCCTACATTTGTAAAAAGTGTAGTTCGAATACTGGAGACCTGTGCTTTGGCAAATACATGCATTTCAATATTATAATCACGATATCAAAGTTTCATGAAGATAGTGCATTGACAAGAAAAGTTATTAAACAATTAATTTTCCATAGTTATCCCACTCTGCAACCTATGCGTGTTTATGCGTACGTGCCTATGTGTGTGTGTCTGTTTGTCTGTGTGTTTGTCTTTCTTGTGACGCAGAAAGACGCGAAGAATTGTTGAAATATCCTAGTCGACCACTCTCGACTACTTATTAATAATTTATTAAGATAAAAAATGTGGAGATAAAATAAATATATATATGTATGTATCTAATTAACATAAAAAAAGAGGATCCCGTTGTCGACGCAGCGCGACAACGAGATGCTCTGAAACCATCGACGAACTGATAATTCAATAGTTCTTCGCTTGCACCAATGCATTGGTTAATTGATTAATAATGGACTATCTTTATAAAGGTTTCATAACATAATAGTGACACTTGAATGCGTGTATTTGTGAAAGCAATAGTCTATAGATTTTGAAATTCCTTTTTTTTTTAAATTGGTGGGATGGGGACGGTTCAGGGTAAACAAAATGTGCTTATATATTGATCAGTAAGAAATCTCATGTCGGGACGGCTCGCGTTTGAACCCTATATATGCTAATTAAAATATTGGTAATCATTTTAAATGCCGGGTAATAATAAAACAGATATACATGATTTAAACAATTCTTGTTTTTAGGGCTTTTCGTTCATTTAACTTAAAAAAAAAATCATCGACTTTGGGTATACAAAAAACTTCAGAAAGTCCCCCTGTGCTGCGAAGGAATTTAGATTTAACTACATCATATATCCATCCAAGAGGAAATAATGGTAACAAAAGAAGACCTGTAATGAGATCTTTGCAGAATGTTAGCGACTCTACTGATGTAAGTAGTCATTTATTTTTATTTTATTGATTTTATTCATTATAAAAAATAATTTTTTTATCAATTATCAGTAGAAAAAATTGCAAAAAATAAGAAGTTTCTCTTTTTTACTTAAGAGACATAATATCATTTATAGTTAAACTATGGCTTTTGGAGAGATACTACTACTACTAAATACTACTGAAGATAACGCTTACTAATGTGATTTGTCTTAAAGAGAATTTTATTTTCTTCGCGATGAATAAAAAAAAATTGTTTTGTTCCACCACCAACAACAATAATTTATTCAAACGGCAGACTTAAGAGATAAGAAAAACAAATTATTAATTCGAACGCTGTCTAATATGATTTACTATTATACTTAAAACAATAATTTAATTAATATTAGAATTGTGTAACGTCGCCTTAGGCCGTTTTGGCATTGATTTTCACCAATTTTTGCAGTGCTCTTGTTTCTCAATAAACAAGAGTACCACATCTATTGCAACTTGATTTTAAAGTCAGAAATAGTTCTTTGTGACTCATTTCGAAGCTTGTTTTTCATTAGCCGCCAAATATTTTCAATTGGTCTTAGATCTGGACTATCTAAAACTTCCATTTGATCATAAATCAGACAATTTTTGGTTCGTTTGGCTGTGTGCGATGAAGCTCCATCCTGCTGAAAAGTGAATTCACCGCAATCTGCTAGTTTTTATATTGATGGCAGCAAACTATCTTCTAAAATATCTAAATATTTTACAGCATTAACCGTCCTTTCAATGAAATGCTGTTTTCCTAATCCTTTGACAGACATACATACATACATACCCATAGTATGTGCTTGCAGGAAACTTTACTGTTCTTTTAAGGCAGTCTTTATGGTATGTTTCTGACCTCTTACGGATTAGGTGCTTTCTCGTATTGGCGACACTGACATCAAATTTAGCAAATTGCAAACGCTTCTTGACGAAGCGTAAGCAAGGCGCTTTCCTTGGCCTACGAGTAAGATAAGTTATTTGTTACAATGCATAGGTAATAGCAAACCATATCCAATATTTATTAAATGCAGTCGCACCCATTTTTGCTTGACAGTTTTGCCAATTTTCTGCGATCAGTCAGAAGCCACCACTCCTTAAAGATTGGCGACGATCGACCTTAGCAATTTTGGCCAGTTGTCTTTTGTCTCGGGATGTTATTGCTGATGCTTGTCCTCTATTTGCAATGTTATTTTGAAGTCCTATTTTTTTTTTTAAATTTTTATCACCCCATACTGATCTCCTTAATTGGTTCAACAATGTAGGTGTAAGGACATTATTTTGACGGAGATGTAGCTGGTTAATATGACATTTGGCCACATTGAAATATAAATGCATATAATCGGAGGTTCCTCCTAGGAGAAAATTAATGTATGCCATTTTGTGGACTAAGCCATACTGTGCCTTTATAATTATATCTAACAACACCATTCCCATTGACTTGGACATAGGCATATTATTATTCATTTTATACCCTGAACCCATTGAAAATGGGAAATCAGAGTATAATGGTTTTGTTAAAATGTATGTAACTGTCACAAGGATGTGTGGCAGACCCATGAAATATATATATTCTTGATCAGAGGGACGAGCTGAGTCGATGTAGCCCTGTCCGTCTGTCCGTATGTATGATCTCAGAAGATGTATGCTCAAATTTTTTTTTTAAAATGTCCGTATCGATTTTATCTTCAAAAATTGATAACTCGTCCCGTTATTTTGTTATCGATTGAAGACCTTATCGAAAATCAGTTAAATTATATGTCCTACATCTTTAAAGCTAGAGTCCAAATTTTAAAAAGATTCAGATGATTTTTATACAATTTCGGTAAAAAAAAATACGATTTCGGTTTTCGTTATATTTTGAATACCGGCTCCAAAGTCACTAAACTCCCCAGTGAGGGTCAGATACCAGTATAGCTAATTGTGAATGATTTGACATTTTTTTAAATATGTCAAATATTCAATAGAATATGAAGATCATATGCTGACAGTTTCATTAAATTCCGTAAAGTCAATCGACGTCAATCAATTAATAAAATGTTTGGCCAATTAACAAACGCATGTGCAACAGTTTAACACTTTAACAGTGTAGACACACCCGCAGGTATTTTTGTCAATGTTACCAAGTTACCCGGCCAACGGAGAATGCATTTCAAATTACGCTAATCGCATGGTGACGTCACTCATCACTAAAAGGCCTGAGATCGATATATAAGAGATTGCAACTTCCGTACACTTGCTCACTTGACTCATGTTGATGCCAGGTTGCAGCGACTATACAATCCGAACTTAAGGCTTTCATATTCAACAAACGAAAGAGAACTTTAAAAGTGCATGAAACGGCAGAAATTGTCAACAATAAAGTGTCATTATTTTGGAAGGAGGGGTTACCAAATGGCTGACTGTAGAGTTACACGGCAGCCCAATAAGAATGACATTATGGTCGAGATATATTGATGATGATATGATATATTTTGTAAATTGAATACTGATCTTGTCGGTGAATATAAAGATAAGCTAAGCATCTTGTTGGGAAAATCACAACATCTCTTAGAGTTGGTACAGGTGAAATGAAAATTAATTTAGTAGACCCCAGAAAAACTGTTCGAAAACCGTACAGACTTAGTCCAAATGAAAGGGAGTCATCATCCGACCAAGTTGCTCACCCTATGCAAGTTATATGATGTTAGTGAATAAAAAGGACTGTTCCCATCGTCTGTGCTTCGATTACCGTGAATTAAATGCTAATACAGTTTCATATAGATACTCTGTGCCCCTTGTAACAGATCAGATAGCCAGACTTCATGGAGCAAAATATTTCACATATTTATATGTGGAAAGCAAAAATTCCCAAATCCCTATGCATGAAGATTCTATAAAGTGTAACGCTTTTGTCACCCCTGATAGCCAGTACGAGTACTTGTCAATGCCGTTTGGTCCTATAAAAAATATTTAGGCAGCAGGAGCATAAGAACAAAGCAAAATTTGCGCTTAAGCGCTTTAGTAGTTGGATACAAAGTAGAAGATTTAGTGTTTATTAAAAGAGAATTGTTGAAATAGACAGTAATGAATTTATTTGAAAGAGAAAGTAATGAAATGAATGAATGTGATATGTTTTGATCATCACGTATGACGTGTGTTTGCGGCAGCGAACAAATTGCGATTCAGGAAAACGCTTTCATCTTCGAAAGATCTGCTGAAAGATCTCCCGCAGCCAACAATGGAAACTGCTGTTGCCAGTAGAATTTGAATGCGACGCGAAGATTCAAGAACACGCTTTCATCTCCGAACTGAGCAATGAATTCGAGTAGTGTTTCTGGGCTTGAATTGATTTTTTTTTTTCAACCATAGTCAAACAATAGTCGATTCTTAAGATGGCACTTAAACCCGAATCTATCGAAATCTCACTATCCATATATTGTATTCTTCTTCAGCGTCTTTCAGATGCAACGTCCCATTTTTGTCATAAAATTATCCCTTTCTCGATTAAACGCGGTCAATGCATATTAGTAATTTATTCCAAAACCACAGCAAATTAAAACATGTAAGAACGTTGCAGTTGGGCGTTGCCAACTGCGGAATACTCATTCACATTCCGGCTCTAGCATGTACAATTTTCAATATGACACGACACAAAAAGTGGCCTACAAATTATTTTTATACCCTGAACCTATTGAAAATGTGAAATCAGGGTATAATGTTTTTGTTAACATGTATGTAACAGGCAGAAGGAGGCGTGGCAGACTCCTTAAAGTATATATATTCTTGATCAGGGCGACGAGCTGAGTCGATTTAGCCATGTCCGTCTGTCCGTGATACTAGAGACATGTACTGTGGCAAATTCATGCATTTCAATTTTATAATCACGATATAAAAGTTTGATGAAAATAGTCCGTCGACAAGAAAAGTTATTAAACAATTAAGTTCCCATAGTAAGCCCACACTGTAGTTAATGCGTGTTTATGCGTGCGTGCCTCTGTGTTTTTGTGTTTCTTTTGAAGCAGAAAAAAACGAAGAATTCTTGAAATATCAGTTCCTGGAAGAGATCAGGGGATTTCGTATTCGAGCAGTCTACAGACAAAAGCGCGACTTCTAGCCTATTCTAGGAATTGCGATTGATTTGTGAATTTTTCAGTCGTTATTTTAGTTTTGTGAGCTGACGCTCTAGCATTGAAGTTATATATATAATTTTTCGCTACTCGATAGCCAACCGGAGCAGTGGTGCCGATGGTTGAGGCAACGCAAGTCGTGTTAGGTATCGTGGGTTCAAGACCTATTCGATCACATTTTCTTTTTCATAAATTAGATATTTTATTGCGAGGGTGCGAGCTTGAATTAATAGCACTTAATATTTTTCATTTTCTTAGTCGAAAATTGTTATAAGTTTAAATTTGTTTCTTCTTAGATAGCTCTCAAATGCTTATACGTAGATATATACATACATATATAAAATATGTACATATATAAAAAAAAAGTCTGCATACACAATTTCAGCACGTGCTCATTGGTATGTGTGTATGTATGTACATATAATACGTACTTTAGCATTTTCTAAGAATCTCAATTGAATTCCTAGCCACTACTTTGGTTTTTCTTTGCTATATGGCGACCTACGAATAATGTCATTTCGTTTTAATTATAATTATTGTGGGTGCCACGGTGGCGCTGTAGGCAAAGGCGCGGAATGCTTTTATTTTAGCTATTTTGTTGAGGTGCGAGTTCAAATCCCGCGGAAAACTTTTTTAAAAATTGAAATTTTATGTTATATTTTTTCAATTTCATAAAAATGTTTCCTTCCGTCTTATGAATATCTACAAAGCTTATTTATATATATAAGTGACACACGCATATACATTTCTTAGTTGGCTGCTATAAATGCCGATTCGCCACGCTTCTAGTGGGCGTGGATGGTTGTGCTTCGAACCACGAGGAAAACTTTTAATTTTTTTAAGATTTATAATTTAATTTTTATTTTTTAAATTCCACAAAAATGTTTTCTTCCGTGCTATCAATGCCTATTAAGTCTATTTATATATATAGATGGCTCACACATATAAATGTCGCAATTTGACACTAGAAATGGCGATTGCCACGCCCCTAGTGGACGTAGACACCTCTTTTTTGGCCAGTTCTTAGAACAAGCTAATCGTAACGCAACTGCAAAATTTGAATGCTTACGCTCAAAAAATGTGAAAATTACAGGGTATTTTTTTATATATATATAATTTTTCAACCAAATTTAAAACTCTAGGAGATACAGTTTTACCCGATTTGCCACGCCCCCAAAATGGGCGTAGATATATCCGCCTTAGCTTTTGATTTTGGGTGGTCAACACGAAGCTACGTTCTAAATTTCAGCGCTCTAGCTCTTCAACTAACATGATTTCTAGCATATCGGAAAATGCATTTTCCGATTTGCCACGCCCCTAGTGGGCTGATCAGGAAAATTTTAACACTTTATAAATCGGAGATATACACGAGTATGTGTTCCAAATTTCAAGTCTCTAGCTCTAATAGCGCCGAAATAGATTGCGTTCATACGGACAGATGGACGGGTGGACAGACGGACAGACGGACAGACGGACGGACAGCAAGACGGACATGCACAAAACCAATATACTAATTCACTTCGTGAATTCGTATAAATATCATACTTCAACATTCGGTTGTTTAGTTGCTGGACATTCTTTCAATTGTTAGATTCTTGTCTTCGGTAAATTTTTAAAGGACTTCCAGAATTTGTTCCAAATGTTTGTCTACTGGCTTTATTGCTTCTATGTTTACACTCTATTTTGGTTTAAATTTGGATTTTATAACAACTGGTATAGTTATATAGAGAAATATGTGCATACAGACTTTCGATCGTAGCAAAAAAGTGCCTATTGATACATTTTGTTTTGCTGAAGGTACACCAACTAAGTTATCTGAGTGATTGTCACAGTTTAAAAACAATGCACATCTATTTATTTCTGTCAGTTTTTCATTCACGCCATTTTTGTTCAATCTTGAAAATTCATTTCATCGGTCTTATACTGTTCCAAAAGACTATTCGCTAGTCCCTCAGCATTCTTTGAGGTAATTTCAATAAAGCTAAGAAAGGTTTTCTGGCTTCACTGTTTTTATGCCCTGAACCCATTGAATAAGGCAAATCAGGCTTTGTTAAAATGTATGTAACAGGCAGAATGAGGCGTGGCAGACCATAATGTATATATATTCTTGATCAGGGCGACGAGTTGAGTCGATAGAGCCCAGATTTTGGATACCACGCCCCCTTCGGATCCAATTTGTAAAAAATGTATTTTAAGTACAAAAGACTTTTGCTTTGGAACATACGCACATTTGAGCATAATGATCACGTTCTGAAAATTTCACGTAGATAGTCCTTCTACAAGAGAAATTATTCAGCAACAAATTTCTCATAATATTGCCCACACTGCAGCCCAGGCACAGTTGCTTTTAACTGTGCAGTTACCAGAGCGCTCACACGTGCGTGTGAATATGTGCTTTTGTATGCATGTATAAAAGAAGTACAGAATGATTGGAATATTAGATCTTTGCAGGGTTCATTGTATCTACTAGTCGCGCAGTCTCGACTGGACCACTCTTACGTGTTTGCAAAATGAATGAATGAAACGATTCCAAAGGCTTCAGATCAAAATCTAGATAAGCAATATGGGGAGATGAGTTCATATGAGACAAATTTTGCGTAGCTAGAGACTTGAGCAATGCAAAGAATGCTTGCTAAAATTTCACGCCATATAAGTTTTTCTGTTTCGAACCTAATATGTCAAGAATGGGGGCGAATATACGGATTACAGAGTCGTCTATCCTGACTTCTTATATCTTTATTTAAAACTCAAGTTAAAAGTCGCGATTAAATATGCATTGAATATACAATGTTGGGGTGTCACTTTTTGCCCCCTATGGTGGCGCCCATGGCACGTGCCCTGTTTGCCATACTCTAGTTACGCCACACGGTGTGGCACATAAGATAATTTAATGTAGAACCAGTTGGCCTATAAAATGCAAAGTCGTTAAGGGTATTTAGTGTGCAACTTTTGTGTATTTCGCGACTATTGTATTTTCATAAGAATATTTGTGAGTTGTAATTGGCCGATTATGTTTTGTAGTATGGAAAAGTCCCATTTTAGCGGGGCGACAAGCGTCTGTAGCTGTGGACGAGTGTGACTCGTTGGTAGGCACAAGCAATTAGAGGGACAAAGAAGTCACTGTCGTTTAGAATTTAATCTCTGAACGTTGTAGTGAATAACGTGCGCGGATGTTTTTATACGGAGTGGTTTGCAGTGCACGCGCTAGATCCGGCTATTCATCGGGAAATGGGGAGAGGGTTAAGGGGAATCTGCAACTCCTTGCGCTACTTTATTATATTTATATAATGATTTCGCGTGCTACTATCGGACATACTCGGCCAGTTATAAAGAAACAGAAGAGAGAGAGAGATAGAAAAGAGACGCACAAACATACATACCATCCCAAGCTAGGTTTCGCTGCACAGGCCAGTGAAGGCCGGTCCAGCGAAAGTCGGCCTTAGATGTTAAGGCGACCGACCTTGCCCACCCTACCTTGATCGCTGGCTTCCTGCGCCACTCTTAGCGATCCCATACCCAGCTTGGGGAATTAATACACCTCTACACGGCTGAGTCGCATGGCCCCCAAATAACTTCTTAATTCAGTTCCATTATGTGGTACATATGTATTTGCAATTCAATTCTTCAATGCGTAATTTAGACATTTACAATAAAAGGAAAGGGTATACAGAAAAGAAGGGGAATGGAAAGCGAAGCGGACAAAAACTGATAAGGGAGCTTTTGAAATCGACAAGTGGATCAAAGGAGAGAGCGGGAGCTTTTGCATACACCTATGCGAATTGGTAAACAGCTGTAAAGCACACCGAAAAGGTCAGTGAACGGGTTGGCTCAGCTGGCGGACAAAAACATAGGAACGAAAGATTATTTTAACATTACTTTTTCATTCTGCTTTGTAATACATGTAATTTAATAACGAAGACCCAATAACAACGACTTATACTTTTAACATTTGTCGCTCACCTACGGCAGTGTCCAACGATGAAAGCGCTTCCATGAAGGTTTATGCTGTGGGCTATGGTCGAATAAAAGAAATGCTTATGTGAAACAGAATGAACAGAAAAAAAAATAATGCAAATAAAATTTAAAAAAATACGAAGACAAAAGGAAATGTTTAACAGTGGACAGGGGGAAAGGTTAGGGCTGTTACAAAATATTAAAAGGGATGACTAAGATTAACCTAATAATTAGGATATATATTTAAAAGTTTATAAAAAAAAAATAAAAAAATTCCGTGTTGTCTGCGACAACTGACGGCCAAAAATTAGTATTGTGCGGCTCACGATGGTGGACGACGTCAAATATTCTGCTCACTCGATCGATGCTTGTTTATTCACAAGTGGTGTGTGGGTGCGTTTCACTTGAACTTAGTCTCAGCCGGTAATTAGGTAATTTGGGCAGCAACTGGAAGTTTATTTTTTTTGACTGCTCCAAGTAGTTCGGGAGTGCATGCACGCAAGTGCAACGAAAGATAAAATAAAATTTTCTGACTGGGTGCCAAACCTGCAAATAGGTTTGGGCGTTTCGGTAAAGGCATTGATTAGCTTACCACTAAGACTTACCACTTAACTGCTTGGCACTAGCACAAAAAAAACTTCAACCACACACAATTGTATTTTTTGTTATAAATCTTTTCTTTTCATCCTTTTTATAAACAAAATTTTGTAGACAACTTAAAGACTGTCTGCGGTGATTAACACTTTCATTCTTGACGTGTGAATAATTAATGAAATATGGCCGCAGCTTTGAGCGGCAAGCCAGCGCTTGGGAACAGTTTTTCTTTTCTTTTTATCTTTTTCCCTATTTCGCTGGAAATTGACAAATTCATCTGTTAATAAATGTTGTCAAATCTTTTGCCGTTGTGGTCTCCGGAACTAAATCGGAACAGCGGGACTCGAGGAGTCTGCTTTTAGGCAGTCTCGATAATTATAAAAAGAGTTGACCTTTTGGTATTCCAGCGCCACTACAAAACCCCCCTTCCAAAATCACACTTATAGGGTGATTCGCGCTGGACTCTGCTATTATTGTTTTAAATCTTTTGCATGGTATTTACCAAGCAAACGACCTTGCAAATCTTCAACTTCATAATAGCTATTGCCGAGTATTTTCCTAATCCTTGCCTTAACAAAGTTCGGAGCTAACTTTGCGTTGAAGCCCCTTACAAAGTTACTCTGCTGAAAATTACGCCTATAGACTTCCTGGCCTACCACAAACGTTACATCCCGACAACGCATATTATATGTATTCTCGTTTCGATTGCGTTGCTGTTGCATGCAATTTTTCGCCCTGTCGCGTATAAGATCGAATGAATCGTCGCGATTAAATCGAATAGCACGATCTTCTAAAAAGCTTAAATTGCGTAACAGTTTGTATGTTGAGGCATTGGTCACCATATTTTGGCCAAATGCAATTCTGTAAGGGCTAGTTCCGATAGCTGAGTGCACGTCGGAACGCAAAGCGCAACAAATAGAACTCAGGTGGGCGTCCCAATCTTTTTGGTCAGGCGCAATATATGATTTTATTGCCGCTATCACCGATCGGTTGACTCGTTCCGAAGCATTTGCTTGTGGGGAATAAACGGCAGTATATGAATGATTAATTCCATATTTTTGCAATAGTGCATTGAACACCTGAGACTTGAATTGAACTCCATTATCAGAAACAATAGTTTCGGGAACTTCGAAGCAATGAAACAACTCCTGCTCTAAATAGCTTATGATGGCGTCTGCAGTCAGATTGTTGACTGGTTTCAAAAAAGGAAATTTGGACATATGGTCTAAAACAACAAAGACTCCTACATTAGCGGCGCGACTTCGTGGATATGGACCTAGAAAGTCAACGTAGAGTTTTTGGAACACGCGTTGCGTTGAACCAGATTTCCCTAAGGGTGGGCGTAAGGTATAATTCGGGTGCTTATTGCACTTTCAACTCTCGCAATCGTTCACGAATTTTTTTACGTCCACTGCCATCTGTGGCCAATAAAAATAGCGACGTAGCTTGTCTAGCATCTTATTTATGCCAGGGTGAGATGCCAATGGAGGCTCATGGGCCTTCTTAAGGACTTCTGGCACCAGCGATTGGGGAACCCAAAGTTTCCAACAAAGATCATCTGCTACACTCTCACCCGATGCGTGATCGGATCTCCGATAAATATAGCCGTCAACTACCCTCACATCCGGCGATCTAGACTGATTGGCTATTATTTTGGTTTTCAGATCCTGATAGTCAGATGATTTGAAATGAACCGAGTCGAGATCCACTAGACTATCGGATGTAATTGCAGACACATCCTCTGTGTATACCCGCGATAAAGCATCTGGTACAATGTTTTGACTGCCTTTTCTGTGGACTATTTTAAAATCATATCCCTGAAGCTTTAAAGCCCACCTTGCCAAACGAGAACTCAGGTCGGTTTGTGACATGAGCCATTTTAAGGAAGCATGATCTGTAACTACAGAAAATTCTTGCCCTTCAACGTAAGCTCTAAATTTTTTAATGGCTAGAATAGCTGCTAGACATTCTTTTTCAGTCACGGAATAATTCCTTTGACAACGGTTAAGCTTACGCGACATAAAAGCCACCGGTACTTCCTCATTATTAACCGTCACCTGAACTAACACGGCACCAACACCCGTATGGCTGGCATCGCAGTGTATAGCAAATGGTGTGTCAAAATTTGGACTATGCAACACTGGAGCCGTACTAAGCTTCCTCTTGAGTTCTTCGAATGCCTTTTGCGCTGATTCACCCCATACGAATTTTTGCTTCTGCCTCAGCGTATCTGTTATAGGAGATGCAATGGTGGCATAGTTCTGAATAAACTTATTATACCACCCAGTCATGCCTAAGAACCGCCTAACTTGTTTAACTGATCTCGGAACTGGGAATTCGGTAATAGATACAATTTTATCGGGGTCTGTACTAACTGTACCATTGCCAATGACATGACCTAAATATTTTACTTCTTTGAGGCAGAAATTACTTTTCTCAATATTGATGGTCAAACCTGCTGTTTTTATTTGATTTGCCAGCTCTTTTAAAACAATTAAATGACGCTCAAAAGTATCTGATACTATCAGCAAGTCATCCAAATAAATAAAAACTTCACGACGCAGATTAGTGGGAATTATTTTATCCATTAACTTTGACATTGTCTGTGGAGCATTACAAAGCCCAAACGGCATAACAGTGTACTGGTACAACGGCCTACCAGGTACGCTAAATGCGGTTTTATCGCGCGATTCCGGTTCTAATGGAATTTGCCAGAAGGCATCTTTTAAATCTAAACTGGTAATGAATTCAGCTTTTGGTAGCCTGCTGAGAATGCCATCAATGAACGGCATAGGGTATGCATCCTTAATTGTAACCGCATTAACACGCCTGCTATCCAAACACAATCGAACTTTCCCTGGCTTGCGAACTAAGACAACTGGGGAAGACCAAGCGCTTTGTGATTCCTCTATAACGCCTAATTTAAGCATTCTGTCCAGCTCTTCATACATTAACTTTTCTATTGCTGGTGAAACGGGATAATGGCGTTGTTTAATTGGAGCGGCTCCGGCGACATTAATCGTATGTGAAAGAAGAGTTGTTCGGCCTAAGCCCAATTTAGCAAAAGAAGGAAACATATTAACATGTTGCAACAATAACTGTTGTTGCGTGACCTCGAGTGGTTTGAAATCCCGATCCTCTATGGAAGACAAATGTTTAACAGTGGGTACCACACCCATTGGCAGAAGATTAAATTGGGTCCAAAAATCTATCCCTAAATATAAATCTTGAGACAAGGAGGGTACTATGTAAAATGTCAACATTCTAGCTTCATTTTTAAATTTAATTTCTGTAGTGATTTTGCCTATAATATTCTGCGCTTTCCCATCAGCAGTGCGTACAGCCGAATTCATGGGCTTAAATACAAATTTGGAATTAAGAACGTGATTAGAAAAATTACCACCAATACAGCTTATGGACGCACCTGTGTCCATTAGGCCAGTAATACTTTTTCCTAACATACTGACAACTGCATACGGCCTAATATCTTGAGCATTTGCTATCACGGCTAACATTAATTGCTTCTGCTCAATCTTACGACATTTTTTCCCTGAAGAGCGACGTATTTGAGAGCAAGATGTTGAACTTATTTGAGTATGTATTGTTTTGGAAGAAGAATTATAAAGTTGTGAGGTAGTAATTGGTTTGGTTGTATTGTCGGCGGATTGATAATCTACTATGTGTTGGTTGATGTCGACTTCATTTGTTTGCGTGCACTGGTCGACGGTGCACGGCCTGACGAGTTTTTTGATTGGGTGTTGCATTTCTTGCACGAAGGTTTATACGTGTCGGGTTTGCCACAACCATAACAAAATATGCGTCGGTCTGCCGTACAATCTTGGTACCTGTGCCCTTTCGCATTACAGTTCCAGCACAGTAAATTTACTGCTGATATTTCTGGACTGTCCTCTTCCTCATACTGGGACTCGTGTTCTATTGCCATTCCACTTATTGTGTGACGTGGCATGGGTATAGGATGCGGCCGAGTCACCAATGGTTTGCCAACCGTTTGCAAAAAGATTTCGCGTGTGCGCACCAAATGTCGCAACTGGGCAACTCTCTCAATTTTCTCGTAAAGGAGTTCGTGCTGAATCTCCGGGAGCAAATTATTACGGAGAATTTGGAGCAGAGATGAATCACGCAAAGGACTCGAAAGTTTGTCCGAAAGTACTACAATGGCCTCATGAAACTCGTCGAAGGATTCGCCTACCTTCTGCTTACGCCTATCGATAGCAGCTCGAATATGAATGTCCGTTCTATCATCTTTGAATTGCTCACGAAGTGCAAAACAAAGTTCTTGCCAGCGTATCTCAGGCACACTTTTATGATAACGCCAGAACCAATCACTCGCACTACCCTCAAAAAGGTTGCTAGCATACCTAGACAACAGCTCAAAATTGCCTTCTAAAGTCTGATGCGTTAGAGCTTCAGTTCGGTAAATAAAATCGTCAACCGACAATGTCGTTTTACCATTGAAGCGAATCTTCCAATTTGCTATTATTTGGCTGATTCTATCTGGCCGTAAATCCATTCCTACTGAACTGAGTCTGTTGTTGGAATGGGTGCCTGCTACAGTTGAGGCTGGTCGAAACTCATGTTGAGCAAGATTGCTAGGATTTTCTTGTACTGGCAGTATGGGACTGCGAATTATTGGCGGTACTGAAGAAGAAGAAAGTAGTTTCTGAAAACCACTCTCTATCGCCTGGGACAACGTCTCACTTTGTCTCAACGAGACCTGGGCTATCAACTCTGTTTGCTGAAGTGAAGCGGCCGCAATGGCATCTGCTATTATTGCAGCCAAATCTGAAACAGGAGGCGACGCCACTGATGGAGCCAGCACTGGTGACGAAATGACACCTTCAGACATATTGGAGGCTGCTGTTTTCCTTGCCTGCGATCTAGTTTTAGTTGCTGTAATTGAACCTGATGGCTTATCCATTAATGATTCGGTGCTGGTATCAACACTCGGTAAACGCAACAACTGTTTGCAAACTGGACAAACTGCCTTATTAGTTATTTTTGTATTAAAACACAATTGATGAAAAGAATGACCACAACTTGCTTTGTATAACTGGCTTTCATTGATAATAGATTCAGAGCAAATAAAACAGTTCACGAAGAGCTCGTCAGGCCGAGATAAATTTTCGCTACTACGGGTTAAAGGCATATTGAAATTCCGATTTTTTTTTTTTTTTTTTTTTTTTTTTTTTAAATATAAAGAAAACAACTAGATTCCTAGATAAGTATATAAAAACTTAACTGACGACAAAAAAAAGGTTGGCATAAAAAAACTAATAAATTCAACTCACTATTAATAAGAAGGAATACAATAAGGCACTAATATATCAGCTAATGGGTAATTCTAAATATAAGCAAAAAAAGAAAATAAAAGAATTAAGTTTTAAATAAAAGCAAAACGCAAAAAGCAAATAAATTAAAACGGTAAATAAATGGTATCTGCAAAAAAAATATAAAATAATAAGTAAACCAAATTCAAAAGAATATCTCAATTACATACGATTTGGGGGTACCATGCGAACACATCCAATAGACAAGTTTAGACAAGTATAATTTGTGCTAAGAAGATAGAAAGTTTTAGTAAAGAATAAAAAGAGTGTATTATTTAGGCATCAGGTCATGGTCTCAAACCAGAAATACCTGACTCCAGCCGAAATAACTATTAGAGAAACACATGTGCGTATATTGGCATCATGAGATCAATACAAACCACGCTAGCTAGTTGTATTAAAGATATACTTCATGATTATTAAAATTGCAAATTACTCTGATTGATAACACTATACCTTAGACTGATGGTTATGAATATCATCTTGCGCGGAGGATAATAGAACGTGTCCATTGAAATCCACATCCAGCAACAAGATCATTACAAAAACAAAAACAAAGAGCGATAATATCATAAACCAAGGTCATGACTAAAATTATAGCCATTAGGACGACGATATTACAATCACATTGCGCGGAGGCTAATAGCACTTGTCCATTGGAAAGCCCATCCAGCAGCAAGAATATGTTTGAATACGCACGCCTTTTAGATATAGTGAATCTTTTGGGAAGCAAGAACATTCAAGTTATGTGTGTATAAATACTTGAATACATAATTTGCTTTCACGCGCACTTTGACATATACAATATGCATCTACATATGTATATATATTTTCTCTTTTATCTTTTTTTTTTTTTTTTTTTTTTTTTTTTTGATTCCAATACAGATGGACCGAGACATGCCGAAGTTATGAAATAAGTCAGCTGATAATGACTTGAATCGATTGTTGTTGGGGCTGCCGGACTATCGGCCCCACGTTGGGCGCCAAATAACTATAATATTTAAAATAATTCTGTAGTGAATAACGTGCGCGGATGTTTTTATACGGAGTGGTTTGCAGTGCACGCGCTAGATCCGGCTATTCATCGGGAAATGGGGAGAGGGTTAAGGGGAATCTGCAACTCCTTGCGCTACTTTATTATATTTATATAATGATTTCGCGTGCTACTATCGGACATACTCGGCCAGTTATAAAGAAACAGAAGAGAGAGAGAGATAGAAAAGAGACGCACAAACATACATACCATCCCAAGCTAGGTTTCGCTGCACAGGCCAGTGAAGGCCGGTCCAGCGAAAGTCGGCCTTAGATGTTAAGGCGACCGACCTTGCCCACCCTACCTTGATCGCTGGCTTCCTGCGCCACTCTTAGCGATCCCATACCCAGCTTGGGGAATTAATACACCTCTACACGGCTGAGTCGCATGGCCCCCAAATAACTTCTTAATTCAGTTCCATTATGTGGTACATATGTATTTGCAATTCAATTCTTCAATGCGTAATTTAGACATTTACAATAAAAGGAAAGGGTATACAGAAAAGAAGGGGAATGGAAAGCGAAGCGGACAAAAACTGATAAGGGAGCTTTTGAAATCGACAAGTGGATCAAAGGAGAGAGCGGGAGCTTTTGCATACACCTATGCGAATTGGTAAACAGCTGTAAAGCACACCGAAAAGGTCAGTGAACGGGTTGGCTCAGCTGGCGGACAAAAACATAGGAACGAAAGATTATTTTAACATTACTTTTTCATTCTGCTTTGTAATACATGTAATTTAATAACGAAGACCCAATAACAACGACTTATACTTTTAACATTTGTCGCTCACCTACGGCAGTGTCCAACGATGAAAGCGCTTCCATGAAGGTTTATGCTGTGGGCTATGGTCGAATAAAAGAAATGCTTATGTGAAACAGAATGAACAGAAAAAAAAATAATGCAAATAAAATTTAAAAAAATACGAAGACAAAAGGAAATGTTTAACAGTGGACAGGGGGAAAGGTTAGGGCTGTTACAAAATATTAAAAGGGATGACTAAGATTAACCTAATAATTAGGATATATATTTAAAAGTTTATAAAAAAAAAAATAAAAAAATTCCGTGTTGTCTGCGACAACTGACGGCCAAAAATTAGTATTGTGCGGCTCACGAAGGTGGACGACGTCAAATATTCTGCTCGGTCGATCGATGCTTGTTTATTCACAAGTGGTGTGTGGGTGCGTTTCACTTGAACTTAGTCTCAGCCGGTAATTAGGTAATTTGGACAGCAACTGGAAGTTTATTTTTTTTGACTGCTCCAAGTAGTTCAGGAGTGCATGCACGCAAGTGCAACGAAAGATAAAATAAAATTTTCTGACTGGGTGCCAAACCTGCAAATAGGTTTGGGCGTTTCGGTAAAGGCATTGATTAGCTTACCACTAAGACTTACCACTTAACTGCTTGGCACTAGCACAAAAAAAACTTCAACCACACACAATTGTATTTTTTGTTATAAATCTTTTCTTTTCATCCTTTTTATAAACAAAATTTTGTAGACAACTTAAAGACTGTCTGCGGTGATTAACACTTTCACTCTTGACGTGTGAATAATTAATGAAATATGGCCGCAGCTTTGAGCGGCAAGCCAGCGCTTGGGAACAGTTTTTCTTTTCTTTTTATCTTTTTCCCTATTTCGCTGGAAATTGACAAATTCATCTGTTAATAAATGTTGTCAAATCTTTTGCCGTTGTGGTCTCCGGAACTAAATCGGAACAGCGGGACTCGAGGAGTCTGCTTTTAGGCAGTCTCGATAATTATAAAAAGAGTTGACCTTTTGGTATTCCAGCGCCACTACAACGTGAACGAATCCAATTATTCAAATTATAGTTCACCTAAAAGATTAGTAGCCTCTAACTGTTCATCAAATGATCTGAGAAAGGTAATTAAAATTGAAAATTGACGTCCAAGAAATGTTAGCTAAATTAAAGTCGGTCTATACCAGAAAAAAGATGTCAATTACCTAATCGAAAATTTCTTTAATACTAGTTAAATGTTGTGCATAAACTTGTAAAACAGCAGAAGAAGAAACATAAGAACAATTGCCATATAGGGAACACGGTGCTAACGTTATCTTAAGCCCAATATTCTAATCATCATGATGTTCTATGAAATTTATAAATTCGGCGAGGAAATCGACCTTAACAGGTATTGAGACACCACAAACTTTGCGTACCAATCGATCAAATCAATGACTGAAATTATTTGAGAGGATTTCACTATTATAAACTTAACCATGTTTCAGTGAGTGCAAATACATTATATTGAATACACACACTACTCAAAAATACTCTTTTGAGTTTAGAATTTCGGCCCGAACGTTTTGGTATACTAAAGGCAGGTTTGGTGAAGAATGTATACAGCTTCACTTTTTTTTTATGTATCCTATGCCCATTGAAAATGGGAATTCAGGGTATAATGGTTTTGTTGAAATTAATGTAACATGCAGAAAGAGGCGTGGCAGACCCCACAAAGTATATATATTCTTGAAGATATAAGAGAATTAAATTGGCCAATTAACAAACGCTCGTGCAGCAGCTGCAACAGTTTTCCTATACGTGTGCACAAATACATTCAAACTTGTTCTAGCATATTCTTAGAAACACATTGCGATTGAAGGCTAGAGGTAAAATTTGATCAATGGCACGGCTGTAGTGAATCTATTTCAGTTTTGCCATTGCATTTTCGAAAAGTGAAGTGGCGTTGTGGTTAGCAGCGGGCTGCTCGATCGAGAAGTCTCGGGTTTGAATCCAGAACGCGCAATTTATGTTTATTTTAATTGTTTCAAAATACATAAATAATTTTCCCAATTGCAACTAATAAAAGCGCATCATGCCATTTGTTTTTGAAAAACATATGTATGTATGTACTAGAGTGCTGCATGAACGGTGTTCGAATGAATTATCAATGCGCAATATACATATATATTTATGTATGGAGGTAACATAGAAGCTAGGCCGAAAATGGGTTGAGTGAAAGAGTGCACTCGTATATGACTCAAGGCAGAATATTTTACCGACTAAAACAGAATTGAAGGAGTGGGAGTGTGAGTGCGAGTACATGAGTTGATGAATTCTCATTCAGACATAAAAAAGAACATACGTGTAGCACGGGACTGTAAGTGTGTATGTGCATGCTTGTTGGGAACAGATTTCAATTTTTCTGCATAATAGCATGTGCCCTCAAAGGATAAAAGTTTTTAGCGCTTGCATTGCAATGATTCAGTCAAGCCGAGCAAATACGCAGTAGAAAATGCATGCACAAATTCAAGTGATTGGACGCCTTTAGTTTTTGACATCTTTTTCATTCCGCTTTAAGCCGTCATTTATTCTCGCTCATTTTAATGAAGGCCGTAAGCTATGACGCCTTAAACTCACTCTTATGTAAACTCACTCAAGACGTTTTTCATTCACATTTTCGTTCATTATAATCTTTTGACTTTTGCTGATATAGGATATTGTTTGAATATATCTAATGAATATGTTAGACTATGGCTTTTGAAGCAGTTTATAGTTACCACAGTGGAATTTTAGTGAGTATTCAAGACAAGTAATTTAATATATGTATTTAACTTTAGTGTAAATATTTTACATTGTATAAGTAAATGGGTTTTTTTATTTCATTTATATTTTTTAATATATCGAAACTGAAATTTTGAACCGTAATAAATATTCTGTTTTTTAATATTTATTTGTTTGGTTCAGGGTAGTATCTAGTCGAGCACTCTCGACTACAGTTTTCTTACTTCTTTTTTGTATACAATGTGTCGTTTGAAAGCCTGGATAAGAAAACCTGCTTTCGGTGGGACACGACTGACAATGTGAATATGAGAAGCTGTACCGTAAATATTTCTACATCAGCTTCAAAATCAATATATAGCTGTTTAGAAATATTACTCAATTTTATCAAGTGCTGCTCGACTAGGAAATACCTGAACCCAACAAGGATTTGATATTCACGCACGCATAAGCTAACTGCGTAGTTAGCAGTGACTGCGCTTTGGCAATACTATGAAAATTTTGTTGTTAAGTATGCATGCAAAATTCCAAGTGTCTAGATCTTATATCTTTTGAGATCTCGGCGTTCATACGAACGGACGGACGGAGAGACGGGCAGGTCTATATCGACTCAGCTCATCGTCCAGATCAAGATATATATACTTTATGGGGTCTGCGATGCTTCCTTCTGCCTGTTACATACTTTTCACAAAATCGTTACACCCTGATTTCCCATTTTTAGTGGGATCAGGGTATAAAAATTGCACTGTAGCCGAATTGCATATCTTGGAAAAATGTCGTAAAAGGCGTAAACTCCCGCATCCAATTTTGACAATAGGTTAAGTGTGTATACAGTTATCTGCCAACCAAGAATTCAGAAAACGCTTGTGCATAATTTATTATTATCACTACTACTACTATGAAAAAAAAGTACCAAAAAGAGTATTGCGCACGAATGAGAATATCGTACGCAAAGCAATATATGATGACAAATAAACAACACAAATTGAACTGCACAAAACCAATAATGAAAATCAATAATAATTAAAACACAGAAATCAATGGATCAAACCTTGCACAGTGATGTAAAGCATAGAGTGATAGAGTAAAGAGATAGAGTGAGAGAGAGACTAGGATAAATAGCACATAACCATGCTTCATATAAAAAGGGACCATTCGGCTTGAGCGCTGCAGCGCATTTATTTCGTCGTGCGAACTTTTCATTGCCCGAGCCAGTAGATACCAAGCCGAGCAAATACGAAGTTGTATGGTACCTACTAGAAAGATTTTCGGCGTTGAAAACGTTTGTTCTACATGTCCAGTCTATGTGTTGTATGGTTAGTGCTAAAAAGTTATTCAGCTAATAATTTCCTATATTATTGACTGAATAATAAGAATATGAGCTCTTTCAATGGTTCAGAAAAGCCAGCATTAAAGCTGTCTCGAACGGAACAGCCTTGTTTTCTATTCGTTTCAATTTATTAAAATATATATATTATAGGTTGCCAAATTATAAATTATAATTATTATTCATATTCCATTATTCCTAGTCAATATTAATAGTTGATCATTTGCATTAAAAATCCTAACATAATAAGAAATAATGCGATTTTTTTATTTAATTTTTATTATTTAATAGATAACAATCGGAGATAGAAACGGTAGCCCAAATTACGACGGTAATGCTTTCTATAGATGTTCACTGGCACAGCCGCAAAAATGTCCAACGATAAGGTAATACTTAACATCCTCTTTAAAGATCACTGTAGGTGAAAGAAATTAATTTTATTTCTAAATTACTTTATTAGTTCCTGTTAGAAATATTTATTGTTTTTTTTTTTTTTTTCATTTAAGATCATCATATTCTAGTCTATCAAGCACAAATCCATTTGAAAGCGAAATTGAATCAGATTTAAATAATATTAACGGTTCTCAACTCAGTCTACGCACTAAAGCATATCGGAAAAAAAGGAAAGCTCCTTCAGTTCCAACTAAAATTATGGTAAAATTGTGTATATTAACATAATATATTTTAAAAAGAAATAATGATTCTTAAATTGCTTTCAGATCACGGAGTCAAAAGCAAATTCCGTCCAAGAAAAGTCCATAGACTTAGTTCACAATAAGGAAGACATTAAGTCCCTTACAAGTGAAATAGAAAGATTTGTAAATCATAGCATTGAAACATCAGATCCAACACTGAAAGCAACCAAGGATTTCAACAGCCAGCCTACTATACCAGTAGAAATTAGCTTATTAATTAACGAAAACACCAATGGAACCTTTCCTCAAGAACATGTTTGCATTGCGAGCGAAGAGAACACTAAAACAATTATTGCACCAAAAAGAAATCATTTATCAGTTAGATCTAACTTAAGTGCCAGGTCAAACATTTCTAGTCAAGAACATATTTTGGATGCAAAAGAAGAGATTTTGAATGAAAACAATGTATCAGGTAAAAATGATTCATCACTCGATTATAATTTAATAAAAATTAAAAACCCTAAATCTAATATACATACTGAAAATCAAAAGTCGGTTTTAAGAAAAGGTAGCGCCGATGAAAATTCTTCATCAAATAACAAACATTTGACTGTCGAACATGTTGTAGACACGAGAAAATATAGCTCTAAAGAAAGTAAGTCAAAAAATGTCCCAGCTGTTCAAGAAGTTAAAGAAACCCCTAACGATAATATATGTAATCAAGAGTATATTTTAGATTCGATAAAAGGTAATACGAAAGAATTCACAGCGGCAAGTAACGAGAGTTCCCATATAGATGCTTCTAATGAAGCCTCTACCTCAAGTATTAATATATCTACGACTAGAGAACAAACTATATTAGTTGATAGCCTTTCAAGGCCTGATAACAACAATTATAATATATATCATGAAGAACATGTTCTTAAAGCGGAAGGTCATCCTATTGACCATACATCACAAAACGTAGAGCATTTTGAAAGTTATGAAACGATCAATAAGGAGGTTAAATTCAAAACGACCAAGCAGTCATTACCAACGATAAAACGAAATAGCCATAGTTCTTTGGAAAATAAAATATATAAAAATAATAAAAATATTCAAAATTCTGAATATTTGAATAATTCATTAACTATTTTTGAAAGATCCGAAAGAGACATTGATTTACAAGTAGCAGTTAAATCTGCCAAAGTTAAATCAGTGAAAGAAATAATTGACTCTATAAATCGTAGCCAGCGACTACTCAAAGAAAGTGCAGCAAAGGGTACAACCCAATATTCAACTGCTTTGTATTCTACAAATAGTATGTCATCAAACAATGATTATAATAAAAATGAAGTAATTAAATACGATATTTCTACTTCAACTAGTTCATCTGAGAAACATTTAGATTTGCAACAAGATTTTCATAAAAATAAAGTTGATAAGATTGTGTTCCAATGTAGAGAATCCTCGCCGACAGCATCAAATTTGGATTGGAACCCTGTGCCAAAACCGAAGAGGATTAATAGTTCAATAAGTAACGATATAAATGAACTATAATGAAACTATAAAAGTCTATATTTTGATTAAGCTAGAGACCAAGAACGCAAAAAATGTTTATATTGATTATAATATTAATACTATAATAATTAATAATTAATATATGCTAATATGAGACCACATTATTAGTTGGGTAATAACCGAGTCAACTTTTACTTTATATTGTGAGAATATTGTGAAAATACATCACGTCTTGTGCAATATATATAAATAGCGGTCGGCATGCAAATTTTGTAGCTAATGCCTGATGGCCTATTCTAAATATCTATAAACGAATAAAATTTATATATAAAATGAATAAATAAATCCAAAATATATAAGAACTAAGATTTTTGTCTTCCAAACAGGGATCAACGTTTACAGACGAGCATTGAAAACGTTTTTTAGTCGAGTCTCGATAATTAGAAATGACAAGGGAACAGTATTTTTTACGAATTGTCTTCGTTTCGATCGAAAAATTTAAGGAGTTTTTATATTTTACGTCGTTTCAACAATTTTAACTTATTAAATAAATTAAAATGCATATTCATTTCAATATTATGTATGTGGGACTCAAAAAAGTTACGACATCCCTGGCAGATGTGTAACGGGAATTCGGAATGAGCGCAAGCTTAGAGCTAGATCATAAGGACAAGGAGACGAGTCAAAAAATAGTCGTCGAGGACGAGTCGTGAGATAGCCGTCGCACCGATCAGTTATGTTATGGCCAGTGGTTAATCGTGTCGAAGAGGAAGAGTTTTCGCGTTAAGTTAAGTTAATCACCAAAGTATAACAAAAATCAATTCAATTAATATAATAAATAAAAATAAAAATAAAAATTTTACTGCAAATGGGGGCTCAGCCGGGATTGGTCCAAGTTACACTTTGAGCAATTAAAATAGTTAAATCGCAAGACAAACTTGCTGAAAAGTGTGAGAAAAGAAAAATCATTACGAAGGTGTGAGCGAGAAGAGAAGAGATGCTCACTGACAATTGCAAATTCTGGTAAAATTCACTTTTCTGACGAAAAGCGGTGCGCGCATACAGAAAAGAAAAAGAGGCAGAGAAGACGAAGAATACATGCGGCGACGTCGAGGAAATTGGCCGTTGTACAAAATTTACGGATACGCAGGCGGATGAGCTAGTGAGATTCATCGTTGGAATCACAGTTGATCAAGCCCGTAAGCCAGGTGGCTGTGCGCTGAAATCAATCGGGGTGGTGCTGAGATCTGTCGGTGGAATTACTGTTGATCAAGAGCGTAAGCCAGGTGGCTGTGCGGTGAGATCAATCGCGGTGGTGCTGAGATATATCGTTGAAATCACAGGCAGACCACCAGGCATGGAGGAACTGGACGCAGCCGATCAGGAATGCAAACTAGAGGGCCGTGCGTTGGGACGAAGTGCGTCCGGGGAATACTAGTGGAAGTCAGAGTCAGAAGAAAAAAAAAAAAGAGTGTACCAGCAAATTGTGTAGCATAAGTAGAAAATAATAGTAATATGTAAATAGAAAACGATAGCAAAGAGGAATTGTAAGCGAGCAAATGATCTTTCTGTAATCGGCGTTAATTAACATAACATAATATACTAGCACAGCTATTTGCTATTTGTCCTACTCTCTCTCTCTCTCACCCTATCTCTTTCTTCTCTCTCAATGGTCTCTCAAATCATCGAGCCTAGCAGCGCACAAAAATGGAAATTTTTCGCGACGATCCCAGCTCTTTCCTTTTGAGTGAAGAGTATACCGAAATCTTAAAGGCGTTTGCCACGCTCATGCACACAAGATATTAGCGTTTCGATGATTATTTGTGGGAAGCGTTGATGCGCATAAAAAATATGATTTCGCGATGGGCATGCAAACACACACTTGCAGTCTCTGGAAACATGTATAAGCATTTGTCTGTAACTCTTGGTGCTTGTCCTCTGTGCTCTTTTTAGGAGATACCCTGATCCATACAAGGAGCTGATGTTCACGCACGCATAAGCACGCGCTCTGCTACCTGCGCAGTTACTCACCAAATCTGGTCTCCAGGTCTAAAAGTATTCAAATTACGCTGAATAAACGATATCAATTTATCGTTTATGCTCGATAAAATAGAAATAGGATGAGTTATTGATTAAATATGATAAACTTGTACTGCGTATGAAAACAAAGATTACTCATTAATAACAGTGTAAATGATTTGTAACTATGTATGCGCGCACAAGACAGTAGCGCAAAAAACTGCAAACTTGTTGGCGACGATCCCATCAGGCCCTTTCGATTGAAGAGTATGCTAGACTGTTGAAAGACTTTACAATAATATAAAATTTTAAGATTTTTGTTTACATTACATACATTACAATTACATACATATGTGCAAATCTATATTCCTGCTGTCTATGGAATATTTTGCGCGCGTATACATATGTACAAGCATACATACATATATATGTATATATGTTTATAATACATGAATTTGTCTTGTGCCAAGAGCTTTAAATTCTGCGAACGATTTTTGATCACCTCCGCGGAGGGAGTGTTAAATGACTTTTTATTTTTATTATCCCTTTAATGTTTTATTATTACTATTGTTAATTATGCCAAAATTTATATAAAGTCGAACTACCTATTGATTTAGAATTTTTAATTTCCTTTTATTTAAAATGCTGGTTTTACCAACAATCTTTTCAGTTTGCCATTTACAATTCTTTCTAACTAGAATTAAAACAAACTGATTAAGAATAAATTTTCGATGCTCAAAACAAGGGTGGGTGGGAGAAAATCATTCGGTATCTAAAGTTGATTTTGCTGTAGCGTGCATGCAGTACAGAACAATGCAGTTTAATTAAATAGTAGAAATGGTCAGAAGGGGCTTTCAACTTAAGGTAGTGGTTTATATAGTGGAAATTTTTATTGAGTATCAAATACTCAGAAGAGCACTGCATTTCATCCGATGACTTTAATAGATTTGTACAAACATCACAATCTGTTTTTTGCAGAAGATAGCCAGCAAAATATCGCAATGCTTTTTCATTAAAAGTATTTTGGCTATTAGCAATTGTGGCATCTAATGACAATTCTATTTCTAAATCAGCATCCAAAGGCTCAATATCTGTAGTAATATGACGTTCATTATATTTGTCATGAAATACAGAAAGTTGAGATCCACTATCTTTTATGATATTGGCCAACATGAGGTCTTCGTCTGGAATGCAATTTCCAGACACAGAAGCAGATGTCAACATTTTCATTGATAACATTTTTGATATTATGGAATTAAATTCAAAAATGGTGGGATTGGTATTGGTTGCTCCTCGACTTCTAATTAAATAAAATAAATTTTCTAATGGATCTTGGTTCAATTTGGATGTGGCAAAAAAGAAAAGATCATTGTTGTCACTCCAAACATTTCCCGCCAAAGCAATTACCGATGAGATTGTAATAATCATCCCATTAATGCAATATACTTTGTGTGGATAATGCAAGATTTTGAAAATAATCAAGCATTTCATGGATATTATTATTTTTCCTTAGAGCACATCTATAAGGATTGCTATCAAATAAAACATGACTATTTAAGCAATCAAAAAGATTATTAATTTTCTCAATAAATATTGCTGTTGCAACTACATTGTCTTTGCAGCAGCTACACTGTGGCTAAAAACATGTGGGGCAAATTTAACTTTCATTTTCTCAAAACAATTCTGACTGACATGTTTTAAGGACAATTTCGGACACAGACGTTTTAAATTCTTGGTCTCAGTTTCATACAATTTTCTAATTATCCCCCATGAAACTGTGCCTTCTGGTGTTGGATTTTTGGATCCCCGATCGCAAACAACGGCTTTGACACTAAGCCCCAATGCTTCAACTTTTTAAGGTCAGTATATTTTATGTCTCGAGCTGAAACCGTATAGTTTAAAACATACTTGCAGTTCTTAAATAGACCCCTAACAAGGAAAACACAGACTTGCTGTCCTAAAAATTTACTTCTTTTAACATCATCGTTTTCAAATCCCTGTTTCTCGTCAAGAGATGAATTGTAATGAAGACCTCGTTTTACTTTGAGCTCATCAAACCTAATTCATATTCTTTATGCGCATCAATGCTTTTATACCATTCGTAAAATGTAAAATGGAACGAATCGACATTTTTGGGCTTGTTAGTATAATAATTTTTAATTAATTTTTAGCAAGGTAGATCGTAGTTTACATTTAAAGATGTAAGAGATAGTATAAATAAGTTTGATGGCTCGAGTTCAATGGATATAGAACAGTGAGTTTTAGAAGTTGAAGAATGTGCAGTTACAGTTCAGTGGTCAGAGCTGCAGTTGTTTGTGTATTCTAAGCAATTACTTGAAGGTACTTCAAAGTTGTTTATTCGCATTCAGTGAGGTATAAGCATTATTAAGTGAATTTGAAGTAAAATGACATCGGCTGAAATCCACAGAAGGTTAAGAAGGAGGCAGTTGAAGAAAGGCGAGACACTTCAGGAGTATTTGTATACATTGATTGATATAGCTAAGTATATCGATTTACATGAGAAGAGCTTGATCGATTATTTTGTGGAAGGGATACCAGACTTCAAGATAAATAAGACACTTTTGTACCAAGCTCGATCGATTAAAGAGTTAAAAGTGCTGATCGAGAGTTATCAAAGGTTGTGTAATGCAACGCCGAATAGTTTCATTACGAGAGATAATTCAACCACACAAGATTCTTCGGATAAAAAAGCTGTAAAATGTTTTAAATACGGAGCTGACTCATATACCTTGAAGAATTGCCTTAATATCTTCATCTGGTGCTACATGGAATTCGATATTTATCGTAATATCGTCTATCTTAACATCGACTATGAAGCTTTACAATGTTAAAATCTGACCGTCACCTATGCCATTTAAAGATTTATCGGGGCCGGAAAATTTTGTTATTCCTAACTTTCGATATACACACAGGCCCGCTCCAGTATTAACTAGCCCTTTGCAAATTACTGTGCTGCAAACTATATGCTTCAGTTCTAATCCAGACGGCGTGTATGTACTCGACATGTTTTTTTTTATCCTCATTAACTACATTTGCTGATTTTATTGGTGTCCTGGCTTACCACATTTAAAACATCCAATAGTATTAGAAGCCAAGAAAAATGGCGAGAGGTGTGTAAGTTTCGATTGTAGAAAATTGAATGAAAGGTGTTCCGTAAAAATGTGTTGAAGAATAAAGACGGAATTTAAACGAAAATGAAAGGAAAGTTTTGATGAAAGCTTGATCGATGAATCAAATGTTGAGCGATCTAAAATGCGGGAACAAGCCCGAGAAAATTTACAAGACTTACAGGAAGAAAACAAGAAAGATTATAATTTGAGAAGGAAGACAGAAACTCAGTACGATGTCAATGATTTGGTAGCTATAAAACGTACCCAATATGGTACGGGTTTAAAACTGAAAAGGAAGTATTTAGGCCCGTATGAGATATTAGCAAATAGAGGTCATGGCAGATATAAGGTGGAAAGGGTAGGAGTTGGAGAAGGACCATATAGAACGACGATAGTGTCAGAGTATATGAAAATGTGGAATTTTTTCGGGTCGAAAGACTTGCCAGGAGGTCCAAAAGTGGGATTAAGAAAAGTTACTACATCCCTGGCAGATGTGTTTGGAGTGAGCGCAAGCTTAGAGCTAGATCATAAAAACAATTACAGTCGTCGAAGAGACGAGTCGAAAAAATAGTCGTCGAGGAGACGAGTCGAAAAATAGTCGTCGAGGACACGAGTCGTGAGGTAGCCGTCGTATCGATCAGTCATGTTATGGCCAATCGTGTCGAAGAGGAAGAGTTTTGAAGTCATGTTTTCGCGTTAAATTAATCACCAAAGTTTAACAAAAATCAATTCAATGAATATAATAAATAAATTTTTAGTTAAGAACAAAATTAAACATAAACAAAATCATATTAAAAAAATTAAGTTTAAAAAAGGTTGTAATGTAATGTTTTTTATACTTCGTCTTCACGCTTCAAATGAGCAAACTAATGTAAATCCAATAAGAGAATAACGAAATTTGGCACAAGAAGCAACATAAAGGCGCCTTGCATAATAGTCTGCGAGCCCTAATGGTAGTTTAACTTCCAGACAAATCAAACATTACGAATTACAAGACGTTTCGAAACGAAATTATGGTACCCAAATTCTGGTACCCAGACAAACTTATTATGAGCAAATTTATACGGCTATAGCGTCCTAGTAGTAGTAGTCCTACTACAAGAGAAATTATTCAGCAACAAAATTCTCATAATATTGCCCACACTGCAGCGCACCCCAAGCGCAGTCGCTGCTTACTGCGCAGTTAGCAGAGCGCGTGCTTATGTGTGCGTGAATATCAGCAGTCTCGACTAGAGCTTCCTTACTTGTTACACTTCATAGTAATTTTTGAAGTCTTTTTTTAAACGCATTTTTAATGAAACAAAAAATTTATTGCGAAAAACTTCAACGTACATTTTAAAAAAATGAAATACCCAAGAAATAACCTAAATTTGGCTGAACAAAATTATTGGCACACTTTTTTTGAACAATTTGACCGTTTGGGCAAATTTATTTTTGGCAAATTTACCATATTTCTTTTATTTAAAACATCGCAAATTTTAATTCTAATATAGAAGACTTTGTAGATATTGAACACATTTGTTTACTGTTTTTAATAATGGCAGCTAAGCTAAAAGAAACATCGGTAGCTCAGAGGAAAACTATCCTACATTTGCACGACCAAGGATAATCTTATGCAGAAATAGGAGAGATAACGGAAAGAAGCCGATTCACCATGCGAAGCATCGTACAGTGCTTCAAGGGAGCTCGCAACCTGCAAAGCTCAAAAGATACAGGTCGCCCAACGTTGTTGGACACCCATGAATGCAGGAAAATCGTTAGAAAGGTGGAAGTCAATCCCAAAATAACATCCACACAGGTTGCTGCTGAGGTTTAAAAAGAAATGGGGAAGGAGTTTCAACCGAATACGATACGCAGAGTACTGCACAAGGCCGAATACAAAGCGCATGGCAATAAAAAGAGGCGTTTGGACTACGCTTAGGAATATTTTAGCAAGCCATCTGACTACTGGAGGCAGGTCTCGTTCTATGATGAGAATAATATAATAATAATACCGCCCATGTCCCACCACACCCACCACAATATCCAGACCTAAATCC
Organism: Drosophila mayaguana; assembly: GCA_037075325.1. Taxonomy (NCBI): domain Eukaryota; kingdom Metazoa; phylum Arthropoda; class Insecta; order Diptera; family Drosophilidae; genus Drosophila; species Drosophila mayaguana. The sequence goes on from JBAMCG010000101.1 coordinate 1,261,645, forward strand.
AATTGAACACTTGTGGGAAAAATTTGATAGGCCCATCTCCGAACGGGCAATAGCAAACCAAGCTGACCTAAAACTGGCTCTTATTGACGAATGGCAGAAAATTAGTGAAGATGTCACTAAAAAATTAGTTAATGATATGCCAATCCGACAAATCCGCGGTTATTAAAGCTAAAGAGTTACATACCAAATATTAATTATACCCTGATCCCATTAAAAATGGAAAATCAGGGTATAATGGTTTTGTGAAAAGTATGTAACAGGCAGAAGGAAGCATCACAGACCCCATAAAGTATATATATTTTTGATCAGAGCGAAGAGCTGAGTCGATATAGACCTGTCCGTCCGTATGAACGCCGAGATCTCAGAAGGTATAAGAGCTAGAGACTTGCAATTTTGTATACATACTCTTGTATACCATACGCAGTAAAATTTTATCTTTTTTTCGATAACTCATCCGATTACTTTTTTATCGAGAATAATCGATACATTGATATTGTTTATTCAACGTAATTTTAATACTTTTAGACGTATAGTCTTCAGATTTAGTGTGTACATACATCTGATCAATTCATTCAGCGTGAGTTTGATACTTTTAGACCAAGAGACTTCAGATTTGGTATGTACATACATCTGATCAATACGCAGATTTTGTAATTTACAGATTTTGGATACGACGTCCCCTTCGCCCCCAATTTGTAAAAAACGCATTTTAATATTAAAGACTTGTGCTTTGGAATGTATACACATTTGCACATTATGATCACGTTCTAAAGTTTCATAGAGTTTGTTTTACTATAAGAGAAATTATTCACTAACAAAATTCTTATATTATTGCCCACACTGCAGCGCAACCCAAGCGCAGTCGCTGCTTACTGCGCAGTTAGCAGAGCGCGTGCTTATGCGTGCGTGAATATCAGCGCCTTGTAGGGATCAGGGTATCTCCACAGCCACAAGAAGTTACGATAAATAGTGTATCCTCTGTTCTGTTCTGTGCCCGGTAGTGCCTATCAAACTACAACTGAGCGCGATAAACTACTAGTCGAAAATATCCATATATCCGAAAACAATTTCTGTTGATAGAAAAATCTTGATAATATCCAAATCAGATTTTTCATATGAACAGATTTGAACAATTTCAAGACATTCTAGGCAACGATATTCTGAACGTTATCTTTATAGTAAACGATAATAAAATAAGTAAGAAAACTCTAGGCGAGACTGCTCGACCAGAAGATACCTACAAGGCGCTGATATTTACGCGCACATAAGCACGCGCTCTGCTAACTGCGCAGTAAGCAGCGACTGCGCTTGGGCTGCGCTGCAGTGTGGGCAATACAATGAGAATTTTATTGCTGAATAATTCCTTTTGTAGTCGGACTATCTTCATGAAACTTTCAGAATGTGCAAATTTGTATACATTCCAAAACACAAGTCTTTAATATTAAAATACGTTTTTTACAAATTGTGGACGAAGGGGGCGTGGTATCCAAAATCTGTAAATTACAAAACCTGCGTATTGATCAGATGTATGTACACATTAAATCTGAAGACTATACGTCTAAAAGTATTAAAATTACGTTGAATAAACAATATCAATTTATCGACTATTCTCGATAGAAAAGGAATCAGATGAGTTATCGAAAGAAAAAAACTTTTACTGCGTATGGTATACATGAGTATGCATACAAAATTTGAAGTCTCTAGCTCTTATATCTTCTGAGATCTAGGCGTTCATACGGACGGACGGAGAGACGGACAGGGCTATATCTACTCAGCTCATCGTCCAGATCAAGATATATATACTTTATGGGGCCTGCGATGCTTCCTTCTGCCTGTTACACACTTTTCACAAAACTATTATACAATGATTTCCCATTTTTAATGGGATCAGAATATAAAAATTAATTTTTTTCCAGACTACTGCAATTAAGCTTCAATGGTACTAAAACCCAAGAAAATGTTTTTGAAGAAGTTATTCTTTCTAAACTAAGGTTTTCGTTCGAAGACAATTCTACTCTGTATAACCATCAATTTGGGTTTTCATCCAAAACATGGAACTACTGAACAATTACAAGGGCTGTAACCTCTATACTTCAAGAACATTACTCAGCTGTCTTCTTTGACATTAAACAAGCAACAAATTTTCATAGGCGGACCATTATCAGAGTCACCTCACAAAAATTTCTTCGTCTTACTCTAGACTCTAAACTAAATTCGGGAAAAAACTTCAAAGCTAGATAGGTACTACTAACACGAGATACAAAATACTATATTGGTTTACTCAACTACAAGTGAAAACTATCATTACATTCAAAAGTCACACTTCACAAATCATTAATTTAGACTATATGCTCATAAAGAAACTCCAATCAACTGAAAAGCGGATTATAACACCTTTACTTGTTCTTCCATTTGCAAGCAATAATGATATAATGCAACACCTAAAACTCAAATACGTTGATCGTAACTCTTCTATCAAACAGAACTCTAGGCCCTCAACTCATCCAAATGCACTTGCACACTCATCCAAAGCTTTAACTCTCTTCATCCTTCCATATACAGACTGAAGAGCATGAAAACTGCCAAGCCGCATTCTTTCCATGCGAAATCGTCGCATATAGTATATCGTATATACATATGTAGTTCATCTAACTCACTTTCACGTTACATTAAACACATTGATAATGGGAAATCAGGGTATAATTGTTTTGTTAACATATATGAAACAGGCAGAAGAAGGCGTGGCAGACCCCATAAACTATATATATGTATATATTCTATATTCTATTCAGGACGACGAGCTGAGTCGATTTAGCCCTGTCCCTGTCCGAACACGTCGACCTCAAAACATATAAGAGCTAGACTTGAATCACTAACCATAAAACACATAGACTGGACATGTAGAACAAATTTTTTCAACGCCGAAAATCTGTCTAGTAGCACTAACCATACAACACATAGACTGGACATGTAGAACAAACGTTTTCAACGCCGAAAATCTGTCTAGTAGGTACCATCCAACTTCTTATTTGCTCGGCTTGGTATCTACTGGCTTGGGCGATGAAATCAGTGCGCTGCAAGCGCTCAAGCCGAATGGTCCCTTTTTATATGAAGCATGGCTATGTGCTATTTCTCCTACTATCTCTCTCACTCTATCTCTCTCTTCTCTCTCTCTCTCTCTCTCTCTATGGCCTCTAAAATCATCGAACTCAACAACACTCCAAAATTGAAATTTTTCGCGACGAACCCAGCTCTTTCCTTTTGAGTGAAGAGTATACCGAAATCTTAAAGGCGTTTGCCACGCTCATGCACACAATATATTAGCTTTCGATGATTATTTGTGAAAAGGGTATGCAAGTGTGATGCGCAAAGGGAATAAGTGATGCTACACAAAAATCAACCGTTGGCGTAGAAAAATATTCACGAAGAAATGGCGGGAAATACATAATCGAAACTTGTGGTGCGAGTAATAGGAAAAGTTCAATTCATTTTCCGGTTAGGTTATTTGCTTTTCCGTCTAAAGAATTTTATTTAAACAAGTGGATTAAAGCGTGCAATTTACCTAATAATTTCGACTGCAGAAGGGCTAGAATATGTAACAGGCATTTTGAACGGAAATACATTGGTGAAAGATTTTTAAAGGTCAATGCAGTCCCAACCTTACATTTGGGCGCTTCAAATTTACTTTCAAATAATAATGCTGAGTTCAGTGATGAAATTTATTCAATAGATATGCAGGAAGAAGATATTGCTCCCTATAGCTATAAAAAGAAAAGTTTACATAAAGTAGTGGACGACTTTGTTACGCCATCTGTCACAGAACAGCAGCAACAAAACATTCAAAATGAAAGTGATGAGGAAGAAACTTTGCCGAATCTTTTGAGCTTTGACGATAATTTAAAAAGTCAATTGTGGCAAGATTTAAGCTCTGGTAGCTCCTCTTTTTGTTCAAATTGTTTAAAAAGAGAGCAAAATGAGATATATTATAGGACAAAATATTATGATATGGGAGTAGACCTTAAAAAAGTACAAAATGAATTAGTTATTTTAAAGAAAAGATATTCAGCTTTAAAAAGTTCTTCTAGATAGAAAAACTCTATTTTCAGAATTAAAAGAGTGAAAAAGCATGTCAATGTGTTCAGGACAATTAACAATTTCCCACATGTTTCTGAACAATCAAAAATCATTATGTAAAATGCTTTTGAAAAATAATCATGCTTATAATAGAGCTGAAAGGGTAATTTCCCAAAATAATCATTTTTATTCAGCAAGGGCATATAATTATCTTAAGGATATCCTTAATTTAAGACTCTCATGTAAGAAATCATTAAATCGATGGGCGATTTTGAGAAATCTAGTTCCTGGATTTAATCCAGAGTTATTAGAAAATTTGCAGGGCCTTGTTGAAAAAATGTAAGTAGGTTTTTAGGACAGCAAGTCTGCGTTTTCCTTGTCTTTTTGAGAATTGGAAGTATGTTTTAAGCTATAGGGTTTCAGCTCGTGGCATAAAACATACTGACCTTAAAAATAAAGTTGAGGAAAATATTGGACTATCGCAAGCATTGGGGCTTAATGTCAAAGCCGTTGTTTGCGATCAGGGATCCAAGAATAGAGCAGCTTTTCAAAGATGGGGTATTGATTTAAGCAATCTTAGCTTTAACGTCAATGGAGAAAAGATTTTTGCAATATTTGATGCACCGCATTTAGTGAAATCTTTTAGAAATATTCTTTTAGGCACAGTTTCATGGGGAATAGTTAGAAAATTGTATGAAACTGAAACAAAAAATTTAACACGTCTATGTCCGAAATTGTTGGTAAAACCAGCATTTTAAATAAAAGGAAATTAAAAATTCTAAATCAATAGGTAGTTTGACTTTATATAAATTTGGGCATAATTAACAATAGTAATAATAAAACATTAAAGGGATAATAAAAATAAAGTTATTTAACACTCCCTCCGCGGAGGTGATCAAAAATCGTTCGCAGAATTTAAAGCACTTTGCAGGCACAAGAGAAATTCATGTATTATAAACATATGTACATATATATGTATGTATGCTTGTACATATGTATACGCGCGCAAAATATTCCATAGACAGCAGGAATATATATTTGCACATGTATGTATGTAATTGGATATGTATACATGTAAGTAAAAACATACTCATTAAGCGCAACATATTTGTATACCCTTCATACAAATCTTAAAATTTGATATTATCATTGTAATCTCTTTCAACAGGCTGGCATACTCTTCATAAGGGTAAAATGGGATCGTCGCCAATAAGTTTCCAGTTCTGTGCGTTACTGGCTTGTGCGTGCATACATAGTTATAAATTATTTACAGTGTTATTAATGAATAATCTTTTTTTTTTATTTATTTGTCTTTACATATTAAATATTTATGTTATGTCATGTTTTTTATTTTTATACTTAAATTTATGAACTATTATTAAACAAATTCCTATTAAAAAAATTTTTTTTTTTGCATTAATGACTTTGATATTTGCATCATTTGCAAGTGTACATATACAGTCTGTCAAGAATGAGTTGGCACACTGCAAAAAAATTTGATTTTTTGACTTTGGATGTAAATAACTAAGTATTTGATGCATAAAAAATTTGTTTTAAAATAGGAATATGTTTAATATTATTTTATTAATATAAAAAGAAAGAAATATAAAATTCAATATGTAAAGAACAAATCATAAAAAACAAACATCACTCATAAATAACAGTGTCAATAATGTGTTAGCACTGACCGTTTTGCACATCTGCTGTGCTCGCGTTCATGGAAGTAACGGTATTTTGCTGTTATCTTTTCATATTATATGCATCTACGATCGTTTTCTTGTACATTTCTGGCCATTTGAATGACAATTTTCGCTAGTTACGCATTTTATAACGCATTTAATATTTTTTAAATATGCCTGGAAAGCGATTGAGCTTTGAGATGGTGCAGCTCATCTACTACAACCATGAGATGGGCAAATCCGTTCCAGAATTGATGGAGATGTTTTCTGTACCCAGGAGAACGGTCTATAACGTCATAAGCCGGGCCAAAAAAGAAAACAGGCTGCTTTTAAAGACGGCCGAGTGTAGCGGCTTATTCTAAGAAAAGTGAACGCTAATCCGCATATTTCTGTTAGAAGTCTTGCCAAAGAGCTTAAGGAAGAATGTGGCATAGATGTCTCACATGAAACGGTACGCAAAGCTCTCATAGCCCATGAGTACAGTTCAAGGGTAGCACGGAAAAAGCCTTTGTTATCAGAAATAAATATTGAAAAGCGCATCCAACTTCGTATTTGCTCGGCTTGGTATCTACTGGCAATGAAAAGTTCGCACGACGAAATCAGTGAGCTGCAAGCACTCAAGCCGAATGGTCCATTTCTATATGAAGCATGGCAATGTGCTATTTCTCCTACTCTCTCTCTCTCACTCTATCTCTCTCTCTTCTCTCTCCCTCTCTCTCTATTGTCTCTCAAATCACCGAACTCAGCAGCGCACAAAAATTTAAATTTTTTCACGACGATCACAGCTCTTTCCTTTTGAGTGAAGAGTATACTGAAATCTTAAAGGCGTTTGCCACGCTCATACGCACAAAATGTTAGCGTTTCGATGGTTATTTGTGGGAAGGGTATGAAAGCGTTGATGCGCATAAAGAATATGATTTCACGACGGGCATGCACACACACACTTGCACTTTGCCTGCGTACGAAGCTCTACTTTTTGGGCTTATAGAATAGCTCTTTGAAGAGGGCTACCATGTTATTATTTTTCCACGCTCATAGGCACAAAATGTTAGCGTTTCGATGGTTATTTGTGGGAAGGGTATGAAAGCGTTGATACGCATATGTTATTATTTATATATGTATATAAAAGGTGTAAAAATGTGTTGTGCCGAATTTATATAAAGTGCCAAAATTTATATAATGTTAATTTCCCTACTCTTTAATTATTTTCAATTTTCTTTTACTACACCCTTTATATAAATAATAATAACAATTTTTTATCGAGAATAATAGATAAATTGATTTTGTTTATTTTGAATACTTTTAGACCTGGAGATTTCAGATTTACTGAATACGAAGATTTTGTAATTTAGAGATTTTGGGTTTAAGTACAAGGAATATACATACATGATCACGTTTTGAAAGTTTCATGAAGATAGTCCCACTACAAGAGAAATTATTCAGCAACAAAATTTTCATAATATTGCCCAAGCGCAGTCGCTGTTACCTGCGAAGTTAACAGAGAGCGTGCCTATCCGTACGTGAATATCAACTCCTTTTAGAGATCAGGGTATCTCCTAGTCGAACAGTCTCGACTAGAGTTTTCTTACCTCTTAAATATGAAGGCTCTAGAACAAATTGTAGTCAAATCATTTTCTCAATTATTGTCGATAAAAAATAAATGGTTATACAAAAATATGATCAACTTATACTGCGAATGGTATACACGAATATGCATGCAATATTTCAAGTCATACTGGCAGACGGACAGGGCTATATCGACTCAGCTCATTGGCTTGGTCAAGAATATATATGCTCTTTGGAGTCTGCCACGCTCCCTTCTTTTTACAAACATTTCCACAAAAACATATAATTCTTTACACTCTATAAAGAGGAGCGGTAGCGTATAGCAGGAAAGAAAAGTTTCAGTAGAAAATTGTTTCAATAATAATATTCGAATTTAATTTACAGAAGTTTTGTACCAATATGCTTACGTATAGCCACTGTCTTTGATTACACAAATTTACAAATAATATCAATAGACATGGGAGCCAAATAGGAAGTCGCTCTCAAAACTATTCACATATTTGTTCTAGATAAATATACATACATATATAACGAAATTTATTCATTACACTCATTCCCTGTACATCAGCCTCTATTATTTCTCTATTCCGAATAATCGAAAGTAAAAGCAGTTAAGAAAGATTTAGTACAGAATGCTACGAGAGACGAGATTTAGCCGAATAAAGATTTTTCAACTTAACTCTCTTAATAAGTGTTCAAATGAAACGAAATAAACAAACGTGTGGATAAGATACAGTGGGTAAAAAAAGTATTGGCACACTTGAAAAATCAAACTTCTAAGTGCTGTAACTTTTTTTTTTAACACAGCTATAAATAAATTAACAAACATATTTATTAAGACCCATGTATTGTAATAATATTTTAAAAAAAAAAAAATTTAATTTTTGCTTTGGTTCATTTGCATAGGACTAAAATATAAATATAGTCACAAATTTTCGCCAAAAAAGTATTGGCACACAAGGCGTAATCAGTCTTTTCCATCGTCGCTAAATCATCCTAATACTTTGTTGGCCTTCCGTTTAACTGAATGACCGCCTGTAAACGTCTCTTCATGCTTTTTATTAGATTTGACGTTTCATAAGTGGTGATTTTGGCCCATTCAGTGCGTAGGGCGTCTTTTAGAGAATCCTTTGAGGTTATTTGGTGAGATCGGATTTTTCTTTCCAGTAGGTGCCACACATGCTCGATGGGATTCAAATCCGGTGATTGAGGAGGTGTTTTGAACTGTTTGCAATGGTATATGAGCCATTCCTGCACAAGATAAGACGAATGTTTTGGATCATTATCTTGCTGAAACTGCCAATCAGTGCCACTGAGACCCAGCTGTTGAGCACTTGGACTTAAATTCTCTTTGAGAATGCCTCTATAACCATGTTTGTCCATAGTGTCATCAATAAATACTAGGTTTCCAACTCCAGAAGCAGCAAAACACCCCCAAACCATCACATTACCTCCACCGTGCTTAACCGTTTTGAGCAAATTATTTTTTTGAAGCTCCTTGTTAGGTTCCCGCCAGATTTTTTGCGCTCCATCAGACCCAAATAGATTAAATTTAGACTCGTAACTAAATATAATTTTGTTCCAAAATGAATCCGGCTTATCCGGCCTCTTTTTCTTGTTCACCTTCGAAATTAAAGGCTTGCGCCTAAAAACACGACCATGATACCCGGCCTTATGGAGGGTATTTCGAACAGTTTGTGTGGAGAAATTCCTGTCAAAAGATTCTTGTAGGCTCTCGCATAATTTCACAGCCGAAGTATGTGGATTTTGGGCAACTGTGGACACCACAATCCGTTCCTGGCGTTCTGTTAATATTTTTGGCCGGCCTCATCTGCGCTCTGGAACTATTTTTCCCGTTTCTGTGTAATGCTTAATAATATTTCTCACACTAGACCTTGATCTGTTTACAAGAATACCAATTTCACGATAAGAATTACTCTCTAAATACAGTTTAATGATGAATTTCCGCATTTCCAAAGAAATTTCTGCACCTCTCGCCATTTTGCTCTTGATCTCTTAAATTTCCGATTATAAGTAATCACTTTGCAATCGCAAACACTCGGAACAACCGAAACGAAGCGAGGGTTAAAAGAAGGAAGAAAAAATAACGGGAGTTTATGATCGTAGCAACGAAAGCGTAAGCTAGAACATAGCGTGGCGAAAATTTGTGCCTATATTTATATTTTAGTCCTATGCAAATGAACCAAAGCAAAAATTAAATTTTTTTTGTTAAATATTATTACAATACATAATCTTAATAAATATGGTTGTTAATTTATTTATAGCTGTGTTAAAAAAAAAGTTACAGCACATAGAAGTTTGATTTTTCAAGTGTGCCAATACTTTTTTGACCCACTGTATGTTTCAGTAGATATTTGGCAACATACAAATTTTTATACCCTGATACCATTAAAAATGGGAAATCAGGGTATAATGGTTTTGTGAAAAGTATGTAACAGGCAGAAGGAGGCGTGGCAGACCCCATAAAGTATATATATTCTTGATCAGGGCGACGAGCTGAGTCGATATAGCCCTGTCCGTCTGTCCGTCCGTCCGTCCGTCCGTCCGTCCGTATGAACGCCTAGATCTCAGAAGATATAAGAGCTAGAGACTTCAAATTTTGTATGCATACTCATGTATACCCCCTTCGCCCACAATTTGCAAAAACGTATTTTAAGTACTAGAGACTTGTGCTTTGGAATGTTTACACCTTTGCACATTGTGATCACGTTCTGAAAGTTTCATGAAGATAGTCCTACTACAGGAGAAATTATTCAGCAACAAAATTCTCATAATATTGCCCACACTGCAGCGCAGCCCAAGCGCAGTCGCTGCTTACTGCGCAGTTAGCAGAGCGCGTGCTTATGCGTGCGTGAATATCAGCTCTTTGTAGGGATCAGGGTATCTCCTAGTCGAGCAGTCTCGACTAGAGCTTCCTTACTTGTTATACCCTGATCCCATTGAAAATGTGAAATCAGGGTATAACGGTTTTGTTAAAATGTATGTAACATGAAGGAGGCGTGCTAGACCCCATAAAGTATATATATTCTTGATCAGGGTGACGAGCTCAGTCGATTTGGCCTGTCTGTCTGTCTGTCTGTCCGTATGTATCACATCAAAATTATACATGCTAGAGCCGGATTGTGAATGAGTATTCCGCAGTTGGTAACGCCCAACTGCGACATTCTTACTTGTTTCATGATATTTTTTCATCGACCTTTAGAGAATCGTAATACTCACGTGCCTTTTAAAAAAAGGCATTCATATACACAGATGGATAAAAGGACGGACATTGCACTCGAAATGAGTTCGTGAATAAGTATAAAAAACTCAATATCGGCGGGATCCGACATTCAAGCTAGAGGGCTTGCGTAGCAACATAGAACAAAGCCTGTGCTTGGTTGAATGCTCAACACAGCACGTCTGATTAGTTTTGTTCAATAAATGTAGAGATATTTAGCTATATTGAAAGAAATTTGATCGTATTAATATATAAATATTTGATATCCAATAAAAAATTCCAACTGAGATTCAAAGGGGACGAAGTAAAATTGAAGCCGGTATATAAAATATATAATATATGTAAATAGAAATTCTATCAAAAAATCTGTATTTGCAAATTTGGAGTCTAGACGTAAAATTGAATTTTTTTGCAGGTCCGTGTATCTTTTTCTGAAAATCGATAACTACTCACTCCCGCTTTTAAATATAGGTTTGAATGAATTTTATATACAAAATATATATTTTTAACTTAACTCGTCGCCTAGATAAAAATATATATACTTTATGGGGTCTGCCATTCCACCTTCTGTTACATACATTTAACAAATGCATTATTCCCAAATCATTGAGGGGTTCGGTCACCCCAAGATTTTTATAGCTTAGCTCGCCCATATACTTTATAGAACTTTCCATTTTAAAATACTAAAGTAAAACTGAAAAGGAAGCTTTGTCTATTTAATTAATTTTCAGTGAAATTAAGTCTTTATTAAGTGTCATAAAATGTAAAAGTTAAATTAAGTATATATCATCTAAATTTTAATATAAGTACATATGTTGGGATAAACTAGTGTCCATGAAAATTAAAAGAAAAAAGTATATTACTGACTGAAATATTAATCGTCGCATGAATTATACCCACAATAAGATATTTATGCTCTTTGTCAACACAACTGGAGTGACAAAACTATCAATGAATAATGCTTACAAATAATTTTATATTTATATAATTTGCTTCTTTTTTCATTTTTAATAGTGTCAAACCGGTTGAAATTAATTTGTATTTTTGAGATATTTTTAGTTAATAACTGAATGTCAATATCTTATTAATACTTCGCAAATAATTTAAACAGATTTACTGTAATGAAAATGCTGACTACACATGTTTGGATTTATTTATTTTTAGATTTCTCTAATCGTTACAAATGAAAATTCTTTTTTTGATACAATAATGCTTTCATTGTTGTTTGAGTATCGTTCAAATCAGTACTGTTAGCAATTAAAAAAATGTTTGTTGCTTTGAAATTATTATTGCACCATTATGTGTTAAAAGACTTCTATTTGATTATTCTAAGGTCCGCCTGTGGAATTACGCCCTATTGAGTACATATGTACATGCGTTTTGTCATCCTATCAATACCTAACCAAATACGCCAAGATTCAAAATAAAACCTTAATTTAGGAATATATATAATTATTTTTACACATAGAATGTTTTAAAAAACTCTTATTTGTTTTTGTCATATATGTATGTACATTTTTTTATATTTTACTAAATTAGAAATCTGAACACGGTCTCAATCAAAATGAAATGTTAAACTATGTTTAAATGTACTTAAAGTGGAGGCTATATCTATTATAATATTATGGTACAGTTGTATGCTTTTGAATATACCACGAGGTTTTCGTCGTTTTTATTTAATTATTTCTTTTTTATATTTGTAATTATGCGCTTAGTTTTCTAATGCCAATTGAATAGAAAAGTAAATTTCTTTCATGGGTAAGCAAATGATTTGTGATTATATTAAATGTTGTTATTCATATTGACTTAATTTACAATACATATAGGAAAACGAATATAAAGTATAGTTACAATTATATACTTCTATATATTCCTTGACGACAAAAACTAACATTGATTAAGACTATTACGAATTAATACTAATTACCTTAACTTCCCCATCACATGCAATAGAGGTGCAAAATGATAACTTATATAATCCCGATTTAAAAATATTATCTACGATTTTTATACAATAAATATGTTTTCATAGACTGCGGAAGCTGTAATTGTTGTATACGGTCTTCCAAATTTACTCGACCAATTTTCTGTCGAATCGACCTTCGACAAAGATCCATTAATGGCAAAGGTTCAGCTGGAAAATAAATGAAATAACAATCAATTCATAGGTATATATATATATATATATATATATATATATATGCTGAATATGCTGAACCTATTCAAAATTTAAAATTGTTTCTAAGGATTTCAAAAATGTTCTTATTTTTTATTTAGTATATATATATATATATATAATATACTAAATAAAAAATAAGAACATTTTTGAAATCGTTAGAAACAATTTTAAATTTTGAATAGGTTCAGCATATTCATGAGCAATAATAAATGAATTTTGAATAAATTTTATACAGGCCAAAATTGTTTATACCTAAAAATTATACTTACGATCTAATCCACCGATATAACGCATTGTTATCTCGCAGTGTCCCCATACAGCAGAAACAACTGGATATAGTTTTTTTCCTTTCAAGCCTTTAAATGCTATGCCTAGGTATTGTTGATCAACAATAAAGCTTAATGTTCCCTCGTCCATATCTAAAGCAACTAAAAATTTGTCTGGGACCAAAAAAGCTTCATCATTTTTTAAAATTGCTGGATATGTGACACCAGCCGAATTCTTTGAGTCGTGATACAGTTTATTTCTGCCCAAGTCCCAGCCCCAACTCTGGTCCGTAGATCCAACTAAACTTTGGTACCCAACAGAGTGCAAGGGTGCATCGCCTGATGCAACTCCTACAACTGCATGTGTACCCCTTTGCCTTGTTGGCCAATATATCTCCCACACATGTAATCCTTTTGTAAGTCCCACTTTTCCGCGAATGCAGTCAGTACTTTGTGCGACGGGATGTCTGTGAAATGTCAATTTATCATCTTCTTTTACGAATATATTTAACGATCTGTCCTCTGAGTTCCATGAATGTTTCAGTTGAACTTCTCGATTTGCTGGTGGCATATCCAGCAAAATATCAATCCGAGCAGGTTTTAAGAAATCCGCTTGCAGTTCTCTTGGTATAATTGGTTTAAACGTCGCCTGAGAATCATTACGGTTAACTGTTTTAACGCCGCCACTAATTTTTTGACCCATGTTCATGCCACGGCAGCTTCGAGATCTCCTTTGGTCAATAGCAACTTTATAAGATAATCGTAGACGTTCAAAATCCCTAGGCTCTAAACGAGATAGTACAACCCGCGGGGATAGTGTAGATGATGCAGAAAAACTTTGAGGACGTCGCCTATCACTTGACCTAACTGAAGGTGTCCGACCACCCTTATACCTGAAAATATTCCAAATTAATTTATATGTAATACAAAGTAATATTTTAACTACAGAAGCATATGCACATATATGTACATGATTAATTCGTTACTATATAAAAGGTTTTACTTAATTACATATGTACAAACTGTATAGCCACATTAAAAAAATTGGAGTAAAAGAAATACACACTTTTTATGAACATACAAATTACTCCTTTCAATTTAATCCAAAATATGAACTCAAGCAGACATAGTATGCGTTCATTTTCATATACACCGCCACGAAAAAAAAAAAAACAAACACACTCATCCCCCACTACAGTGCAGGGAATAAATGTGAGCCTATAAGTTAAATTTAATTATCAGCTTATGTATATATGTCTAATATACATAAACAAATGTTAGTTACCTTTTTTTCCCAAGTTCCATTTACAATTACTTCAACTGGGTGTTCCAAATATGTAAATACAAAATGGCGTCAGCTAAGGGACTTCACTAATTTGTGGTTGTTTTATCACATACAATGTATTTTTTTATATATGCATGTATTTATAACATATTATATATACTAATGCGAGTATGGTGATTTAAAAATTAATTTTTCTTGATTTCTTCAAAACACCTTTTGTACTCAACCCCGCTTACCAAACTGCAATACGAGTTGTCAAGGTTGCTTAAACACGTATACATATACACATGTACTTGATTTTGTATATTATTAGCACAGGGTGAACCAAATGATACACAAATTTTAACTTTACGAACACTCTGTGATAAAGGGAATACCTACACGACGAAAATACGAACATTTCTAAATACACATTGCATACATATTTATCGAAAAATAACATTGTTTTGCTTATAAAATATTTTTCTCTAATTAAATGAAAATGTTTGTACGTCCAATATATGTACATATGTATAGGTACAATCGATAAATTTTCTCGTAGCAAGATGTAGACGATATAACCATATAATTTATGTAGGGTGATGTCCAGGAGTTACCTTAAACTCCGAATATTTGTGTATTTAAGTATACGAAATTAGTTATTAATAAAAGCAGAAAAATAATTTTATTCATTTTTTAGAAAGCATGTTTGTCAAAAATAAACCACATCGACGGGTCCGCTCAATTGTTACATTTTTTGTACCATACGTGCACAGTAGGTAACGACTTTAATGCTAGAGTACCATCATTAACCATCGAGCAAGTAGACTGGACAAGCAGTGTAAAAATTTTGTCCAACTTTATTTTGAGCGAGGCGACCCCACACAACTTCGTATTCGCTCGGCTCCTTACTTTTAAGTTCGGGGTACGAAAACACACGACAGTACAACCATTTCGTTTCATGCGCTCGACCGAGATGGTCGACATTTGAAATAAAGTCATTCTATGCTCTCTCTCACTCTCTGCTCTCTCTCACTCTCTGCTCTCCGCTCTCTCAAATATGTATATGTATGTATGCATGTGAGCACGAGCAGCAGCTCACAAAAATTGAAATTTCTTCGCAGCAAGACCCCATATCTTCCCTTTTGAATGAAGAATGCACAAGTCTCAATATTCCTTTTACAAATTGATGGTGACGGGGTGAATAGAGGGCCGGGGGTGAATTATAACAAAAATCGAAATTCTATAAAAATGATCTGGATCTATACTTATAATTTGGAGACTCTAGCTTTAAAGATGTAGAGATATAATTTTATAACTGATTTCCGATAAGCTTTTTAATCGATAACAAAATTGAGGGATGATTTATCGCTTTTGAGTGATCAACTCGATATGCGCGCTCAGTATACGGACAATAAAAAAAACTTTTTTTTATCGGGTAACTTTTGTGACGACACAGTGTATTTATTTGTTCAATAAATTCTTGTTGTATTTCTAATAACGTTGAAAGGTGTGTATTTTCCAAAGCACAAGTCTCAAGAACTTGAAATACGTTTTTTCATGCGCTTTCGGTTTGGTATCCAAAATCTTTATTTCCGTCAAAAGCATATACACAGTAACTCGGAAGTCTCTAGGTCTAATTATATGCAAATTATGCTTTAAAAACGAAATTCATTTATCGGTTATAGTCAATAAAAAAGATATGAGATAAAAAAAACGCAAACTTCTACTGCGTATTGTCTACACGAGTATACATGTCTTTAGCTCATATATCTTCTGAGATCTCGCCTTTCATACGGGCAGAATCAGCTCGTTGTCCTGATCAATAATATGTATACTTTATGGAATCTGCCACGTTTCCTTCTGATTATTAGTATAGGTAAGAAAGATCTAGTCGACACTGCTCGACTACCTTCGACGAACTGATATTTCAAACAAGTAAGAACGTTGCAGTTGGGCGTTACCAACTGCGGAATACTCATTCACATTCCGGCTGTACCATGTACAATTTTCAATATGACACGGCACAAAAAGTGCCCTACAAATTATTTTTATACCCTGAACTCATTGAAAATGTGAAATCAGGGTATAATGGTTTTTGTTAAAATGTATGTAACAGGTAGAAGGAGGCGTGACAGACTCCATAAAGTATATATATTCTTGATCTGTCTGTCTGTTCGTAATACTAGAGACTTGTGCTTTGGCATGCATATCAATGTTATAACCATGATATAAAAGTTTCATGAAAATAGTCCCTCGACAAGAAAAGTGATTAAACAATTAATTTCCCATAGTAAGCCCATACTGTAGCCTATGCGTGTTTATACGTGCGTGCCTCTGTGTGTTTGTGTTTCTTTTGAAGCAGAAAAAAACGAAGAATTCTTGAAATATCAGTTCCTGGAAGGGATCAGGGGATTTCGTAGTCGAGCAGTCTACAGACAAAAGCGCGCCTTCTAGCCTATTCTAGGAATTGCGATCGATTTGTGCATTTTTCAGGCGTTATTTTAGTTTTGTGAGATGACGCTCTAGCACTGAAGTTACATATATAATTTTTCGCTACTACATAATCAGCCGGAGCAGTGGTGCCGATGGTTGAGGCAAAGCAAGTCGTGTTAGATAGCGTGGGTTCAAGTTTTATTCGATCACATTTTCTTTTTTCATAAATTCGATATTTTATTGGGAGGGTGCGAGCTTGAATGAATAGCACTTAATATTTTTCATTTTCTTAGTCGAAAATTGTTATAAGTTTAAATTTGTTTCTTCTTAAATAGCTCTCAAATGCCTATACGTACATATATACATATATAAATATTTACATATATACAAAAGTCTGCACTCCCAATTTCAGTCTTCTTATGCACATGCTCATTTGTATGTGTGTATGTATGTACATATAATGCGCACTCTAGCATTTTCTGAGAATCTCAATTGCGATTGATTTGTTTTTGAATTCCCAGCCGATACTTTGGCTTTTCTTGCTATATGGTGACCTAATAATAATGTCATTTCGTTTTAATTACCATTATTGCAAAAGGCGCGGTGGCGCTGTAGGCAAAGGCGCAGAATGCTTTTGTCCTAGCTATTTTGTTGAGGTGCAAGTTCGAATCCCGCGGAAAACTTTTTTTAAAAATTGAAATTTTATGTTATTATAATTTCGTTAATATTTTTTCAATTTCATAAAAATGTTTCCTTCCGTGCTATGAATATCTACAAAGATTATTTATATATATAAGTGACGCACGCATATAAATTTCTTAGTTGGCCGCTACAAATGCCGATTCGCCACGCCTCTGTGGGCGTAGATTGTCGTACTTCGAACCCCGAGGAAAACTTTTAATTTTTTTAAGATTTATAATTTAATTTTAATTTTTTAAATTCCACATTATTTTTTAAATTTCTTGCATGCTATCAATGCCTATTAAGCCTGTTTATATATATAGATGCCTCACGCATATAAATGTCGCAATTTGACACTAGAAATGGCGATTGCCACGCCCCTAGTAGACTTAGACACCTTATTTTTGGCCAGTTCATAGAACAAGCTAATGGTAACCCAACTGCAAAATTTGAATGCTTACTCTCAAAAAATGTGAAAATTACAGGTTTTTTTTTTATACGCCACGCCCCTAAAGAGGCATAACAACTATTATTGGGTCATCGATAGAGGAGGCTACCAGTAACTCAACTATCTAAATTTGAAGCTTCTAGCTTTATAACTGTAAGAGATATAAACTTTTTCAGTTTGCTACGCCCCCCGTGGGCGGAGATATATCCACTATAGCTTTTTGGTCTAATATCGTCGAAATAGATTGCGTTCATACGGACAGACGGACGGACAGCAAGACGGACATGCACAAAACCAATATACTAATTCACTTTGTGAATGAGTATAAAAATTTTCGCTTTTTTCTATCTACACAGGAAAGAGTACATTAAAATACACACACACTTACGTGTAGGCAGGCATGAGGCTGCGTGGAAACTTAATTGTTTAATACCTTTTTTTTTTGTCAATATTCACAAAACTTTCCGACCGTGATAACTTTAAAATGCGTGCATTTGCCAAAGCTCAAGTCTGTAGTATGCTGCTGGTAAATTATAGTGCAAATCAAAATTCTACAAAATAAACATAAATCTATGTTTAAAATCGTGAGACTCCAGCTCTAAAGATGTAGGAGGCATAATTTTATAACTGGATTTCATGGATTCACAAACAATTAGGAGTAGTTATCGATTAAGATTTCAAAAAGTTTGTAATTTTTGGTCGTTTCATGTTCTTCATACTTATTTTTCCTACTGCGTTTTCCAAACTTATTAAATTCAAATACATAATATGATTTGAAAAAAAAGTGTTAGTCGATAAATTTTTGTTTTGGCTTCTAAGTTAGTTAATATTGGATCAATATCTACACCATCAGCTTCATTGTCTCTTTCAACACTTCCTTCAAAATTTCATCATCAGTTAATGTATTGTAACACACAGCAACGTTGTTGTCAAAATTTACATAGTCGTCAAAAGATACAGGATTTTCAGTTTCCAAAAAGTTATTTTTCCCAGGTAAAATTAATGTTTATTAGAACGTTTTCTAATAAATTGTTATTTAATGTTGTTTTAATAAAACCACGAGCCAAAGCAGTTCTGGATACAAGTTATGCTAACGTTTTTCCAGGATTTGTAAGCAATTTGCATTACTTTTAATAGCGTACATTTAAACGGATTTCTTTTTCTTCAATGCTGTTTAGCAAATCTGAAGCCATTTGTTAAATATATCTTTTGTCATCCAAGCCCTCTTATCTATCGGAAAAGTGCAAATGTTTTTAAAGCACCTTGGTTTAGAAAACTTTTCTAATTAGTAGTGGCTTCAGTTTTTCTGTGCCATCCATATTTACAGTAAATAATAATGTTCTTCGTTCCTTTCTGTGCTTGCCGACTTTTTTCGTTTCTAAAGCAATATGTACGATCATTAAAAATGTTCTTAGGTTCGTAATCTTTTTCTATATCAAAGCATTTATATAATAAATATAAATATATAATTAAGATTTTCTTTTAAAATCTCTCCTCCAATGGGGATATTCTTTTGTCAAAATTTTGTAAGCCACAAATGTAAAGACTTTTCGACTTTTAGATGGATCACCTCAATGCTTTTGACGCTTAATTTGACCGCGAGCGGGTCCTTTCGGTTAAGAATTGAAGTTAATGTTGATGGAGCAATTCTGAATTGTTTTGCCACATCACTTTTCTTTGCTCCATTAAAAATAGCTTATATTATGTCTTGTTTTTGTGAATGAATTGAATCGTCTTCACGCTTTGAATAAAATGAGCAAATTAGTCTAAATTCAATGAGAGAACAACGAAATCTCGCACATGAAGCGACATAAAGGCGCCTTGCATAATAGTCTGCGAGCCCTAACGGTAGCTTAAGTTGCAGCAAAATCAAGCATTACGAATTAAAAGAGGCAGAAAATGTATTAACGAAGTTTTTCAAGGAAGTTTCTTACGAAATATTGAGGTTTTCGATTTAACGGGGTACGAATTATCGCGACTCGATTGTACTTTATGCCTGTTAGTTTTGCAAACTAAATCATATTTTAACAAAATTATTATTTATCGAGTTTTCCATTTATCTCTATCTTCGATCTGTTTATGCATTATCATGAAAATGAATGTATTGAACAATTAACAATTCTTTTTGCACTTTTATACTGATTTATTCATGAAGGGAAAGCTTATATTGGTTTTGCATAACGTTTGTCTACCGTAAGACTTGAAATTTGGTATATGTACATATATATTCATAAATACCCTCGTCTGGTAATCTGTTTTCTCGATATTCAGACTACAGCCATGATACATCTGCAAAAAATGTATGTATGTATCTTCCACGCAGAGAATGAATGAAACTATAACCTCCCTTATAAGCTAAAAATCCTCAAAGAAAGCTTCAATTGACCCCATATCCTCATTATTGAGTTGCGTAAATTATTTAAACAACTTTTCTTTCAGAACTCTCATAAGATTAACTTCAAAGCTGCTTATAACGAATTGAGATTTTTGAAAAATAAATTAAATTAAAAAATTTAAATGCACATTTGTTTTTCCGTATTTAGTTAAAAATAAACAAGTGAGAACGTTGCAGTCGGGCGTTACCATGAATTAAATAGCCCTCAAATGCCTATACGTACATATATACATATATAAATATTTACATATATACAAAAGTCTGCACTCCCAATTTCAGTCTTCTTATGCACATGCTCATTTGTATGTGTGTATGTATGTACATATAATGCGCACTCTAGCATTTTCTGAGAATCTCAATTGCGATTGATTTGTTTTTGAATTCCCAGCCGATACTTTGGCTTTTCTTGCTATATGGTGACCTAATAATAATGTCATTTCGTTTTAATTACCATTATTGCAAAAGGCGCGGTGGCGCTGTAGGCAAAGGCGCAGAATGCTTTTGTCCTAGCTATTTTGTTGAGGTGCAAGTTCGAATCCCGCGGAAAACTTTTTTTAAAAATTGAAATTTTATGTTATTATAATTTCGTTAATATTTTTTCAATTTCATAAAAATGTTTCCTTCCGTGCTATGAATATCTACAAAGATTATTTATATATATAAGTGACGCACGCATATAAATTTCTTAGTTGGCCGCTACAAATGCCGATTCGCCACGCCTCTGTGGGCGTAGATTGTCGTACTTCGAACCCCGAGGAAAACTTTTAATTTTTTTAAGATTTATAATTTAATTTTAATTTTTTAAATTCCACATTATTTTTTAAATTTCTTGCATGCTATCAATGCCTATTAAGCCTGTTTATATATATAGATGCCTCACGCATATAAATGTCGCAATTTGACACTAGAAATGGCGATTGCCACGCCCCTAGTAGACTTAGACACCTTATTTTTGGCCAGTTCATAGAACAAGCTAATGGTAACCCAACTGCAAAATTTGAATGCTTACTCTCAAAAAATGTGAAAATTACAGGTTTTTTTTTATACGCCACGCCCCTAAAGAGGCATAACAACTATTATTGGGTCATCGATAGAGGAGGCTACCAGTAACTCAACTATCTAAATTTGAAGCTTCTAGCTTTATAACTGTAAGAGATATAAACTTTTTCAGTTTGCTACGCCCCCCGTGGGCGGAGATATATCCACTATAGCTTTTTGGTCTAATATCGTCGAAATAGATTGCGTTCATACGGACAGACGGACGGACAGCAAGACGGACATGCACAAAACCAATATACTAATTCACTTTGTGAATGAGTATAAAAATTTTCGCTTTTTTCTATCTACACAGGAAAGAGTACATTAAAATACACACACACTTACGTGTAGGCAGGCATGAGGCTGCGTGGAAACTTAATTGTTTAATACCTTTTTTTTTTGTCAATATTCACAAAACTTTCCGACCGTGATAACTTTAAAATGCGTGCATTTGCCAAAGCTCAAGTCTGTAGTATGCTGCTGGTAAATTATAGTGCAAATCAAAATTCTACAAAATAAACATAAATCTATGTTTAAAATCGTGAGACTCCAGCTCTAAAGATGTAGGAGGCATAATTTTATAACTGGATTTCATGGATTCACAAACAATTAGGAGTAGTTATCGATTAAGATTTCAAAAAGTTTGTAATTTTTGGTCGTTTCATGTTCTTCATACTTATTTTTCCTACTGCGTTTTCCAAACTTATTAAATTCAAATACATAATATGATTTGAAAAAAAAGTGTTAGTCGATAAATTTTTGTTTTGGCTTCTAAGTTAGTTAATATTGGATCAATATCTACACCATCAGCTTCATTGTCTCTTTCAACACTTCCTTCAAAATTTCATCATCAGTTAATGTATTGTAACACACAGCAACGTTGTTGTCAAAATTTACATAGTCGTCAAAAGATACAGGATTTTCAGTTTCCAAAAAGTTATTTTTCCCAGGTAAAATTAATGTTTATTAGAACGTTTTCTAATAAATTGTTATTTAATGTTGTTTTAATAAAACCACGAGCCAAAGCAGTTCTGGATACAAGTTATGCTAACGTTTTTCCAGGATTTGTAAGCAATTTGCATTACTTTTAATAGCGTACATTTAAACGGATTTCTTTTTCTTCAATGCTGTTTAGCAAATCTGAAGCCATTTGTTAAATATATCTTTTGTCATCCAAGCCCTCTTATCTATCGGAAAAGTGCAAATGTTTTTAAAGCACCTTGGTTTAGAAAACTTTTCTAATTAGTAGTGGCTTCAGTTTTTCTGTGCCATCCATATTTACAGTAAATAATAATGTTCTTCGTTCCTTTCTGTGCTTGCCGACTTTTTTCGTTTCTAAAGCAATATGTACGATCATTAAAAATGTTCTTAGGTTCGTAATCTTTTTCTATATCAAAGCATTTATATAATAAATATAAATATATAATTAAGATTTTCTTTTAAAATCTCTCCTCCAATGGGGATATTCTTTTGTCAAAATTTTGTAAGCCACAAATGTAAAGACTTTTCGACTTTTAGATGGATCACCTCAATGCTTTTGACGCTTAATTTGACCGCGAGCGGGTCCTTTCGGTTAAGAATTGAAGTTAATGTTGATGGAGCAATTCTGAATTGTTTTGCCACATCACTTTTCTTTGCTCCATTAAAAATAGCTTATATTATGTCTTGTTTTTGTGAATGAATTGAATCGTCTTCACGCTTTGAATAAAATGAGCAAATTAGTCTAAATTCAATGAGAGAACAACGAAATCTCGCACATGAAGCGACATAAAGGCGCCTTGCATAATAGTCTGCGAGCCCTAACGGTAGCTTAAGTTGCAGCAAAATCAAGCATTACGAATTAAAAGAGGCAGAAAATGTATTAACGAAGTTTTTCAAGGAAGTTTCTTACGAAATATTGAGGTTTTCGATTTAACGGGGTACGAATTATCGCGACTCGATTGTACTTTATGCCTGTTAGTTTTGCAAACTAAATCATATTTTAACAAAATTATTATTTATCGAGTTTTCCATTTATCTCTATCTTCGATCTGTTTATGCATTATCATGAAAATGAATGTATTGAACAATTAACAATTCTTTTTGCACTTTTATACTGATTTATTCATGAAGGGAAAGCTTATATTGGTTTTGCATAACGTTTGTCTACCGTAAGACTTGAAATTTGGTATATGTACATATATATTCATAAATACCCTCGTCTGGTAATCTGTTTTCTCGATATTCAGACTACAGCCATGATACATCTGCAAAAAATGTATGTATGTATCTTCCACGCAGAGAATGAATGAAACTATAACCTCCCTTATAAGCTAAAAATCCTCAAAGAAAGCTTCAATTGACCCCATATCCTCATTATTGAGTTGCGTAAATTATTTAAACAACTTTTCTTTCAGAACTCTCATAAGATTAACTTCAAAGCTGCTTATAACGAATTGAGATTTTTGAAAAATAAATTAAATTAAAAAATTTAAATGCACATTTGTTTTTCCGTATTTAGTTAAAAATAAACAAGTGAGAACGTTGCAGTCGGGCGTTACCATGAATTAAATAGCCCTCAAATGCCTATACGTACATATATACATATATAAATATTTACATATATACAAAAGTCTGCACTCCCAATTTCAGTCTTCTTATGCACATGCTCATTTGTATGTGTGTATGTATGTACATATAATGCGCACTCTAGCATTTTCTGAGAATCTCAATTGCGATTGATTTGTTTTTGAATTCCCAGCCGATACTTTGGCTTTTCTTGCTATATGGTGACCTAATAATAATGTCATTTCGTTTTAATTACCATTATTGCAAAAGGCGCGGTGGCGCTGTAGGCAAAGGCGCAGAATGCTTTTGTCCTAGCTATTTTGTTGAGGTGCAAGTTCGAATCCCGCGGAAAACTTTTTTTAAAAATTGAAATTTTATGTTATTATAATTTCGTTAATATTTTTTCAATTTCATAAAAATGTTTCCTTCCGTGCTATGAATATCTACAAAGATTATTTATATATATAAGTGACGCACGCATATAAATTTCTTAGTTGGCCGCTACAAATGCCGATTCGCCACGCCTCTGTGGGCGTAGATTGTCGTACTTCGAACCCCGAGGAAAACTTTTAATTTTTTTAAGATTTATAATTTAATTTTAATTTTTTAAATTCCACATTATTTTTTAAATTTCTTGCATGCTATCAATGCCTATTAAGCCTGTTTATATATATAGATGCCTCACGCATATAAATGTCGCAATTTGACACTAGAAATGGCGATTGCCACGCCCCTAGTAGACTTAGACACCTTATTTTTGGCCAGTTCATAGAACAAGCTAATGGTAACCCAACTGCAAAATTTGAATGCTTACTCTCAAAAAATGTGAAAATTACAGGTTTTTTTTTATACGCCACGCCCCTAAAGAGGCATAACAACTATTATTGGGTCATCGATAGAGGAGGCTACCAGTAACTCAACTATCTAAATTTGAAGCTTCTAGCTTTATAACTGTAAGAGATATAAACTTTTTCAGTTTGCTACGCCCCCCGTGGGCGGAGATATATCCACTATAGCTTTTTGGTCTAATATCGTCGAAATAGATTGCGTTCATACGGACAGACGGACGGACAGCAAGACGGACATGCACAAAACCAATATACTAATTCACTTTGTGAATGAGTATAAAAATTTTCGCTTTTTTCTATCTACACAGGAAAGAGTACATTAAAATACACACACACTTACGTGTAGGCAGGCATGAGGCTGCGTGGAAACTTAATTGTTTAATACCTTTTTTTTTGTCAATATTCACAAAACTTTCCGACCGTGATAACTTTAAAATGCGTGCATTTGCCAAAGCTCAAGTCTGTAGTATGCTGCTGGTAAATTATAGTGCAAATCAAAATTCTACAAAATAAACATAAATCTATGTTTAAAATCGTGAGACTCCAGCTCTAAAGATGTAGGAGGCATAATTTTATAACTGGATTTCATGGATTCACAAACAATTAGGAGTAGTTATCGATTAAGATTTCAAAAAGTTTGTAATTTTTGGTCGTTTCATGTTCTTCATACTTATTTTTCCTACTGCGTTTTCCAAACTTATTAAATTCAAATACATAATATGATTTGAAAAAAAAGTGTTAGTCGATAAATTTTTGTTTTGGCTTCTAAGTTAGTTAATATTGGATCAATATCTACACCATCAGCTTCATTGTCTCTTTCAACACTTCCTTCAAAATTTCATCATCAGTTAATGTATTGTAACACACAGCAACGTTGTTGTCAAAATTTACATAGTCGTCAAAAGATACAGGATTTTCAGTTTCCAAAAAGTTATTTTTCCCAGGTAAAATTAATGTTTATTAGAACGTTTTCTAATAAATTGTTATTTAATGTTGTTTTAATAAAACCACGAGCCAAAGCAGTTCTGGATACAAGTTATGCTAACGTTTTTCCAGGATTTGTAAGCAATTTGCATTACTTTTAATAGCGTACATTTAAACGGATTTCTTTTTCTTCAATGCTGTTTAGCAAATCTGAAGCCATTTGTTAAATATATCTTTTGTCATCCAAGCCCTCTTATCTATCGGAAAAGTGCAAATGTTTTTAAAGCACCTTGGTTTAGAAAACTTTTCTAATTAGTAGTGGCTTCAGTTTTTCTGTGCCATCCATATTTACAGTAAATAATAATGTTCTTCGTTCCTTTCTGTGCTTGCCGACTTTTTTCGTTTCTAAAGCAATATGTACGATCATTAAAAATGTTCTTAGGTTCGTAATCTTTTTCTATATCAAAGCATTTATATAATAAATATAAATATATAATTAAGATTTTCTTTTAAAATCTCTCCTCCAATGGGGATATTCTTTTGTCAAAATTTTGTAAGCCACAAATGTAAAGACTTTTCGACTTTTAGATGGATCACCTCAATGCTTTTGACGCTTAATTTGACCGCGAGCGGGTCCTTTCGGTTAAGAATTGAAGTTAATGTTGATGGAGCAATTCTGAATTGTTTTGCCACATCACTTTTCTTTGCTCCATTAAAAATAGCTTATATTATGTCTTGTTTTTGTGAATGAATTGAATCGTCTTCACGCTTTGAATAAAATGAGCAAATTAGTCTAAATTCAATGAGAGAACAACGAAATCTCGCACATGAAGCGACATAAAGGCGCCTTGCATAATAGTCTGCGAGCCCTAACGGTAGCTTAAGTTGCAGCAAAATCAAGCATTACGAATTAAAAGAGGCAGAAAATGTATTAACGAAGTTTTTCAAGGAAGTTTCTTACGAAATATTGAGGTTTTCGATTTAACGGGGTACGAATTATCGCGACTCGATTGTACTTTATGCCTGTTAGTTTTGCAAACTAAATCATATTTTAACAAAATTATTATTTATCGAGTTTTCCATTTATCTCTATCTTCGATCTGTTTATGCATTATCATGAAAATGAATGTATTGAACAATTAACAATTCTTTTTGCACTTTTATACTGATTTATTCATGAAGGGAAAGCTTATATTGGTTTTGCATAACGTTTGTCTACCGTAAGACTTGAAATTTGGTATATGTACATATATATTCATAAATACCCTCGTCTGGTAATCTGTTTTCTCGATATTCAGACTACAGCCATGATACATCTGCAAAAAATGTATGTATGTATCTTCCACGCAGAGAATGAATGAAACTATAACCTCCCTTATAAGCTAAAAATCCTCAAAGAAAGCTTCAATTGACCCCATATCCTCATTATTGAGTTGCGTAAATTATTTAAACAACTTTTCTTTCAGAACTCTCATAAGATTAACTTCAAAGCTGCTTATAACGAATTGAGATTTTTGAAAAATAAATTAAATTAAAAAATTTAAATGCACATTTGTTTTTCCGTATTTAGTTAAAAATAAACAAGTGAGAACGTTGCAGTCGGGCGTTACCATGAATTAAATAGCCCTCAAATGCCTATACGTACATATATACATATATAAATATTTACATATATACACTGCACTCCCAATTTCAGTCTTCTTATGCACATGCTCATTTGTATGCGTGTATGTATGTACATATAATGCGCACTCTAGCATTTTCTAAGAATCTCAATTGCGATTGATTTGTTTTTGCATTGTTTTTGAATTCTTAGCCGCTACTTTAGCTTTTCTTTGCTATATGGCGACCTAATAAGAATATCATTTCGTTCTGATTGCTAAAAGTGAGGTAGCCGCAGTGGCACTGTAGGGCAGAGGTGCAGAATGTCTGCAACTTAGTTATTTTGTTGAGGTGCGAGTTCAAAGCCCGCGGAAAACTTTTTTTTAGAAAGTAAGGAAGCTCTAGTCGAGACTGCTCGACTAGGAGATACCCTGATCCCTACAAAGAGCTGATTTTCACGCACGCGTAAGCACGCGCTCTGCTAACTGCGCAGTAAGCAGCGACTGCGCTTAGGCTGCGCTGCAGTGTGGGCAATATTATGAGAATTTTGTTGCTGAATAATTTCTCTTGTAGTCGGACTATCTTCATGAAACTTTCAGAACGTGATCATAATGTGCAAATGTGTATACAAAGCACAAGTATCTAGTACTTAAAATACGTTTTTTACAAATTGGGGGCGAAGGGGCGTGGTATCGAAAATCTGTAAATTACAATATCGGAAAATGCATTTTCCGATTTGCCACACCCCTAGTGGACGTATCGGGATAATTTTGACACTTTATAAATCGGAGACATACACGAGTATGTGCTCCAAATTTCAGGCGCCTAAATAGACTGCGTTAATACGGACAGACGGACAGACGGACGGACATGCACAAAACCAATATACCAATTCACTTTCCTGAATGAGTATAAAAATAATTTTTTTTGTTTTAAATTCACTCTTTAAACAAAACAATAACATAATAACAAAAACTAAGATAACTCCTGTTTCCAAGCCCCGAGCCTATTTGCCCAGTCGAAACTATTATTATATTAACTGTAGCTTCAATATTATGGGTGGTTTTCATACAATTAATATTTGGAATCACCCCCTTTTGGTTCCATTACAGCCTTGAATCTTCTAGACACTGATACCATCAATTTTTTTCTCATTCCTGACCTGATTTTCCTCCATTCCTCCACTAATGCAGTTTTTAAGTCATTTTTGTTGGACGTATTCCGGGACATGACATTGGCGTCTAAAATGGCCCACATTTCCATAACATTGAGGTTTGGTGACTCTGCTGGCAGTTTGAAATTAGGACAGAAGTTTCATATCAATCAAGACTAAAAATATACGATTGTGTGCTTAGGGTCATTGTTCTGATAAAAAGTGATATCGTTTTTTATAGCCAGATCTTCAGCAAGATTTTCCTTTATAATATTTAACTACATATTATTCCGACTCAATAGGCGGACCACCACCACCACTGTGGGATTTAGATAATCGCCTGGCAGCTCGATATTCGCTTTTCGGCAAACGTAGGATCTACCATCCTAGCCAAGAATGAACTACTTATAAAAGGCTTCTTGCGAGCGATTCTACCATGTAAATCATGGTGTCGGAGTAGACGACGAATTGTTTATGCGCTGCTTGACTTATACAGTTGTTACTCCATCTGACTAGCCAGTTTTCGAGCTGATAACTTCGAGTTTCCATTAATTTGGTGCACAATGTTTCGCTCATCTGTTTCATTTACCAACCTATTTTTCAATTTATGTCTCTTACATTTGATTCTGGTAAACAAACAAATTGAACTATTTTGCGCTGAAAAATTCCACTTTTAAAGTAGTTTAGCACCAACTCCCGCTACTCAATGGTTGTGCGCTTTCCCATTATTGCATACTCATGCTTCTTTGATGAAATCAAATTTCAAATTATAAAACTGCTTCACATATACTGTGCGAATGCAATGATAAAAACACAAACTGAAAAAGGTACCGCTATTTTCCATTTAACCGATCGCTACAGTTCTTTAAACCGCTTAGGTGGGTTTAAATATTATGCAATTTCAACTTTTGTTAATTTGTAATGGTTTTGCTTTCAGAATGTATAACAAATTTATGTTTTGCATCTAACTAAGTAGCTAACAAACAAATGTTATAAAATACAAAAAACAAAACATATACAGTGACGAACTAAATTATTGACACAGCAAGCTTTTTAAGCTTTATAGCAGCGTTTCAAGTCTTTTTACACGCTTTTTTAATAAAACAAAAAATTAACTTAATGGAGTAGGGTATTTATTAAATTATACAAAAACAAGTAGGAAAGCTCTATTCGACTCTGCTCGACTACGAAATCCCCTGATCTCTTCTAGGAACTAATATTTCAACAATTCTTCGCATCTTTCTGCTTACACAAAAGACACAAACACACAGACACACATAGGCACGCACGTACAAACACGAATGGGCTGCAGCGTGGGCTTATTATGGGAACTTAATTGTTTAATATCTTTTCTTGCCGATGGACTATCTTCATGAAACTTTTATATAGTGATTTTCCCAGCACATGCCCCTGCGCTGGGGTTTTTAACAAGATAACGACCCGAAACACGTCTAAATTAGTAAAAACTTGGTTTAAGGATAATAAAGTGGACACTCTCACTTGGCCCAGTCAGTTTCCCGATCTGAATCCAATTTAGAACTTGTGGAGTGAAGTACAAAAGCAGATGGCAAAGCAAAAGTGTGAAAACAAACGCCAATTATGGGACTGCGTCCAAGAGACTTGGAGGAAAATTCCGATTGGGTCCTGCCAAGCTTTAATGAGGATTACGCTTAACCGGATAGAAAAAGTTGTTAAAAATAAAAAGAGATATACAAGATATTAATCCAAAAAATAGAATAGCAAAAGATTTTGAATGATTTGAAAACCAAAAATCGAAATAAAGCTCACCAAAGTGAAGTGTACCTATTGTTTTAGTCAAGCAAAATTAACTGCATTTTTTTTTTTAATTTAAAAAGCATTATATTTTCGAGAATATCCCTGTAGTTAGCTGCTCTCAAAATTTCAGATATTAGGAAAATCGGACGTACTCTGTAGGAACAGCTTCAAGATAAATAGCCCCACTTAACTGCTTTTTTAGTATAGCGTGGATCAAATTGTTTTCTTTTAGGGCGTCTTACATGTCTAGAATAGTCATTTCCAAAAAGGAAAATTTTGATTTTGTCGCTAAATAGGACATTACGACACTTTTTTTGACCTTCAGATCCTGCCGATCTTTAGCAAAATTTTGCTTCATGTTTAAATTATAGGTGCGCATCAAAGTACCCCTTTTTGCGTTACGACCTGGTAGTTTAGCCCTTTGTAGTCTTCTCCAAATTGAAGAACCGTTACAAATATTTTCCATTTCGGATTGCAATGACCCTTCTTGATTTGAAAGGGTCGGATTTTGCAATTCTTATAATGCATCGGTCCAATTCTGGTGTGGTTTTCGATGGACGTCCACGTGTTTCCTTTTAATTGTGCACCTTTAAAGCACTTTACACAATATTAAGAGATTTGTTCATCAGTTTCGCAATTTTACGTAAAGATTTGCCACTCCTAAGGTTTTTAGCAATTATGCGTTCTTCACTCGAACAATGAATATTTCGAAGCATCTATATAGATATTGATAATTGTTTTTCCACTTTTAGCATCTGTGTGAATAATACTTACTATTTTATAACAATGAAAGTAACCTTTCATATTCAAAAATTTTTTTTAGGCTGAAGAAATCAAGTGCACATATTATTTTCAGCAGGCTCTTTACAATGAATTGGTCCTACTATAAATTTAGGTGAAATAGAAATTTTTTTTTACGTACATCACGTCAGATTGCGTTCTTAAAGTTACCATAAAGATTTTTTCAAAAATACCAAAAATTAATTAGTTATGACAAAATTTCCAAAATTATTTTGGTGTACCTATTATTTTCATCATGTAAATATTGAGATCAATATGTAAATATTAAGAAACGGTTGACCTTCGCAAGATTTCATATTGACTGTCCTCCTGACTATTGGAATAGCGTAATCTTTTGCGACGAGACAAAGATAATGTTATTCTATAATGATGGCCCTGGAAAAGTTTGGCGGAAACCAAAAACAGCCCTCCACGCCAAAAACATTGTGCCCACTGGGAAGTTTGGCAAGCTTTCAGTCATGGTGTGGTGTGTGTTTCTTCGAAAGGTGTGGGAGAGCTGCGAATATTCAACGATATCATGAAAAAAGAGCTTTATTCGGATATTTTGAAGAAGGAATTGACAAAAAGTGCGCACAACTTTGGTTTCATTGATCCAAAAAATCCTAGTAAATACAAATATAAGCTGTATCAGGACAATGATCCGAAGCACAAGTCCATGTTGTGTCGCACTTGGCTGCTATATAACTGCAGCAAAGTTATTAACACCCCACCTCAGAGCCCGGATATCAATCCGATTGAGAATTTGTGGGCACTACTAAAGAAAATAGTAGCCAAACGATGTCTTAAGACAAAAAAAAAAAAAAACGCGTTAATTCGTTGGACTGGCGAAACATACCCCAATACTACGACATAAATGGTCTAATATTGTCGATGTCACGACGTCTCAGAGATGTAATGGAAGCTAATGGTGGGCATACCAAATATTAGACAATTCCATACTCATCTATGATAGAAAAAGTTCTGAGAAAATGTTCCTTTCCTAATAAAAGATGATGTTAAAGTTGAATTTGTATGACTTTTTTCATTTTGCAAACAATTAATGGACATACTGTATGTATTTTAATTGTTTACGGGTAACAAAATTCAAAATCTTAGATATTAATACAGTACTTCAACAATTGTTTCATGGTTTACACCTTTGACACGTAATTGATAGTTTTGTATATAGGACTATTATAAAAATTTTACGTAAATATGTTTGAATAAATTCAAGTCAAGCATATTTCATATCGCTCAATAAAATCAAGAAATTACACGAATTCATGTGTACGTACATATAGATTTGTGTACATGTACATATATTTCAGCTTATTGTCACACACAGACATGCACTATAAACATATTTCTCCTTAACTGCTACAATAGTGCTTAAATTGTATCGTTTACTTTTATTTCAAATATGTAAGCACCTCATTATTAAATAAAAAAAAAAGGATTTATATATATATATATATATATATATATATATATATATACATATATATATATATATATATATATATATATATATATTATTTTTTTTTTTTTTTTTTTTTTTTTTTTAAGACCGCTTTAAATGTAATACGTTGTACAGGTATGTTATTATATAATTATTATATATAGCCAGTTCATTAATTAGTTGTAGAATAATATTCACTTACATTACTTCCGTCAATTTTACTTTCTCTTCAAAAATCAAAACAACGGTAGCACACAATAAAAGAACATAAATCTATGATTCCACATTGAAACGTATGGAATCAATACAAAAAAGAAACTTTTCATCCTCAGTGGTATTTTTTGATTATGTTCATTTTCAATGATTTAAGGTCTCACACACTAGATATTATCGAAGAATGTCATACGTATTTTGTATGCGAAAGTTAGGTGAATATAAAAAATATACGTTTTAAATCTTCACATATGTATGTATGAACTTTTTTTTTCGTAATTTTTTAGTTTTCTGAATGGAACGGTTTAAATTTGTATTGGAATTTATTTACTAATTATAATGATTTTTATAACTTACCTAGCAGTACATACATATATAGGACAATTAAAACAATCTTCTTTTAACTAAAATATTTGAGCATAAGCTCACGTACAACTTCATATTTACTCAGACCTTTACTCCAGCCACCAAATACCAAGCCGAGCAAATACGAAGTTGGTTGGTACCTACCAGACAGATTTTCGGAGGTAAGAAAATTTGTTCTACATGTCCAGTCCATGTGTTGTAAGGTTAGTGATTATACAAAAGAGAAGCGAAGATTTATTGGAATATCAGTTTTTTTCAAGTAAAACATTAATTATTGATGTCAACTTTTCAATATAATCACGTAAGAAATAAATTAAGGCTTTACAATAATATACAAATTTTTGAACAAAATTATTTAAATACAATTATTATTATTTATAAAAGTAAAATGAGAGGTATACCCCTATTTACAGTTGGTAAAAAACGGAGTAACTGGGTTGAACTTGTAGTTCATGAACGAGTGACAACTAAATAATTGGCATAAACATATTTGGAGAAAAAGCAAATTTTCGTTGATAAAAAATTTGGTTTTGGTTACTGCAAAATGCAAAATGTTTCTAAACTCTATTGATGATCTCTATATAATTAAAGAGTTGGATAGGTAAAGTACATTTTTCTGAATGTATAAAAAAACGTTTAACTTTTAAACAATTTTAGCCGATATTATGGTTTCCTTGACTTGACGGATCCTAAGAATAATGGAATTAAAGATCTTATTCAACAATCCATTGTAATCTTGCAAGATGAAGTGGCTAGCTCTCATTCAATAAGTATAAGCAAGCAACGTGATGGACAAAATACGAATGTAAAAAGTGATCTATCTTTAAAATATGAGGAATATATTAAGGAAAACTCTGACATAGAATACAATGCCTTTGATTCGAAATGTGTATTGGCAAGTGACTTGACAACTAAGGGAATTATTGAAGTTGGAGAATCTGATATAAACACCTACTGTAAACTTGGTCATTTGCATTTGCTGTTGGCTGAATATTATGAAGGTAATTTTAATCAGTTTGAACACTA
This sequence comes from Drosophila mayaguana, assembly GCA_037075325.1. Lineage (NCBI taxonomy): Eukaryota > Metazoa > Arthropoda > Insecta > Diptera > Drosophilidae > Drosophila > Drosophila mayaguana. The sequence goes on from JBAMCG010000101.1 coordinate 1,295,606, forward strand.
CAAAATATTTTGAATTTGATATTATGATTGAAAATGAGAAATCGGGGTATAATGGTTTTGTTAAAATGCATGTAACAGACAGAAAGTGGCATGTCCGACCCCGTAAAGTATATATATTCTTGATCAGGGCGACGAGCTGAGTCGATTTGGCCCTGTCCGTCTGTCCGACTGTATGAACGCGTCGATCTCAAAACATGAGAGCTAAAAACTTAATTTTTTTTTTAAACGTCCGTATAGTGAGCGCGCATATCGAGTTTATCACTAAAAACCGAGAATTTCGATTTTTGTTATATGCATACATTTCAATGCTATAATAACGATCTGAAAGTTTCATGAAGATAGTCAATCTACAAGAAAAATTATTAAACCACTAAGTTCCCATAATAAGCCCACGCTGCAGCCCATTCGTGTTTGTGCGTGCGTGCCTATGTGTGTCTGTTTCGATTTTTGTTATCACTTAACCCCACCCCTATATCCAAATTTGTAAAATGCGTGTTTAAGATACTAGGGACTTGTGCTTTTTAATGTTATAATTACGATCTAAAAGTTTCAGGAAGATAGTCCATCGGCAAGAAAAGATGCGTGTTTGTGCGTGCGTGCCTATGTGTGTCTGTGTGTTTGTGTCTTTTGTGTAAGCAGAAAGACGCGAAGAATTGTTGAAATATTAGTTCCTAGAAGAGATCAGGGGATTTCGTAGTCAAGCAGTCTCGACTAGAGCTTTCTTACTTGTTATCCCATTAAAAACGGGAAATCTGGGTATAATGGTTTTGTGAAAAATATGTTACAGGCAAAAGTGGGTCAAAAAAGTATTGGCACACTTGAAAAATCAAACAAAAAAATGTATGTTGTAACTTTTTTTAACATAGCTATAAATAAATTAACAACCATATTTATTAAGACCATGTATTGTAATAATATTTAACAAAAAAAAATTTCATTTTTGCTTTGGTTCATTTGGATAGGACTAAAATATAAATATAGGCACAAATTTTCGCCAAAAAAGTATTGGCACACGCTATGTTCTAGCTTACGCTTTCGTTGCTACGATTATAAACTCCCGTTATTTTTTCTTCCTTCTTTTAACCCTTGCTTCGTTTCGGTTGTTGCGAGTGTTTGCGATTGCAAAGTGATTACTTATAATCGGAAATTTAAGAGATCAAGAGCAAAATGGCGAGAGGTGCAGAAATTTCTTTGGAAATGCGGAAATTCATCATTAAACTGTATTTAGAGAGTAATTCTTATCGTGAAATTGGTATTCTTGTAAACAGATCAAGGTCTAGTGTGAGAAATATTATTAAGCATTACACAGAAACGGGAAAAATAATTCCAGAGCGCAGATCAGGCCAGCCAAAAAGAACAGAACGCCAGGAACGGATTGCCCAAAATCCCCATACTTCGGCTGTAAAATTATGCGAGAGCCTACAAGAATCTTTTGACAGTAATTTCTCCACACAAACTGTTCGAAATACCCTCCATAAGGCCGGGTATCATGGTCGTGTTTCTAGGCGAAAGCCTTTAATTTCGAAGGTGAACAAGAAAAAGAGGCTGGAGTTTGCCAAACACCACATAAATAAGCCGGATTCATTTTGGAATAAAAATATATTTAGTTACGAGTCTAAATTTAATCTATTTGGGTCTGATGGAGCGCAAAAAATCTGGCGGAAACCTAACTAGGAGCTTCAAAAAAATTATTTGCTCAAAACGGTTAAGCACGGTGGAGGTAATGTGATGGTTTGGGGGTGTTTTGCTGCTTCTGGAGTTGGAAACCTAGTATTTATTGATGACACTATGGACAAACATGGTTATAGAGGCATTCTCAAAGAGAATTTAAGTCCAAATGCTCAACAGCTGGGTCTCAGTGGCACTGATTGGCAGTTTCAGCAAGATAATGATCCAAAACATTCGTCTTATCTTGTGCAGGAGTGGCTCATATACCATTGCAAGCAGTTCAAAACACCTCCTTAATCACCGGATTTGAATCCCATCGAGCATGTGTGGCACCTACTGGAAAGAAAAATCCGATCTCACTAAATAACCTCAAAGGATTCTCTAAAATACGCCCTACGCACTGAATGGGCCAAATTCACCACTTATGAAACGTCAAAGCTAATAAAAAGCATGAAGAGACGTTTACAGGCGGTCATTCAGTTAAACGGAGGATGATTTAGCGACGATGGAAAAGACTGATTACGCCTTGTGTGCCAATACTTTTTTGGCGAAAATTTGTGCCTATATTTATATTTTAGTCCTATGCAAATGAACCAAAGCAAAAATTAAGTTTTTTTTTTTTTTTTAATATTATTAAAATACATGGTCTTAATAAATATGGTTGTTAATTTATTTATAGCTGTGTTAAAAAAAAAGTTACAGCACTTAGAAGTTTGATTTTTCAAGTGTGCCAATACTTTTTTGACCCACTGTATATCCTTGATCAAGGCGACGAACTGAGTCTATATAGCCCTGTCCGTCTATCCGCCCGTTCGTATGAATGCCGAGATCTCAAAAGATATAAGATCTAGAGACTTGAAATTTTGTATGCATACTCAACAGCAAAATTTTCATAATATTGCCAAAGCGGAGTCTCTGCAGGAGCGCGTGCTTATGCGCGTGTGAATATCAGCTCCTTGTAGGGTTCAGGTATGTCCTAGTCAAACAGCCTAAAATAGAGCACTCTTGTTAAAAATGAGTAATATTTCTTAACAGCTAGATTTTGAAGCTGGTGCAGAAATATTAGTACGGTCCGTTTTTTTTTTTTTTGTTCCTCATATTCACTTCATCAGTTGTGTCTCATCGAAAGCAGGTTTTCTTATCCAGGCTTTCAAACGACACATCGACAAAAAACAAGTAAGAAAACTCTAGTCGAGAGTGCTCGACTAGATACTACCCTGAACCAATCTAATAAATAACAAGTAAGAACGTTGCAGTCGTTGCGTTACCAACTGCGGAATACTCATTCACAATCCGGTTCTTGCATGTAAAATTTTCAATATGACACGACACAAAAAGCGTACAAGCAAAAGCGCGCCTTCTAGCATATTCTAAGAATTGCGATTGATTTGTGGATTTTCAGTAGTTATTTTAGTTTTGTAAGCACTAGCTCTAGCACTGAAGTTACATACATATATAATTTTCTCTACTAGATGGCTAACCGAAGCAGGGGTGCCGATGGTTAAGGCAACGCAAGTCGTTCAAAACTTATTCGTTCATATTTTCTTTTTTTTCTTTCATACATATTTCATTTTTATAAATTTGATATTTTATTGGGACGATGCGAGTTTGAATGAATAGCACATAATATTTTGTTTTCTTCTTCTCGAAAGTTTTTATAAGTTTACATTTGTTTCTTCTTAAATAGCCCTCAATTACTTATACGTATATACATATAAAAATATATGCATAAGTCTGCACAAAAAATTTAAAGCATTTCAGCCTTTCTTATGCACGTGATTTGTCTTTGCATTTTTTTTTAAATTCCCAACCGCTACTTTGAATTTTCTTTACTGTATGGTGTCCTAACAATAATGTGATTTCGTTTTAATTACTATTGCTGTGAGTGACGCGGTGGTGCGACGCGGTGGTGGTAGGCAGAACCGCAGGCTGTGTTTATTTTGGTTATGGTGTGAGTTTGCGTCCCGCGGAAAACTTTTTTGAAAATTGAATAGTTTATATTTTATAAAATATAAAATAGTTTATATTTTTAAAATTTCATAAAAATGTTTCCTACCATCTTATGAATATCTAAGGTTATATATATACATGTACGTATGTATGTATAAGTGACGCTCGCATATGAATTTCTTAGTTGGCCACTACAAATGACGATTCGCCTCGCCTCTAGTGGGCCTAAATTATCGTTTTAATTGTTTTTAATTTTTTCTTAAAGATTTATAATATAGTTCTTTTTTTTTTTAAATTCCATAAAAAAGTTCGCACTATCTTCAGATTTTTTTCGCCACGCCCCTAGATATATAATTTTTCCACCAATCTTTATAGAATCATAGCATTAGCTCACGTGCACAATTTCAGCGCTCTAGCTTTAAAACTCTAGGAGATACAGTTTTAACCGATTTTCCACGCATCCAATGGGCGTAGATATATCCGCCATAGATTTTTGATTTTGGGAGGTCAACACAAATCCGAGTTCCAAATTTCAGCATTCTATCTCTTCAACTAATATGATTTCTGGCATATCGGAAAATACATTTGCCGATTTGCCACTCCCCTAGTGGGCGGATCGGAAAATTTTAACACTCTAGAGATCGGAGATATACACGAGTATGTCTTCCAAATTTCAAGTCTATAGTTGCATATTACATATTACATACATATATTAAATACCTTGTCCTGAATACTCACTAAAATACCACTGTGGTCCAACAAACCAATACGTACAAAACTGTTCAACCTGTGATATTGTCGTTTATATAAATCTGATACAAATCAAAATTAAATAACTTCTTTGAGAGCATGATGAAACATTTTGTCTGTCATTTTAAAAAGAGTAAAATGTGAAGTGATTAGTTTTGAGATCCTATTTACCAAATTTAGCTAAGGACTTGAGTAACAAAAGTCGAAATTCTATAAAATGCATATCAATCTATATTTATTTGGAGACTCTAGCCTTACAGATGAAGGAGATATAATTTTATAACTGATTTTCGATAATTTTTTTAATATAAATACGAACATTTTAAAGAATTTCAAGTCTCTAGCTACGGGGGACGGACAGGGATCAGCTCGTTGCTCTGATCAAGCATATATATATACTTTAAAGGGTCTGCCACGCCTCCTTCTGCCTGTTATATATATTTTAACAAAGATTTTATATACTAATTTCCCATTTTCAATGTATGTATTTATTAACTATTTAAAAAAGATCAGAAGTTTATTCTATCACATGTTTTTATAAATAAATTCATAATATTAAAATACCCATTTATACAATATAAATAACATGAAAGAATATGCAATTTTTATCTTTCAAGCTCTGTCTGCATATCAGAAGTATATGCGGCTATGTCCAAAATATTGGAATAACCACAGCTTTATATATGGACTCGGAATCGTTTACTTTGAATTTCGTTGTTTTAAATGGTAAGGCATTTATATTATATATTGACTTAATATAGTCGATATAACAATCATTATTTTGCATAGAAGTTAACCGTATACTTATTTTCGATCTAGCCAAGTTGTTTTGTCCATCCAAGTGAGAGCGATCTCATAAACCATAAGACCTAGAAACGTTAAATTTTAAATTGTTATTCTTCATAACATACACTGTACACATAGCTTAAATAGTAAAAGTAGGTCCCTGTCATAATAACAAAGATACTGTTTCTTTGGAAATTTGTATGGTGTTTTGTTACATATTGATCTTTGTTCCTCTGAGCCCGGGATTATCATACCCAGATTCATGCATATTTTCAACTCTTAAATTTAGTGCGTCTATTGCTGAGTTTGTAAGGCTCAGCGTTCGTCTATTGCATATTCTTATTTTATTGCTGAGTTTGTAAGACTCCGCGTTGGTCTCTTAAGAGTTTATAAAGCTCAGCACTCGTCTTCTACATATTCTTGTCACTGAGGGTCAGAGTCATAGTTTGTCTGTCTATTTTGACAGTCCACACATGTTATCAATTTTTATGTATGCTCGCTGTTGAATGTGTAGAGGGTTCTCAGCCCATAAATTTGAATTAATAGAGTGTACCATTGATTCCATTCTAAATTTTGAACTTCAAGTCAACCACATCTTTACTGCCAAAATTGCTCGTTCACTCAACAATGCGTAATTTTTATACTAATTCACGAAAGTGAATGCAAACTATTTCGACGCTATTGAAGCTAAAGACTTGAAATTTTGAGCAAATGCTAAGTGCTGTCAAAAAATGATGTGGAAAAATTCATTTTCGTACGAAATACACTTATGTATATAAAAAAGCCTAATAGACGTTGATAAGACAGAAGGAAACATTTTAATGAAATTAAAAAAAAAAAAATTAATTTTTAAAAACCATTCGAGCTCGCAAATATTTTGTAAAAGAAATAAATTAATAAAGAATACCTAACACCGACGTCACTGCCTATAGTGCCACTCAATCGTTGTCAAAAATAGTAATTAAAACAAAACGACTTTACTGCTATATAGAAACCAAAAGCCGAAGTAGCGGGTGGAAAGTCAAAAACAATGCAAAGACAATGGGCAATGGCAAAAAAAATATCTATTTTGTAAAACGAAATATGTATGACTCACATGACACATCGGAGATGATGAGAACCCTCTCTATTCTATCATGTCTTGCTTCGCTTTTACCATCGACGCAACTGCTGTGCTTGATTAGCTAGTAGCTAAAATAGAAAAATAACTTGAATACGAACAAGTAAGAAGGCTCTAGTCGAGACTGCTCGACAAGGAGATACCCTGATCCCTGCAAGGCACTGATATTCACGCACGTATAAACACGCGCTCTGCTAACTGTGCAGTAAGCAGCGACTGCACTTGGGCTTCGCTGCAGTGTGGGCAATACTATGATAATTTTGCTGAATAATTTCTCTTGTAGTCTGACTATCTTCATGAAACTTTCAGAACGTGATCATAATGTACAAATGTGTATACATTCCACAGCACAAGTCTCTAGTACTTAAAATACGTTTTTTACAAATTGGAGGAGAAGGGGGCGCGGTATCCAAAATCTGTAAATTACAAAATTTGCGTGTTGATCAGATGTATGTACACACAAAATCTGAAGACTATACGCCTAAAAGTATAAAAATTACGCTGAATAAACAAAATCAATTTATCGACTATATGCGATAAAAAAATAAATCGGACAAGTTATCGAAAAAATATGAAGAACTTGTACTGAGTATAGTATACATGAGTATGCATACAAAATTTTAAGTCTCTAGCTTTTATATCATCTGAGATTTGGGCGTTCATACGGGCGGACCGACGGACAGACGGACAGGGCTATATCGACTCAGCTCGTCGCCCGGATCAAGAATATATATACTTTATGGGGTCTACGATGCTTCCTCTTGCCTGTTACATACTTTTCACAAAACCATTATACCCTGATTTCCCATTTTTAATGGGATCAGGGTATAAAAAGGAGTTATGGCTCGAAAATTTACAAATCAATCAAAATTCTTAGACTATGCTAAAAGGCGTTGTTGACAGGAACTTAACGATTACTGATTGCAACTCCAATGTTTTTTGTGAGATTACGGTCAGCTTAAATTATTAAATACATGTTGACGCAATATTGCTGAAACAATTGAGAAATATCGACAAGTAGTTTTTTTAGACGAATTATCAAACGATATGCATAATAATTCATAGAGTTGCTGTAGATTTTGAAGAATTGACCTTTTACTTTTTTACCCTGATCCCATTAAAAATGGGGTATAATGGTTTTGTTAAAATGTATGTAACAGGCAGGCGTGGGAAACCCCATAAGGTATATATATCCTTGATCAGGGTGACGAGCTGAGTCGATTTAGCCCTGACCGTCTCTCTGTCTGTCCGTCTGTCCGTATGTATGATCGCGTCGATCTCAGAACATATAAAGAGCTAGAGACTTCAATTTTTTTTTAAATATCCATATATTGAGCGCGCATATCAAGTTTGTCACTAAAAAACGATACCTCATCCTGTTATTTTGTTATCGATTAAAAAGCTTATCGAAAAGTTATAAAATTATATCTACTACATCTTTAAAGCTAGTCTCCAAAATTTTAAATATAGATTAAAACAATTTTTTAGGATTACGATTTTTCTTATAATTCAGACCCCGCTCCTAAATCCTACCCTCACCCCTCCTTTTGTAAAAGGCGTATATCAAATACTAGTGCTTTGGCAAATGCATGGATAGTAATGTTATAATCATGATGTGAAAGTTTCATGAAGATAATCCATCGACAAGAAAAGTTATTAAACAATTAAATTCCTATAGTAAGCCCACACTGTAGCTATGTGTGTCTGTGTGTTTGTCTTTCTTGTGAAGCAGAAAGACACGAAGAATCGTTGAAATATCAGTTCCTGGAAGCGATCAGGGGATTTCGTAGTCGAGCAGTCTCGACTAGAGCTTTCTTATTTTTATTATTTATTAGTTTGGTACCTGATTTATTATAGATTAGAAAACTTGGTTTCAAAATTTCATTATAAAAGTATGAGATGGGATCTAATTTATATGGTTAACAATTTGTTAGTACTTTATTTAGTCTCCTGCACCGACCTGTCATATTTTTAAACTTACATTTTACTAAAAATTATCTTGCAATTGTTACAACTTCTGAAAATCTTCTCTTCCTGCACACTAATTGTAGTTCATTTACCAGTAACCATCCAACACCCGACGACAGCTAGAAGAAAATTCTTTCACGCAGAAAAGATTTTGTAATTTACAGATTTTGGATACCACGCCCCCTTCGCCACAAATTTGTAAAAAACGTATTTTAAGTACTAGAGACTTGTCCTTTGGAAAGTATATACATCTGCACATTGTGATCACGTTCTGAAAGTTTCATAAAGATAGTCCGACTACAAGAGAAATTATTCAGCAACAAAATTCTCATAGTATTGCCCACACTGCAGCGCAGCCCAAGCGCAGTCGCTGCTTACTGCGCAGTTAGCAGAGCGCGTGCTTATGCGCGCGTAAATATCAGCGCCTTGTAGGGATCAGGGTATCTCCTAGTCGAGCAATCTCGACTAGAGTTTTCTTACTTGTTATATTGGTTTTTCTTATTGTGTACGCTTTTGGCCTGAACAAAAGAAACCCCAAGATCGACGACACTACATATTGTATGTCTCTATTGTTGTGTATCTCTTTTCACCCAACCTTCTTTTGACGCTCAAGCGCCGACATATGCCATACACACGTATGAAAAAAATACCTACTCACTTTTGCAGCTTGTGTGCAAAAACACTCAAGTATTCTTCTGAGCCGAGCGATTGTACGCATTGTGTAATTTAAAAACACCCGGGTGTCAAAATCTCCCAACATTTACCCGGTGCACCTTGAGTACCGGTGGCTTGTTGCTGTTTTCCGATTAAAAATATGATACCAGGTGCATATGTATGTACATACATACTTCACTTATGGGTTAATGAACATGTAATAGGTGTATGGTATAACATAGCAAGGGAATTATAATCAACTAAAAAGCTGTTGTTTTTTTTTATCAAATACTTGATATACAATTAAGTTAACTTAGCAATTTAAAAAAATTCACGGAACAGACAGAAGTAAGTGTATCAGGATGACAAAGTATGTTTGTCTTGATGTTTTTTACACTGCCCATATGTACTTTAACAGAAGTTGAATACGATCAGTAATATAACTCAAAATAAAATAAATTGAATATAATAGATGTTCAGCCGAGATTGGCCAATTAATTGAAGCGAAATGATTAAGATTTCCCGGACATAAAGGTAAGGGACCTGAAATTATGTGGTAGCTGTAATTTTTGGTGAAACAAGTTTTTCTTGTGTATAATTTTGTGCAACAATTTTTTTCTATCTCTGTATGCAATTTCATGGCGTAAAAGTTTTTGTTGTCTCCATATAAAATAATTGTATCGTTGTCATTGACGCACATTTTAAAAATTTAATAAAATTTAAATAAAAATTTTAGAATTCTAATACTGTTCCAATTGTCGTTCTGTTCCCTTAGATTCATTACTGAATTTTCGCCGATGTATCGAATACGTGTAATGTGGTATATCGATAGTTTTAATTTTCATATCCCCACTAGTCCGTAAATTAATAACTATGCAATTATAAATCTGTATTGATAAGTGATTTTTATATTAACTTAGAAGGAAACACTGCCAAAAATAAACTGTCACAACTTCGAAAAACTAGTACAAATAAAAGAATAAAAGTTTAATAAATAATTATACAGCTCAAACAAATTTTTAATGTGTGCTGTCCAATCTGCATATTATTTCAAAATCATATGTGTAATAATAATATATGTACGTTTATATGCCTAAATAGAAATCTAAATGATTGTATGTATGTACATATATAAACAAATAGCAAGTAGCATATAGCAAATAGATTGTTTACAAACTGAGAATATATATATATAGTCCATATATATTTTTATTAATAAATCAACAGGGGAAATTTTGTATTTTATTTAGTTGGGCTTTTCAAAATAAATATATAGACTAGTTATGAGTTATTAAAAAAAATTTAAATTGCCTCAAACTAAAATATTTAATAACAATGACTAATTTTGTATTGGCAAATTAAAAATCAAAATGGGGCGATATTTCTATATAAATTCCAAATTAAAATGATTAATATGAATATGAAAATTGGTAAATCATATACGACAGCAAACTCATACATAAATCTGTGAGATCTTCTATGAACTGGCCAACAAACAAAACAAAATGAATTATTTTGCAGCAGGCAAAATGTAAGCTCTCAATTTGTGTAGGTAGAATATCGTATATATCTCTCAAATCAATATAAAGAATTGTATATTAAATCTAAACATTTTTAATTTTTTAAGGTCAATTAAACTATTCCAAGAACTATTGTACTTGAATCCATATTTCGTCTGTGCAAATGAAATTCATCTGCGTTTAGGACTGATGCTTAAAGTTAATTGTGACTTTCGTAGTGCACTTAAACACTTACAGTTAGCGTTGGCGGATTCATCACCCTCGACTTTTTCGGATCTTCAAGGTATATATAAAAGTTTATTAAGATTATTATATACACAAACGCTTGTAAATTTGTTTGCGTCTACTGGCTCATTATACTTATTCTTAATGGTGAATTATCATATCCATTCATGAAAATAAATTGGTTTTGTGCAATGTCTGTTTTACTGTCTGTCTATCTGTACATTTAATGCAATATACATATATTCCGTTAATGAAGCTGCCGACTTGAAATTTAGAACATATAACCATGTATACCCTCGAAAATTTTCCCGACCCGTCCATTACGGGCGTGTCAAATCGGAAAATGCCAGAAACTGTATTTCCAATATTTTAGACCAAATAACTCAAAATTTACAGACTTAACTGATGTTAGCATTCTCTATCGACTTGCAAAAAATAATATAATGGGGACGTGGGATACCGGAAAATGGGCCGTGAATGAGTATTTTGTAGTCTACAACGTCCGAGTGCAAGTTTTTTACTTGTATTATTAAAATATTTTCAAAATCTTCAAATCGTTTTACAATTTTTAAATACTAATACTTTGTATTATTTTTGATGGCTTTTTCAGTGAAATTTCAAATAGCTCATCTGTATGAAGTACAAAATAAACACAAGGCTGCAAAAGAATCATATGAATTTATCTTAAATGACAAAAATATATCGCTTGACTTAAAAGCGGATATTTACAGACAATTAGGTAAGAATGTATTTTACGAATTTATTAAGATTATTTGTTTTTTTATTGTGTTACCTTTTTTCGTTTTTGCTGAAATTTTCTTGGAATGAACCAATAAAAAAAGACCGATTTAAATTTTACTATTCTTTCACCATGCACTACTTTTACGAATGCAGCAGGAACCATTGTTCTGTTTTATTAATTTAAAATGTTATATTGCTTAAGTTGGTTTTAAAGATTAGGTTAGTTTGAAAATAATGGCAGGCAGTGATTCTATCCTATCTTCAACCATCACATTTTTAAGTAACGGTAAAATCGAAACTACCATATAAATAAAATATGAGTTTATTTTTATACCCTTATGCTTTGGAACAAATACACATTTTAGTGTAATTTTTACAATCTGAAAGTTTGATGAGGATAGTCCCACTACAAGACAATTTATTCAACAAATAATTTACCATAGTATATACTTTCTCGCAGAACTTTGGGTTCACTTGCAAAGAAACTCATAGTTTTAGGTTTTATTTGTATACCCTGATCCCATTGATAATGGGAAATCAGGTTATAATGGTTTTCATGAAATGTATGTAACAAGCAGAAGGAGGCGTGGCAGACCCCATAAAGTATATATATTCTTGATCATGGCGACGAGCTGAGTCGATATAGCCCTGTCCGTCCGTCCGTCCGTCCGTATGAACGCCTAAATCTCAAAAGATATAAGAGCTAGAGACTTCAAATTTTTCAAATACCATACGCAGTACAAGTTTATCTTATTTTTCGATAACTCGTCTGATTACTTTTTTATCGCGAATAATCGATAAATTGATTTTGTTTATTCACCGTAATTTTAATACTTTTAGACCTGGAGACTTCAGATTTGGTGTGTATATACATCTGATCAATACGCAAATTTTGTCATTTACAGATTTTAGATACCACGCCCCCTTCGCCCCCAATTTGTAAAAAACGTATTTTAAGTACTAGAGAGTTGTGCTTTGGAATGTACACACCTTTGCACATTGTGATCACGTTCTAAAAGTTTCATGAAGATAGTCCTACTACAGGAGAAATTATTCAGCAACAAAATTCTCATAGTATTGCCCACACTGCAGCGCAGCCCAAGCGCAGTCGCTGCTTACTGCGCAGTTAGCAGAGCGCGTGCTTTTTCGTGCGTGAATATCAGCTCTTTGTAGGGATCAGGGTATCTGCTAGTCGAGCAGTCTCGACTAGAGCCTTTTTACTTGTTTTACCAATTGTAAATAATAATAGCGCGTCATGTAATTTGTTTTTGTATTGCATATGTATGTACAGTTTGTCAAGAAACACTTTACACACTATGAAAAAAATACATTTTTTGACTTTAAATGCCAATATAAAAGCCATTTATTAAAAAAAAACAAATGCATTTTTTGCAAAGCTCTTTAATAATAAATTGTAAGTTGAATTAAAAAAAAAAATTACAAAACTAAAAATAGGTAACAAAATAAACAACAAAAACTAACATTACTCATTTTTAAAGCTGTCAAGAAAAATTGCAAAAATTCATTTTTTTTGAGAAGTGGTAGTGATTCCAAGACTTTATTGAAACGAATGTATTCACAGAAGACTTGTGAAAACAGACGCGGCAAGCCGCATTTGATTTGGATGTCCCGTTAACTTTTTCCCGTCTTCTTTCAACTAATGTTTGCATTTTGCAAAGAATTAATAGACAGCTGATATTTGCTGTTCTTTTTTGTTTTGAATTATCTTGAGTGTTTTTGTTGCTATTTTTATTGTTTTTGTTATGGATTACCGTTAAGAATACATGAACCAATAATAATGTAAAAAAAAAATTCTGAGAAAATGTTCCTTTCCTAATAAAATATGATGTTAAAGTTGAATTTGTATGACTTTTTTCGTTCTGCAAACAATTAATGGACATACTGTATTTTTTTCATAGTGTGTAAAGTGTTTCTTGACAAACTGTATGTACTAGAGTGTTGGATGAATGACAGAAAAACGGTGTTCGAATGAATTATCAATGCGCAATATATGATTATATGTATGTTTGTTGAGTAACATAGAAGCCAGGCCGAAAACGGTTTGAGTGAAAGAGTGCACTCGTATATGACTCAAGACAAAATATTCAGCCGACCAAAACAGAATTGAAGGAGTGAGAGTGTGAGTGCGAGTAAATGAGTTGATAAATTCGCATGACACGAAAATGATTATATATGTATATAGTACGGGACTGTAAGTGTGTATGTGCATGCTTGTTGAACAGATTTCAATTTTTCTGAGCAATTGCTTGTGCGCACATAAAGGGATAGTGGATAGGGAAACAAAAGAGTAAGGGGAAGAGAGCAAGGCAAAAATAGCACATAGCATATGAAAATGTGATCATGAATGTTTGAGCGCTTACAGCGCACTGATTTAGTTAAGCCGAGCAAAATGCAAACAAAAACTCGAGGGATTCGAAGTCTTTACGCATTTTTTCATTCCGTTTTTGAATGCCGTAAGGTATGTCTTGAGCTCAATCCAACGTAAACTCACTCAAGACTTTTTTGCCTATCACGCACTCATTCCCATTTTCGTTAATTATCGTATTTTTGACTGTTGGTTCAGGGTAGTATCTAGTCGAGCACTCTCGACTGGAGTTTTCTTACTTCTTACGTGTTAATTTTTTCATGTTGAGGAGATATAATAATATTAATGGGCGGATCGCGAAAATTTTTACAAGTCTCTTGTTTCAAGAGCGTCGAAATAGATTGCATTTATATGGACTCACAGACAAACGGACGGCAAATTGGACAGTGCACAAACCCAATATACTCATTTCACTTTGGTTAATTAAAATTTCTTAATTATTATTAAATTTTTCTTGATTTTCAGGATGGATGTATCATTGTGTCGAATGCCTAGGCGAAAAAAAAGAACGTGAAACGAAAGCATTACGGTTTTTACAGAAATCAATTGAAGCAGAGCCAAAGTGTGGACAATCATTATATTTATTGGGGAGATGTTACGCTGGAGTGAATAAAGTTCATGATGCGTTTTTAGCTTATAGAAATTCTGTTGAGAAAAGTGAAGGAAATGCAGACACCTGGTGCTCGATTGGGTAATATTATTTCTTAATTTACATAATGAGCAGTCAATACTTGTTAATATGTGTAGTGTCTTATATCAGCAGCAAAATCAACCGACGGATGCACTACAAGCATACATATGCGCAGTACAGTTAGATAAAGAACATAAATCGGCGTGGACAAATTTGGGAATCCTATATGAAAGTTGCGGGCAATTGCGCGATGCGTACGCATGTTATCTAAATGCGGTGAAACAAATATCAAACCAGGTATAAATTTGAGATTTTCAATCTATTTAATATATCGTTAGTGAAACTCAAGATATATAATATTTGTATTTCATTCGTTAAAAGCCGAACAAATGTTTTAAGAATATTTTATTTCCCTTCGATCAACAATAATCGTGATTATAGTTGTGTTTGCTACTTAATTACATTTTATTTCAGAACATCCAGAAGTTTGCATTTTATCTTAGATTTAGCTTATGTTTTCAGAACGTGACATAGAATAAGTCCTTTTTATATTTCAAGTGTGTGTGTGACCCGACGAATTTCTTGACAACCCATTTGCATATATAGATCTCTATGATGTAATTGTTTTCGGTATTCCTAACGATAAATTTTGTTAAAATACGTGATTTCGTTACTATCTGTGCCCTGTTCCATTTACACTATGATTAAGATAATCTTTATTTGTGCCCGTTAAAATATCCAGGGAAGATTTTTAATCGATTTTAAAGAGGGCGTTGCAATAAGGCATTTATTCAAAACCACTTTTATCTAGATGCTAAAGTAGTTTCAAAGGATTTTAATACTATCGGCTGGAAACAAAAGGCCATATAAACTCCCAATGGCACTCTATGAATGAATAAGAATTTATTTTTTATCAAAAAGCAAGCTATCTCCAAGTGTGGAGATTTTTGAATATTTCAGATATGGATTATACAAATCACATTGAACATGAAGACTTATTATTTTTTTAATAGAAAATAAATATTGCCAATGAAGGAAGTAAACCTATATTATTTACAAGCAGTACAAATGGACTAACAAAGGGTATATTGCAACGAGTGAAATTTCTCGAAACTCAGCTTAGTCAAGCACCACTGCCAAGTATTACATCTAAACGACGCCAGCTTTGCTCAATTGAAGAGGCTTGGAATCTTCCAATATCATTAGAAATAAACTCTCGTCAACAGCAGCAAAACGTTCAAATGCAGCATAGACAGTATGGAAAGAACTCATCTGTGCAGGTAAGTTACCATTATTATTATTGCGCAGCTTTAAAGTAAATGTAAACATAGCGGTTGGCCTTCTAGCCTATTCTAGGAATTGCGATCGATTTGTGAATTTTTCAGGCGTTATTTTATTTTTGTGAGATGATGCTCTAGCACTGAAGTTACATATATAATTTTTCGCTAGCAGATAAAGGCAACGCAAGAAGTGTTAGATAGCGTGGGCTCAAGTTTTATTCGATCACATTTTCTTTTTTCATAAATTCGATATTTTATTGGGAGGCTGCGAGCTTGAATGAATAGCACTTAATATTTTTCATTTTCTTAGTCGAAAATTGTTATAAGTTTAAATTTGTTTCTTCTTGGATAGCTCTCAAATGCTTATACGTAGATATATACATACATATATAAAATATGTACATATGTAAAAAAGTCTGCATACACAATTTCAGCACGTGCTCATTGTATGTGTGTATGTATGTACATATAATGCGCACTCTAGCATTTTCTAAGAATCTCAATTACGATTAATTTGTCTTTGCATTATTTTTGAATTCCCAGCCGCTACTTTGGCTTTCCTATATGGCGACCAAACAATATCATTTCGTTTTAATTACCATTATTGCAAAAGGCGCGGTGGCGCTGTAGGTAGAGGAGCAGAATGCTTTTATTTTAGCTATTTTACTAAGGCGCGAGTTCAAATCCCGCGGAAAACTTTTTTTAAAAATTGAAATTTTATGTTATTATCATTTCGTTAATATTTTTTCAATTTCATAAAAATGTTTTCTTCCGTCTTATGTATATCTACAAAGCTTATTTATATATATATTCGCTACGCCTCTAGTGGGCGTAGATTGTCGTACTTCGAACCCCGAGGAAAACTTTCAATTTTTTTAAGATTTATAATTTCATTTTTATTTTTTAAATTCCACAAAAATGTTTTCTTCCATGCTATCAATGCCTATGAAGGCTTTTTATATATATAGATGGCTCACGCATATAAATGTCGCAATTTGATACTAGAAATGGCGATTGCCACGCCCCTAAATAACGTAGACACCTCTTTTTTGGCCAGTTCTTAGAACAAGCTAATGGTAACCCACCTGCAAAATTTGAATGCTTACGCTAAAAAAATGTGAAAATTACAGGGTATTTTTTGATATGCCACGCCCCTAAAGAGGCGTAACAACTATTTTTGGGTCATCGATAGAGGAGGCTACCAGTAACTCAACTATCCAAATTTGAAGCTTCTAGCTCCATAGATGTAGGAGATATAAACTTTTGCGGGTTTGCCACGCCCCCTGTGGGCGGAGATATATCCGCTATAGCTTTTTGGTCTTGGGTTATCAAGCCGAGTATATATACCAAATTTCAGGTCTCTAGCATCAATAGTGCCCAAAATATAGCATAATTTTAAAAATCACTATATCTTCTAATCCGATTTGCCACGCCCCTAGTGGGCGTACACATATAATTTTTCAACCAATATTTATAGAATCATAGCATTAGCTCACATGCAAAATTTGAGCGCTCTAGCTTTAAAACTCTAGGAGATACAGTTTTACCCGATTTGCCACGCCCCCAATAGGCGTAGATATATCAGCCATAGCTTTTGATTTTAGGTGGTCAACAGGAATCTACTTCAGCGCTCTAGCTCTTCAACTAATATGATTTCTGGCATATCGGAAAATGCATTTTCATATTTCAGCCGACTGCTTCCAATATTTATTTTATTTTTTTCAAAATTGTTTAAATAGTAGTCTTAGATCATAATGCCATCCATAATACCTTCGCCGTTTTTTACGGTTGCCCTCAAATGTTTTTTTTTTCAGCCCTATATCAAGTTTACGACACGCCTGTCTTCCCAGCACTTTCGAACAAGTTGAACTTGCTTTCGTCAAAGAATATTACGCCATCCTACCAAATGATGTCTACTTCGTGTACTCTGTAATGAATAATATCCTCCATAACGGGTTACGGTCATTTAACAGTGGCACTTTTATAGCAATTAAGCCGTTGTATCCATGTTCAGAGTTGACACGGGTGTTCCATGCTCGGCAATGAGTTCAGCTCTTCATCTTGGAGTCTTTAGTCAAGGATGGTTTTTTGCTTTTCTGTCAATATCCGGTTTTTCCTGGGGAGTTCGGCATTTTAATTCTCCAATTTGTGATCGTGATCGTTGTATCATCTGATTCATTGGACGTCACCTACCAAATTTGACTTGAAGATATAGTGATTTTTCACTATTGATGCTAGAGACAAGTAATTTGGTATATCTATATACTCGGATTGGCCACTCAAGACCAAAAAGTTATGGCGCATATATGTCCGCCCACACGGGGCGTGGCAAACCCAAAAGTTTAATATCTCCTTCAGTTTAGGAGCTAGAAGCTTCAAATTTTAAATTAAATATTGAAATTGAATAGTTGAGTTACTAATAGCCTCGTCTGGCGATGACCCAAAAATAATTGTTAGGCCTCTTTAAGGGCGTGGCATATTGAAAAGTTCCCTGTAATTTTAACATTTTTTGAGCGTAAGTATCAAAATTTTGCAGTTACGTTTTCTTTAACTTGTTCTAAGAACAAACAAAAAAGAGAGATTTTTATAATATGATAGAGTACGCATTTATATGTACATACATACATACATATAAAAGTGTGCGTCTAAATCGCCAAATATTAAGAGTAACTGAAAAATCCGGTTTCCTAAGGTAGTCATAACTGCTCACCGATATTTTATCCTTGATATTGCTAGTCATGAGTTTACGACAACAGCACTCGTACTTATTTGATTGATACGCTCTTCCATATTGTACCTTGAACCATTTGAAAATGAAAATAATGGTATAATGGTTTTCTAAAAGTTTAGGCAGAAAGAGGGTGAACGCCATAAACTATACATATTCGTAATCATGCCTACGAGCTGAATTGAATTTACACCTGTCCGTCTGTTTATCCGTATATGTGTGATCCCAGAAATAATAAGTCTTTTGTGTATCTATGGAACCATTCATTAAAACATTCAAAAGGGTTTTGTATGCATGTCACACACAAACATTCAAATGTGTGCAGTCTAAAATAATCTATGAATTACAATTCCAACTGAATTGTGTTTTAATTTTCAGCCGCTCTTGTTAATTGTTATTGTTAATATTGAAAGATTTTTAGTTTTTTTATACCCTGATCCTATTAAAAACGGGAAATCAGGGTATAATGGTGTGTGTAGTGGTTTGTGAAAAATATGTAGCAGGCAGAAGGAAGCATCGCAGACCCCATATTCTTGATCGGTCCGTCCGTATGAACGCCCACATCTCAGAAGATATAAAAAGCTAGAGCCTTGAAATTTTGTATGCATACTCGTGTATACCATACGCAATACAAGTCTATCTTATTTTTATACCCTGATCCCATTAAAAATGGGAAATCAGGGTATAATGGTTTTGTGAAAAGTATGTAACAGGCAGAAGGAGGCGTGGCAGACCCCATAAAGTATATATATTCTTGATCAGGGCGACAAGCTGAGTCGATATAGCCCTGTCCGTCTGTCCGTCCGTCCGTGCGTCCGTCCGTATAAACGCTTAGATCTCAGAAGATATAAGAGCTAGTGACTTCAAATTTTGTATGCATACTCATGTATACCATACGCAGTACAAGTTTATCTTTTTTTCGATAACTCATCCGATTACTTTTTTATCGCGAATAATCGATAAACTGATTTTGTTTATTCACCGTAATTTCAATACTTTTAGACCTGGAGACTTCAGATTTAGTGTGTACATACATCTGATCAATACGCAGATTTCGTCATTTACAGATTTTTGATACCACGCCCCCTTCGCCCCCAATTTGCAAAAAACGTATTTTAAGTACTAGAGACTTGTGCTTTGGAATGTACACACCTTTGCACATTGTGATCACGTTCTAAAAGTTTCATGAAGATAGTCCTACTACAGGAGAAATTATTCAGCAACAAAATTCTCATAATATTGCCCACATTGCAACGCAGCCCAAGCGCAGTCGCTGCTTACTGCGCAGTTAGCAGAGCGCGTGCTTATGCGTGCGTGAATATCAGCTCTTTGTAGGGATCAGGGTATCTCCTAGTCGAGCAGTCTCGACTAGAGCTTCCTTACTGGTTTTTTTTCGATAACTCATCCGATTTCTTTTTTATTGATAATAATCAATAAACTGATTTTGTTTATTCAGCGTAATTTTAATACTTTTAGACCTGGAGACATCAGATTTAGTGTGTATATACATGTGATCAATACGCAGATTTTGCAATTTACAGATTTTGGATACCACGCAACCTTCGCCGCCAATTTGTAAAAAGCGTATTTTAAGTACTAGAGACTTGTGCTTCAGAATGTATACACATTTGCACAGTATGATCAGGCTCTGAAAGTTTCAAGAAGATAGTCTTACTATAAAAGATATTACTCAGCAACAAAATTCTGATAGTATTTCCCACACTGCAGCGCAGTCCAAGCGCAGTCACTGTTTACTGCGCAGTTAGTAGAGCGCGTGCTTATACACGTACTTGAACGCGTCGATTTCAGAAGATATAAGAGCTAGAGGGTTGAATTTTTTTAAATGTCCGTATATATAGCGCGGATGTCGAGTTTATCACAAAAAAAGGATAACTCATCCCGTTATTTTGTTATCGAATAAAAACCTTATCGGGGTATCAAAAAATTATATCTCCTACATATTTTAAGCTAGAGTCCTCAAATTATAAATTCATCTGAGACTTATACAACTTCGGTTTTCATTATATTTTGGATACCGTCTCCAAATTCACCAAACTGTGCACACATACATTCAAACTTATTCTAGCATATTCATAGAATCACATTGCGATTGACGTGTTAAACTTCTTAACAGTTAGTTTAGCTAAGATTTGCTAGATGGTGCGGCAGTAGTGAACCGTCATGTCATTTGTTTTTGAAATACATAGGAATGTACGTATGTGCTGGAGTGCTGCATGAATGACAGAAAAGTGCTGTTCGAATTATCAATGCGCAATATATGTTTATATGTATGCATGCTGAGTAACATAGAAGCTAGGCCGAAAACGGGTTGAGTGGAAGAGTGCGCTTGTATATGACTCAACGTAGAATATTCAGCCGACCAAAACAAATTAAGGGAGTGGCAGTGGGAGTGCGAGTACATGAGTTGATAAATTCGCATACAGACACAAAAATGATCATACATGTTGCAGGGGACTAAGTATGTATGTACATGTTTTTTGGGAACAGATTTTAATTTTTCTGAGCACTTGCTTGTGCCCACATAAGGAGAGAAGAGGATAGGGAAACAGAAAGAGTAAGTGGAAGAGAGTAACGCAAAAATAGCGCTTAACATATGAAAATGTGATCATCTATGTTTGAGTGCTCGCAGCACACTGTCTTAGTCAAGCCAAGCAATTACGAAGTAGAAAATTCGTGGAGTGATTCGACACCTTAACGCTTTGACATCTTTTTCATTCCGTTTTAAGGTTTCAGTTATTCTAGTTCATTTTATTGAAGGCCGTAAGCTACATATGACGCCTTAACCTCACTCTAATGTAAACTCACTCAAGACGTTTTTCGCCTATCACACACTCATTCACATTTTCGTTAATTATCGTTTTTTTTTTTTACTTTTGTTAATTAACATGGCTGATCAGTTCAGAGTGACAATAGAAGACATTATTTAAATCTATCTAATGAGTGTATTGGACTAGGAGTTGAAGCAGTTTATAGTTACCGCAGTGGTGTTTTAGTGAGTATTCAAGACAAGGAATTTAATATATGTATTTAACATTGGTGTAAATTATTTTGTAAATATCGAAATTTTGAACCGTACTAAATTTTTTTTTTATTATTTATTAGTTTGGTTCAGGGTAGTATCTAGTCGAGCATTCTCGACTAGAGTTCTCTTACTTGTTTTTTTTTTTTTTGTTTTTTTTATACTCTGATCCCATTAAAAATGGGAAATCAGGTTATAATGGTTTTGTGAAAAGAATGTAACAGGCAAAAGAAAGCATCGCAGACCCAATAAAGTATATATATTCATTATGAGGGCGACGGGCTGATTTGATATAGCCCTGTCCGTCATATGAATGTCGAGATCTCAGAAGATATAAGAGCTAGAGATATTTTGAAATGAAATTTTATATGCATACTCATGTGTACCATACGCAGTGCAAGTTTATCATATGTTTTCAATAACTCATCCGATTTCTTTTTCATCGAGAGTAATCGATAAGTTTATGTTGTTTATTCAGGGTAATTTGAATACTGAGACCTGGAAACCAGATTTGGTGTTTATATACATCTGATCAATACACAAATTTTGCAATTTTCAGATTTTGGATACCACGCACCCTTCGCCCCCAATTTGTAAAAAATGGGACGATTTAGTATAACGCGAAAATATTTTTTTAGCTTATATTTTTAAATGGTTTTCTGCTGTAAAAAACACAAACGTGTACATTTAAAAGCCCAGAAAATTTTGAATTATATTCTCATTGACGCCCCAATATACATATGTTACATTTACTGAACCTCTTACACTTTTTGAGCTCTAAAGAAGAATCGACCCGTTTTTATACGTTTACAACCACTGGGAACATGGCTAATCATTATTTTGTGGATCGCCGTATTATGTGGTCGACTCAGCTAATTACTTGTTTTTTGTTTATTACTGAATTTTACTTTTTGGAAATCATTTTTCTTCATATTATTCAGAACATTTTTTGAACGTTCCATTTATATAGGGGCCGCCGCCACCCTACCCACATCATCATGGAAGTCAAAACAATCCAACACCTGCAAAACGAGCAAAAGATGATATTGAAATGTCGACGAATAATAGATCAGAGCAATTAGAAATTAACACGCAATTCTCACAACAAAATAAAAAAAGATTTAGTGTGCAGCAAGACAAACTTGGACTACAGCTAACCGCTTCAAACTGCCATACACTTAATAACAGCATGTCTTCATCAGCAGCACATGGAAGTGATGTTTCATCTGGAAGAATAAATACGTATTCTTCTGATGCATCATCAAATAAAATAATTAAAGAAGAATCAACTGATTTGGAATATAATGTTTCTTCAAATGACCAGGCTTCAGTAGGTATGTGTAAGAATGGCAAACGAATATTTGCAATAAAAATTATTTTAATGTGGATTATTAGTTCTATTGCCTAATGGCCACAAACTTTTAAAGACTTTTTATATATGGTAAAAAGCAGTGTTATTAATTAAACATACATTTTGTATATGCTTGATAGGTCAATCGATTAGTGCTTGCAGTCAAAACTCGACGGAATTAGTTGCAGACTTTAACCAAAGTTATACCGATGATAGCAAAAACTCTGTTAAGCATGAAAGCTCAACGCAAAACAATGAGGATAGTTATATTATTAAACAGAAGACCAAAATTGAATATGATCTTGATGCCGATACATCGCCAAAATTCAATATACACATGGAGTCTAAGCAATTATGGTCTGCAGTACAGCTTTTACCGGTACATGAGCCACCAATTAATTTTACAGTTCTTTTGAGAAATACACCACCGCCGGCGCCACCAGATTGTCCGCCACAGAAACTTTCAAGGGAACAGCTCTTACCACCAACGCCTTCGGTCCACTTGGAAAATAAAAAAAATGCTTTTAGTCCACAGTTGCAGGAGTTTTGTCTAAAACATCCTATTGCAGTTGTACGTGGCCTAGCTGGCGCTCTTAAATTAGATTTGGGGCTCTTTTCAACAAAAACTCTGGTCGAAGCTAACCCGGATCATAGCGTAGAAGTCAGGACCCAAGTGAATCAGTCTCCCGATGAAAACTGGGATATATCTCAAGCAAAGAGAGTTTGGGCTTGTATATCTCATCGATCTCATACAACTATAGCAAAATATGCTCAGTATCAGGCATCCAGCTTTCAAGACAGTTTAAAGGTAATAAATTTAGCAGCATTGGTTTGAGCATAGATAAATTAATAATAATCTTCAAAATTAAGGATGAAGGCGACAAAGGCTCCGCTGGATCCCAAGTGATGTCGGATTCCGATTCCAAGGACTCAGTATCTAATTCAAATATTAACTTAAAACGTAAAAAAACAAAAAACGGAAGTAAAATGCTAAGGTAATACAAATATGTTTTAAAAAAATATTTCGGATGTTAATATAAATATTTTTGTTTAATAGATTCGGAACCAATGTTGATCTTTCTGATGAACGAAAATGGAAACCGCAATTAAGCGAATTACAAAAGTTGCCTGCTTTTGCTAGAGTAATTTCTGCTGCCAATATGTTGTCTCATGTAGGTCACGTCATTTTGGGAATGAATACTGTGCAATTATATATGAAAGTGCCTGGAAGTAGAACACCTGGGCATCAAGAAAATAATAATTTTTGCTCAATTAATATAAACATTGGTCCAGGAGACTGCGAATGGTTTGCAGTCCCAGATTCTTATTGGGGTGGTATCCATAATCTTTGTGAAAAAAACAATATCAGCTATTTACACGGTTCGTGGTGGCCTGTTTTGGAAGATTTATATAAAGAAAATATTCCAGTCTACCGATTCATTCAGAAGCCTGGAGACTTAGTTTGGGTAAATGCTGGGTAAGTACTCGATACATTTCCTTAAAGTAATAAGTTAAGTTTGGATTCATCAGACCAAACAACTTGTATCCATTCATCGATACTCTAGTTTTTATGTTTCGTTGAGAATTTCAAAGAAATATTGCTACCTACTATTCTTAGTTACTTTATTTTTTATTTTTCACTTCACCCTTACAACATGGTAAATTCAACTTCAAAGTATGTTAATAATAATAATAGTTTCGCTCTTGATTCGGGAAAATTCTCAAAAAAGTAGTTATACTCGATTTTTATTATGCTAGTTGCTATGAGTGGATGAATATATATTGCATATTTATTATTTTAATGATTTTTACTTATCATTTCAGATGTGTTCACTGGGTACAGTCGGTAGGATGGTGTAATAATATAGCATGGAATGTTGGACCACTAACTGCACGACAGTATTCTCTTGCCATTGAGCGTTATGAGTGGAACAAGCTTCAAAGTTTTAAAAGTATTGTACCTATGGTACACTTAAGCTGGAACCTAGCAAGAAATATAAAAGTATCAGATGTCAAACTCTTTGAGTTAATAAAGTAAGTACTCACGTAAGTTTTAACTCAAGAAATTAATTTTATAGAGCTAAATTTACATTCAGAATAATACTTAGTTGATTTTACGCTTAAAATGTACTGCGTTATATCTTAAAGGTAAGTTAGTATAGATTCAGAGTGTGCAGGGTTGACGCTAGATAGTTAAATTAAGTAAAAACTCGCGAGTTTGGTTTCCAATGTAATTCACTTTATTTTAGAACTTTTCGGTGTAGAGTAAAAAAAAATTTGCGAACTTAGTTACACTTGTAAAAAAGGAGTAGTAAAAGTTGGAGAGCGTACTTAGTGGAGCGCCAAGTACTGAGCGACCGCTACTATGTTATTAACAGCACGCTGTTAATAACATTGCCGGGCTGTGTGGGGGAGGAGCAGTTCTTGTTAATGGGAACACAGAGGATTGTACTATGGTCCAGATTAAGTTTTTTTTTTTTGTTTTTTTGTTTTTTTTTTTGCATAAAAAGTCTAAAAATAGAGTTATATTGATTATTATGTAATGATTTTTACACAAAATTTCGGGTCAGTGCGACCACGCTCTTGCCGCCCTTGCAAACTAGAAGAAATATATTTGTTGTAGAATTAGAAGAAACATATTTTTGATTGCTGTTTTTTTTTACACTCTGATCCTATTAAAAATGGGAAAATTATGTAAAAGGCAGAAGGAAGCATCGCAGACCCCATAAAAAATATATATTGTTGATCAGGACGACGAGCTGAGATATAGCCCTGTCTGTTATATATGTGATCAATACAAAGATTTTTTATTTTACAAATTTTGGATACCACGCCCCCTTCGTCCTCAATTTTCAAAAAACTTGTTTTAAGTACTAGAGGTTTGTGCACACACCCATTTGAACATCATGATCATCATGAACACTCGATAATAATGGATCCGATGTAAAATATGTCATTCATAGTATTGATACGACTGGTTTTTCTTGAATTCTACAATCTGCCTTTTTTTTGCATTTTTTTTTCGTGTTTCTAAAGCGTTTTCGCCTAAGGATCCTAGTGGAACCAAAATCGAATTAATTATCTGGAAACGGTGAATTCATATATAAATAAAAAGGCGTTCATACAGACATACGGACATGCACAAAACCAATATACTAATATAATTACTGATTTTTCTATTTATTTCTTTCTTTATCCTATATTCATCATTGTTTTTGTTAAATCCAATCAGATACAGATTGCATTTTTGATTGTTGCTGCGCTATCGATAAAATCGTTGTGCAAGCATGAATATACAAATATACGAAAATCGTATACATGCCTCGCACGCAGGTAGTGCGATAGAAATAGATAACAGACTCTAAAAATAGACAGATTAACTATGACCCTTGTAACTCCAACGATAAGATTTATGAGACGAGCGATAAATCCTCAGTCTCGATCAAAACTTATATTTGTATAAATGCCTAGTTTCCTTTAAAAAATGGATTCATCTTACTATAGTATGAAAGAAAATTTGTTTAAATGTTAGCTGTTTAATATGCAACAATATATGTATTTTAAATGTTTTTATTTTAAATTTCGAACCACTGAGAGTCTGGTATGGCTATATTGAAATCTAATTAATTTTATGATGAAGAGTTATAGATTTACGTTCTTAGTTTACATTGATTAGTAATAAAAATAATATCTAAATATATTTTTACATATAATATACCAATTTCTTTCTAGAATGTGCTTGTGCCAATCTTTAAAAAATGTTTTTCACATACAAGAATTTGTGAAGTCAAAAGGAGTTGAAATACGGTTTAATGGACGCGGAAAAAACGAAGCGTCCCACTATTGCGGACAATGTGAAGTAAGTTAATAATACAATACACACTTATATAAGAACATATTTTCTCTCTTGAAAAGTAAATAGGCAATTCAAATAATTGAGGAACCCTAAAAAAAGTAATGAAGCCGATTTATAGTTGAAAGTTAAACTACGTATTTTCCTGCTCTAAATTTAATAGTCCTTTTTGGATATCTTCAGGGAAAATTAGATTTTTTGGAAGTCATAAATCTCAAGATATTTTAAATTGGCTGTCCCCTTAAAAGAAATCATTAAATTGGCTGTCCCCTTAAAAGAAATCATTAAATTGAAATATTTTTTCCACTCAAATAATATATTAATATATTTAAATTGAGAATGTGTTTTGAAACCTCTTACTTATTCCTAATGCAAAACGATATTTGCTGTCAGTTCGTTCACTAGTTAATCAGTTTTCGTAATAAGTTCTTTCATTTTATTTCGCTTAATTGTATCTTTTCTTTACCACTGTTAACTCGATAACATAACCACTGTTAACTGAAACATACATATACATTTTAAAAGCCTAATTCTGTAAACATGATATAAATCGCGACAAATTACTAAGATATACAAGGCTTTTGAATTTCGAAGACTCCACTATATATATATATATATATATATATATATATATATATATATATATATATATATATATATATAATTTGTGTCGTGATTTTCATTTAGATATAGATATAAAAATAAAAATGATGTGTGAATAATAAGTTTAAATAAAAATATGTTCGTTCTTTTTAGGTGGAAGTATTTAACGTTTTATTCATAAGAGAGCAAGAAAAAAGGCACGTGGTCCATTGTTTACCATGTGTATTGAAGTTATCACCATCATTACAAGGCATTGTTTGCTTGGAAGAGTACCGATTATCAGAGCTGGAACATGTCTACGACTCTTTTACATTATATAGAACCCAAGGACTTGGACAAACACATTAAAATAAGTAATTTAATATTCTTATATATTTTATTACAATGAACGTTTTGTACCCCGAAAAGAAATTATTAAATTTACGTAGGTCTCAAAGATTTTCACCTTACTTGGCCATTGTCTCTTGGGTACTTCTGGGCTACTACGGCTCACAAATAACTTTTGACCGTTGGCGATATCTGCAAATAAAAGTCATAGAGCAACCGATTGCGTTGGTTATTCAACGATAATACAAAACTTTTTTTTTCGTTTTTTATTGTTGGTTGAGTTTAATGCAGCAAAAAACTCTTTTGTGTTTGTAAACACATCGATTTAGTTATTGAGGTATTTGCACACTTACAGAAAAGAGCGTCAGAGGTCAAACTAATCTTTCAGAACGTGATCATAATGCTCAATTGGGGATACATCCAAATATACATTACATATACGTTCCAAATCACAATTTTCTAGCACTTAAAATTCGTTTGTAATTGGTGTCGAAGTGTGTGTAAAATCTGTAAGTAAATGTAAGGTCCCCAGGTCCAAAAGTGTCAAAATTACGCTGAATAAACAAACTTTAATTAATAATTAATTTTTAAATTTATCGATTATTCTTGCTAAAAAAGAAATCAAATGAGTTATCGAAAAATATGATAAACTTGTACTGCGTATGGTATACACGAGTATGCATGTAAATTTCTAGTCTCTAACTCTTATATCTTCTGAGATCTCGGCGTTCATACGGACGGACAGGACTATATCGACTCAGCTCATCGCTCTGATCAAGAATATATGTATATACTTTATGGGGTATGCGATGCTTTCTTTTGCCTGTTACATACTTTTCACAAAACCATTATACCCTGATTCCCCATTTTTAATGGGATCAGGGCTTAAAAAAAACAATATAGAATTAATTAATAAGACAATCGCTTGAAGTTTGAAGGCTTAATGGCTAATCCGAAATTATAATGAATCCGACTAGAGTTGAATTTTAATATTAATTGCGAACAAGTTCAAGAGAAACAAAGCCAGCAATCTGTAGGGATTTTGTTGAAAAAAAAAATTAATATAGTAACATAAGAACATAACATAAGAAATGCCGATTTATACACACATGTACAACAAGCTGAATTAAATTGTTGTTTAGCCCAAAAACAATTATATCACAGAGACAGTGACTATGGATACCTCCGATCAATTTAACTTTACTTTGCCTAAGATTCAATTCCTTTTATACTTAGTATAAAACATTTCAAGTAAAAAGTCACGGTTGTACAAATCCTTATAGCAGTGCCACAGATTAATATTCATGGTATTGTACACTTTCCTCACGGCAGACATACCAGCAGTTTAATAGCTGACGGAACCCTAATAGCGAACCGACATGTTTCCGCGTAATTCACCTGACCAAGAAACCATTTTTCATTTGGATGCATTTGGATCAATGCCCAAATCTTCTACACATCACATTTGCCTTTTGTAGAAGTAGAGAAGGTCTAATGTGTCACTGATATCTCCAATGCTGAAATCCAGTTAAGGAAATTATTTAGGCGCTACATACATTTAAAAAGCATATAAGTCAGGTTATTCAATAAATACACAAATACACATGAATTTATATCTATATATAATTTGGATACTAAGGCGCCAAAGAGAAGTAAAGTTATTTTCGATAAGGGTTTTAATCGATAACACTTAGTTCGTCGCCCTGAATATAAATATATATACACTATGAGTTCTGCCACGCCTACTTCTGCCTCATAGATACATTTTAGCCAGAGCTCGCAAATACCCATTCAGCGTTTTTCAAAGTCCGCAATTAAAAAAACACGATTGATCGGTCTTGTTTAGAGCGAAAGCGAATGTGATTGCTTTTCTCGAAAGCAGAGCGTGTAGGTCCAAAGCGTTAACTGATATTTGCGAGCTACGATTTTAACAAAAACATTATAGCCTGATTTCCCATTTTCAATATAAAGTCCAGTAAAAAAGCTCTAGTCGAGATTTTTCGACTGTGAGATCCGCTGAACCGGACCTGATATTCCAATCATTCTGCATTTTTTTTAAACATACTCATACATGTACATGTACCAATTCTCTTCTAGTGGGACTATCCTCATCAAAGATCAGAACGTGATAACATTTAAAACTGTATATTTGACAAAGCGCAATTCTCTAGTCTTTGAAATAAATTTTCTTCAAATGTAGGACGAAAATAGGTATCCAAAATCTGTAAATTACAAAATATTTTTAATCGTCAAATGTATATACAAAGTAAAACGATCTCTATAGCTCTAATAGTATTAAAAAAGTCGCTTAAAGAAAAAAGAAAAGGTAAAAGGTAAAAAGGTATCTAAAAAATATGATAGAACTGTACTGCTATTGAATACAGGAATGTACATGTAATAAATGTTCAAGTCTCTAGCTCGTATATCTTCTGAGGTCTCGACGATCATACGTACAAACGGACATAGCTATATCAACTCAGTTCGTCATTCTGATCAAGAATAATGTACTTTATGGGGTCTGCCACGACTCGTTCTCCTAATACATACATCTTTAAAAAAACATACCCCAATGGGTTCAGGGTATAAAAAAATGCTGATACGCGCTATAGAGAGCCACTTAATACACTCACCGAAATTCAATTAAAGGCACCTACATTTTTGCAGATAAAACTGAAAAATAAGACAAATTTCGTATAACGGGATCTCGCTTTTTTCTATTTTGCTTTGTCTAGACCTTCGTTTTCTATTTTTAGCATATACAAAAAATGTACAGTTAGTTTTGTAGCTGCAATAAGTAAATTTCGCGCACATTCCGTATTTTTGTTGCTATTTTTCGCGAAATTCAATTAAAGTCATCCCGACTTGCGTCTTGGAAAGAGGTCAGTGAAGAATTTGATCGGTGTTATTTGTTATAATATTTATTAAACACACTATTTATAAACGTTTAGTTGAGTTTTAGTCGGTGTTTATCAATTTATATTGAAATGGGAAGAGGAGAGACGCTGACAACCGAAGAAATCGCTAAAGTCCTTGCGTACAAGGATGTGGGCTGCTCTAATCGAAAAATTGCACGCAAATTCAATCGCTCGCCAACTGCTGTAAATAATGTAAACATGAAAGAAAATTACAACAATAACAGGAAAAATTCCAATAATCAAAAGGTGTCACCACGTGGAAAAGCCGCTATTATACGCGCAGGACTTAAAAAAAATGCTACTGCTTCCAAAATTGTTAAGGAATTAGACCTTCCGATAACAGAACGCCGTGTTCAGCAAATTTTGGCAACTAGTAACCGGCTAAAATGGATGAAAATGAAGTCAAAACCGGCTTTATCTGACGGCCACAAAGCGGCTCGGCTAGATTTTGCGAAGCAACACATGTCCTGGTCGGAAAACTTGAAAAAAGTGGTTTTCTCAGATGAGAAAAAATTCAATTTAGATGTCCCTGATTCCACAAAGCGAAACTTTGGTGGCGGATCATTAATGGTATGGGCTGCATTTAGCTACCACAATCGAACCCCAATATGCAAAATATCTGGGCGTTTGAATTCTAAAGGTTATATAAATTTATTGGAGAACGTTCTTGTGGACTTTTTGGATGAAGAACCGTCTAAAAATTCAATTTTCCAACAGGATAATGCGGCCATACATATTTCATGGTCTAGTCGAACCTGGCTTCACGAGATGCAAATCACAACCGTGTAATGGCCTGCTCGCTCTCCGGACTTAAATCCTATAGAAAACAAGTGGGGAAACCTCGCCAGACGGGTTTATGCTGGCGGAAGAAAATTTCAATCGGTGGAAGAGCTTAGAAAAACGGTTTCTCAGGAATGGGCCCAAATACCACAAGCCGAGTTTAAAAAGACTATTGATTCGATGCCAAATCGGGTTTTTGAAGTAATTCAAAAATCTGGGGGATGGACACATTATTAATTAACATTTTGGAGTTTTTATGAAGTTTGTTTTAAATTTTTTGATATGTTAGAACAAAGTGCCTTTAATTGAATTTCGCGCTTTATTTTGGAAAATTTAGGTTTTTTTTACTTTATAAGTCTCTTGTTTACAAAATATATCAAAAAATTGTTGTGTTTAACATAAATTTAATAGAAATATACGATTCAACAAAAAAAAAACTATACCAACATGCATAATTCTAAAAAAAAAACTAGAAAAACTGAGTGCCTTTAATTGAATTTCGGTGAGTGTATATATATATATGTATATATAATTCTTAAAACCAGTTTTAACTACATATTAATGAAAATAAGTATTAGTCGAACTTTTGGACATTACTGCAGAGCCTAATCGTTTCCATTCAATAACCCTTTTAGATGGAATTTATTATCGAAAATAACTGGTTTTAACCTAACATAACCTTTTTCATGACTTACTAGAACTAAATGCTAACAAGTTCAAAATCATTCTTCAATTATTAGTGATGAATCACGTTTAATTCATGTATTTAGCCTATAAGAACCAATTCAAAGCTCAGGTTACTTGCGTTGCTGGTAATAAAAGTATATTTTCAACACTAAAGCAGGGGATTACTTGTTTTTTTTTTTTTTTACATTGCCAGGTTAGTTTTAAACAATGAATTGAAATCCCAAGTCACAGAGATAAGGATCGTTGACCGATGTTAGCTTATAATTATCATTTAATTGATATTGATAACTATAAAGAATTAAAATTTAACCATGATCATCATTATTAGACGCCTAAATCATGAACCATTTGGAAACAATAATAGTACTAACACTATTTCACTATTTTACATTTAATATCCCTTTTTAAGAAATATAAATCCTAATTAAATAACTTCTAAGAATTAAAGTAAAATCAATCAATTTCAAAACCTTTTTCTATTAATAAAATTTACTTTAAAAAAAAATTACGGATTAATAATTACAATTTTGTAGATACGTAACACCATTACCGTAAAATAAGTAACATTTAGGTGATCAACTGTGGATTTGTCAATACATTGAGATCTTAAACTTGATTGAAATGTAAGTAATTGTACGTGGATCAAATTTCTCATTTGTATGACAAACTACGACAAATTTATTTTTTCATATTTAATGTCGTAAAGTACACATCCAAAGAGAAATCTACTTTGTAATAGAAAGTCTGTTTTAAACCTATATATTTACAAATTCATATACATTTATAAAATATTAGCAGCTATAATTAAAATTTCTGTAGATCTCCAAAAATAGCAGGTCCAAAATACAATTTAATCAAAGGTATGTTGATTCACCTGAAATATAATTTAAAAAATTGGTTAAACAATGTCGCAATAAATCACAATACTCTACTATATATTTATATATGTACATCCAAGAAATTTCTCTTCTCTAAATTTGGTATTAAATGCTTTTCGAATATATACCATAAAACAGTTAATAAGAGTTAGAGACGTTTTCTAGCTTTGAGGCAAATATTAATCAAGCAGAACCGACCTTAAGACCTTATAATCAACAATTAAAGACATTTTCCCAACTCTATCTATAGTTTTAGAATGGAGGAAATATTGAAATATCTACATATACAAAGAGCCTGCTCGTGTTCTTGACCATGAATTTAAAAAGCATGTGCCTACTTACTTTCACGAACAGAGCGTACATATTCAGTTTGTCAATTGCTATTCGCAATTAATTAATTGATTAATAAATGATCTAGTTTTATGTCATAACTTTAATAATTTTAAAATAATATTTAGTAGGTATGCTGAGCACATCTGATTATTATAATCAATTAACATTAAACAGTTGAAATATTTAAACGATATTTAAACAATATATAACAGTTTTAGTATTTAAGTATGTTTATCTTGTTTAAATTTAGAGCAATGCGGGCACAAGAAAGTCGAATTTACTCTACAAAAAAGAAGACAAGAAAATTGTATGAATATTGATAAGATCCTATTACGTACGTTATAAATTAAATTTAAAATTTGAACAGAAGGCGTCTGTAGCCAGGCTTTACTAAATTAATTAGTCATTATTTTATATCAGTTCTATCTTAAATAAATTGAAAATTCCAAGTGTAAGTTTTGTGCCTTACGAGATCGCTGCGCTACGGATGGAAAAATTATCGGACGCACACTTAACTCGTCATCATGATTATAAATATATTTAATCAGGTTTGCAAAAAAAGTTACATTTTACCATAAATACATAAATTTTCACAAAACCTTTATACTGTTATCATACACAATTTAAATTAATCAAAATATTTAAAAATTAAGTTATGAATTCATCTAGAATATTTTACTAATTAATTCGTTTATATTTTAGATAAATATTTAATCAAATTTTTGTAGTTTATTAAAGATTAAGATGTATATACCAAAGCAGATATCGCTATTATTTGAGTTTTGCAAATTTGTAGGGAAAGGGTGGATTATATATATGACTACATATTTAAAATTTTAGCTCCAAAGATGTAAGAGATATAATTTTATAACTGATTTACGATAATATGTTTTCTATATCTTATATCTTCTGAGATCGACACGTTTAAACATACGATAAGAAAAACCGACAGGGCAAATCGTCTCGGGTCGTCGCCTTGACAAATAATAAATATTTTTAAAATGGTAGGAAAACCTCATGTTTGTTTTTAAACAAAAAACGATGAATTAACCGTTAGCTGAGTTATCATTCAACTCAAAGAAATGTATAAAGTGTGGAAGATATAGATGTTTACACCTTGCTCGCTTATTGTGTGCGTGGATACAGAATCATAGCATTGTGAATTATATATCTACGTATGGGTATTTATTTAAATTTTTTGAATCTATAACTTAAAAAGTAAGAAAACTAAAGACTAAGTCTCCGACTAGGCATCACCTGAACCTCAAATGATCTCAGTTTTCAAATATACGAGTTTATGTGCTTATTAAAACCGAAACATTTTTAAGTTATATCAATAATTAACTTTGGAAAAACAGACACTATATAAAAGATGAAATAGGTTTATAGATAAAATAATAAAATATAAATAAAATCGGCTCCGCTTGAACACACAGTAGCTTAAACGAACTGCACTGCTGTCACCTAACGAAATAAAATGTAGGGGCTGTAAATTGATACACAATTCGATGTCAATTGTAATTCTTATAATATATTTGAATGTAGGTGGATACACGTATAGGGAAAATGCTTTTTTGTCACTTGCGTTTGTGAATTAGCAATCAGCTAGATATTATCTAATTTTCTAGATATTATAAACTTTAAATACAATTAAAAGGCTTTAGATGCGACTGTTGACAAGGAGATCATCTGCGCTTTGCGAATATTTCAAACATTACATACATCTGTTATACATTTAAACCAACACATATACGCACCCGCACTGCTAACTGCTTAGTCTATGCAGTGATTGCGCTTGCTCTGCAGTATCGGGCTACTATGGAACTTAATTGTCAAACAAGCTGTCCTGTACATCTTCTCAAGCTTTCAAACCTAATTATAACATTCAAATGTATTTGCTAAAGCAAAAAAATCTAGAGTTAGTAAATAAACGTTTTCTCAAATTTGTGGAATCGGAGTCATGTTCTCCAAAATAAAAAGTTGCAAAATCTTTGCATTGATTACATTTATACAGACAGTATATCGATTTTGATCGATTCTAAAGAAAGGGGGTGAATTGAATCGAAAAAAATGATGTACTATAAATACCTATACATTTTATGATCGTACTGCGTATATCTGTCAATCAAGAATATATTCACTTTATGGGGTCTGCCTCTTTCCTGTTGTTATATACATTTTAAGATATATATTTCTAACAGGTCGATTGTTAAATGTTTGCCTTACAGTCAGTCCGTCCTGTACAATAAACAAAAGAAAAACTCAGATTATCTCTTACTCGGTTGGGGACAATTTATTAGACCGCCCGGAAAACTATACACCATTTCGCAGCCATGACCGATCAGTGACTTCCCAGAGATAATCTGAAAGACAAAAAAAGAGAAAGGCATAGAGGGTTCAGATGAGATGATGTGGCGACGATGCATTATACTTCGAAGATAAGCCACAAATTTATCATGTCAATAATCAGGCAAATCATATTTGAGAAAGGGATAAAATGTGACTGTCCATTCTAAAATTATTAAACATTCTTTGCGCACATTAGAGAATCGTAATCTAGGATGGTATTGATCTTTTTGGAAAAAGCAAAGAACAATATAATTAATTAAAGCTGAGGGAATAACGATAATCAATGGTTGAAAAACCATTAATTTGCTGCAGATTCCAAAAGTACCGAGTCAATTCTTATGTAAGCAGAATTATCCAAATTATTGACAATCATAATTTTGTCGAATGAATATTAATGTAAGCTTTCAAATCAAACCAATTTTGGTTAATCGTTGCGTATGAAGTTAGAACTATATGCAATATTGTTAAAGTGCTGTAAAAATTAAACCAGCATTACTACAAGATATTGATTACTTTAAGCGTTGGGTGTGATGTATTTGTTCAATTCTATTCCAATATGAAACAATAACAACGGAGCCATTTTTAATTTTTTTTCTATCACGTATCAAATGTCTTCCACTCAATATATATATATATATATATATATATATATATATATATATATATATATATATATATATATATATATTTATGCTTTTTAAATATTATTAAGACTTTACAAAAAAATATTTTTCAAATAATATTAAAACAAGTCAACAATCCGAATAAGTAAATAAAAAAATTAAAAATGATAATAACAACCCAAAAATAATATTGCAAGACCATCCGATAATAATGAAATCTGCGCCATACACAGTTATGTTTTAGTATACGTATCAGCAATGATACTTGTATCGCAAACGATTGACATAAACCAAATTGTGACTGTTTCGAAGCATTTATATCCCACAGAAATCAGCTTCATAGACATAGATATTAATATTCGACATAACTTAACCGAGTACAAACTTATTTGAAATGACATATCTGTACCATTTTGCCTTTATTTATAGGAACGAAGTATAAAAATATATAATGGCAAGGTTTTCCTTTGAGATAAAAATTGCACTCTTATAATTCAAATTTAGACTAAAACAATGAATGTGCAATCAACTGTTGGTTTAAGCTTTTTTTTTTTTTTATCATATACTGTACAAGCTATTTCACATTTTAAAAATAAATAAATAACATAATGGCAGCCAAAAAGTGTGGAGTGGTGAGTTATCACCTCTTGTCATGGTTGATGTAGATATCATCCCGGAAAAATATCTGGAATTAAAAAAATATATAAAAATATAATAAATGTTAGTTTCTTTTATATATACTTTCAGGTCTTTTAATTTACAAAAGCCCCGTCCATATTTATATTCATATGTAATGGTCTATATTTATATATATATGTAATTAATACAAAAATGTATGGTTGTTTTGGTCGAAATTGACGAAAGTTATACATGATCAATTTTTCTTTTGAATACCGGCGGTACATAACAAGGCACAAAATGAAAGCCGATAAGCTGAGTCGATTTAGCGCTCTTTCTCCTTCTACTAACTACGAACTAAGACTTAGAAACTGAGTGCATAACTATGTTTCTTAATAGATTTTGATGAAAATATTATTGTATATATCTGCATTCTATTAAACATATTTAAATTTAGGAAAAACCCAAATTTGTCCATAAAAAAAGGCCTAGACGAGACTGCTCGACTACGAAATTCCCTAAACCATTCGAGAAACTGATATTTCAACAATTCTTTGCGTCTTTCTGCTTACACAAGAAGAAACACAAACATAGAGATACATATAGACACGCTCGCATAAGTACGCATGGGCTGCAGTGTAGGCTTTCTATGGGAACTTAATTGTTTAATAACTTTTCTTGTCGATGGACTATCTTCATGATCCATTTTATCAAATTGAAATGCATGCATTTGCCAAAGCACAAGTCTCTAGTTTTTATTCTCATTCACGAAGTGAATTAGTATATTGGTTTTGTGCATGTCCGTCCGTCTGTCCGTCTGTCCGTATGAACGCAATCTATTTCGGCGCTATTAGAGCTAGAGACTTGAAACTTGAAACACATACTCGTGTGCATTTTCCGATATGCCAGAAATCATATTAGTTGAAGAGCTAGAGCGCTGAAATTTGGAACATAGATTCGTGTTGACCACCCAAAATCAAAAGCTATGGCGGATTAATCTACGCCCATTGGGGGCGTGGCAAATCGGGTAAAACTGTATCTCCCAGAGTTTTAAAGCTAGAGCGCTCAAATTTTGCATGTGAGCTAATGCTACGATTCTATAAAGATTGGTTGAAAAATTATATGTCTACGCCCACTGGCGTGGCAAATCGGATCTGAAGATATAGTGATTTTTCAAATTCTGCTATATTTTGGGCACTATAGATGCTAGAGACCTGAAATTTGGTATATATATTCGGGTTGATCACCCAAGACCAAAAAGCTATAGTGAATATATCTCCGCCCACAGGGGGCGTGGCAACCCGCAAAAGTTTATATCTCCTACAGTTATAGAGCTAGAAGCTTCAAATTTGAATAGTTGAGTTACTGGTAGCCTCCTCTATCGATGACCTAAAAATAGTTGTTACGCCTCTTTAGGGGCGTGGCATATCAAAAAATACCCTGTAATTTTCACATTTTTTGAGAGTAAGCATTCAAATTTTGCAGTTGGGTTACCATTAGCATGTTCTAAAAAAAAAGAGGTGTCTACGTTAACTAGGGGCGTGGCAATCCCCATTTCTAGTGTCAAATTGCGACATTTATATGCGTGAGCCATCTATATGTATAAACAGGCTTAATAGGCATTGATAGCACGGAAGAAAACATTTTTGTGGAATTTAAAAAATAAAAATTAAATTATAAATCTTAAAAAAATTAAAAACAACTAAAAGTTTTCTGCGGGGTTCGAAACACAACAGCTAGAGGCGTGGCGAACCGGCATTTGTAGCAGCCAACTAAGAAATTTATAGGCGTGCGTCACTTATATATATAAATAAGCTTTATAGATATTCATAAGACAAAAGGAAATATTTTTATTAAATTGAAAAAATATAAACGAAATGATAACATAAAATTTCAATTTTTAAAAAAAGTTTTCCACGGGATTTGAACTCGCACCTCAATAAAATAGCTAAGATAAAAGCATTTTGCGCCTTTGCCTACAGCGCCCCCGTGCCTTTCACAATAATTGTAATTAAAACGAAATGACATTATTCTTAGGTCGCCATATAGCAAAGAAAAGCCATAGTAACGGCTGGAAATTCAAAAACAATGCAAAGACAAATCAATCGCAATTGAGATTCTTAGAAAATGCTAGAGTACGTATTATATGTACATACATACACACATACAAATGAGCACGTGCTGAAATTGTGTATGCAGACTTTTTTATATATGTACATATTTTATATATGTATGTATATATCTACGTATAAGCATTTGAGAGCTATCTAAGAAGAAACAAATTTAAACTTATAACAATTTTCGACTAAGAAAATGAAAAATATTAAGTGCTATTCATTCAAGCTCGCACCCTCCCAATAAAATATCGAATTTATGAAAAAGAAAATGTGACCGAATAGGTCTTGAACCCACGCTATCGAGCACGACTTGCGTTTCCTTAACCATCGCCACCACAGCTCCGGTTGTTTATCTGCTAGCGAAAAATTATATATGTAACTTCAGTGCTAGAGCGTCATCTCACAAAACTAAAATAACGACTGAAAAATTTACAAATCAATCGCAATTCCTAGAATAGGCTAGAAGGCGCGCTTTTGTCTGTAGACTGCTCGACTACGAAATCCCCTGATCCTTTCCAGGAACTGATATTTCAAGAATTCTTCGCTTTTTTCTGCTTCAAAAGAAACACAAACACACAGGGGCACGCACGTATAAACACGCATTAGCTGCAGTGTGAGCTTACTATGGGAACTTAATAACTTTTCTTGTCGATGGACTATCTTCATGAAACTTTTATATAGTGATTAAAATATTGAAATGCATGAATTTGCCAAAGCACAAGTCTCTAGTATTAAAATAATTTGTAGGCCACTTTTTGTGCCGTGTGATATTGAAAATTGTACATGCTAGAGCCGGAATGTGAATGAGTATTCCGCAGTTGATAAAGCCCAACTGCAACGTTCTTACTTGTTTAAATACGCCTTTTACAAGTTCATTGGTGAGGGGGTAGATATAGGGGCGAAGGGTGAATCATAACAAAAATTCTATAAAATTTATATGAATCTGTGTTTAAAAGTTTGAGACTCTAGCATTAAAGATGTAGGAGATATAATTTAAAACTGATTTTTCGATAAGGTTTTTAATCAATAAAAAGTTATTCCCGTTAAGGAGGAGTTATCGATTTTTAGAGACAAAC
Organism: Drosophila mayaguana; assembly: GCA_037075325.1. Taxonomy (NCBI): domain Eukaryota; kingdom Metazoa; phylum Arthropoda; class Insecta; order Diptera; family Drosophilidae; genus Drosophila; species Drosophila mayaguana. The sequence goes on from JBAMCG010000101.1 coordinate 1,335,563, forward strand.
TCGATATCCGCACTATATATACGGACATTAAAAAAAAACTTTTATGTCTCTAGTTCTTATATATTCTAAAATCGACGTGTTCAAACATACGGACAGACAGATAAACGGACAGGGATAAATCGACTTAGCTCGTCTGATTGTTACATACATTTCAAGAAAACCATTATACCCTGATTTCCCATTTTAATTTTTAAAGACTTTTATGGAAATTATTCAATAGATACACGTTGTAGGACTCTCATTTAAATGGTTTAGATTATATGATCGAGGCTTCTAACAGTGTATATGTTTTTTATAATCTTTTTCAATTTTTAGCGCAATTTTAAGGATAATCTCGAGATTTTATATTTTTTATTAAGAAACTTGAAAGAATACTAAATGGCAATATAGCCAGCCTGCCATCTTACATAGCTAACTTATCAATTATAGTCATGTCTATATCAATGTAGCTAAATGTGGATCCACTTCAAATTAATGCTCCGTATATGCCGAGAATTTTGCTTTAGTACATTTTCATTCCTACTTAACACAAATATTAAGAATTAATACAGTATGAGTCGGTTAATTCGTGCAAATATTCATATTTCCTTTGTTAAAGATTTAAGAAGCAACCTTATGAACTACTGATGTATGTAATAAATTACATACACTATATATTTTAAGCTCTCCTAATAACACGCTAAAAACTGGGCAATATAAATAAATACAAGCCTACAGGCTTTCCACCACCATTGATTTTTACTCTTCTGTCATCTTTAATAATTTCTTAATATATATTTATTAATATATATTAATAATACTCATATTTCATAAATTTTGAAGACTTATTTATAGACAATTAACCAAGGTGAGATGCGTCTATTGAAAACAAAGATCTCACTTTACAGATCAAAGGTGAAATAGACTCACCACATATACTGATGAATCTGCCGCTTAAGGTCGAGCCAGCAGCCCTTAGCAGCAGTTCATATAACTTTTTACGGCAGAACACTTTGGTATCTGATTCCTTACGTAGTGCCGGACGTAGCTACCTCCATAGCTATGAAAATTAAGATCCTGCAAATATATTTTTTAATACATAGCAACGTAGTCTAATTTCAAATCGGTGATTCAATCGCATAACTTACAATAGTGATATTCAGTCCGCAATTTTGGCTGCTATATAACCTAAGCTTTTAAATAAGACTTCCTGTGCCTTGGATTATTTTTAATATACTTCATAACATTTAAAGTGCTGTGGACGATGTAATCGCACGATTTGGTGACCCGTCGTATTGCTGTAGATTTATATAATATTCGAAGCCATTGATGGCCTCTAGTTTTTCAAGAAGATTTAACATATTTTCGATCAAATTCGCGGGTAGGTTTAATAAAACTGTGAAGGTATACAATTTTTCGCCCACATATTAAAAACATTCCGTAAACAACCTTTTATGTTATTAATACTCACGGAGTTTTATATTAAATATAATTCCTTCTTAAGCATTAACTAATACTTTAATCACTTTTATTTCCTTCTTATGTAAGAAATTATATGTTTTAGAAGCACTAATAGCTTGTAAAAACTATATTTTGATCACATTGTAGGCTTAAAATAAAATCTTTTCGAATTTATAATGGCATTTCGACTTTTCCCTTCTATATAAACCGGAAAAACCTTATCAAAATTATATCACATTATATCATATATGTGCAAATACAGTTTTTACAAATCTTCTGTAAAAGCTATATTTGAAAAAATAAGTTCTATTAAAACTATAGATCTTTCCTCAAAAAGATCCTTAATAATATCAGAATGATGAACATTGCAATAGTATTCTAAGGTTAATAGCTTGTCTCCAATAAATCTATTATTAATTATGTTGTTTTACAATATTTAAGTTAAGGTTTTTTTTGTAAATTCTTTGCGTAAATCCATATAATATCATATATATATCATATCATATCATATAATATCATATATATATATATATATTAAGTTGGTCTTAAGTTTTAAGATTGAAGTTTTAAGATTTTCTAAATCCCTACCTTTACTACCTACGTTATATATATATATATATATATATATATATATATATATATATATATATATATATATATATATATATATATATGTATATATATATATATATATTTGGTGACCCTATATTTCCTATATATATATATATATATATATATATATATAAGGTAGGTAGTAAAGCTAGGGATTTAGAAAATCTTAAAACTCTATATATATATATACAGTCTGTCAAGAATGAGTTGGCACACTGCAAAAAAAATTTGATTTTTTGACTTTGGATGCAAATATCTAAGTAATTAATGCATAAAAAAATTTGTTTTAAAATAGGAATATGTTTAATATTATTTTATTAATTTAAATATAAAAAAAGAAACCTAAAATTCAATATGTAAAGAACAAATCAACAAAAACAAACATCACTCATAAATAACAGTGTCAATAATGTGTTGGCACACTTACACTCTATGCATCTTAATTTAAAATTAAATCTAAATTATGAATAATTAACAAAATTTTAATATTTAGTGTGACCTCCTTGGGCATTTATAACATGTTTAAGGCGGTTTTTCATCGAAAAAATAAGTCTTTGAATAAAATCAAGAGGTATTTTGTCCCACTCTTGTTGTGTGCGGCTCTTAGGATTTGTTTTTCCAACTTTTTATACCCTGATCCCATTAAAAATGGGAAATCAGGGTATAATGGTTTTGTGAAAAGTATGTAACAGGCAGAAGGAGGCGTGGCAGACCCCATAAAGTATATATATTCTTGATCAGGGTGACGAGCTGAGTCGATATAGCCCTGTCCGTCTGTCCGTCCGTCCGTCCGTCCGTATGAACGCTTAGATCTCAGAAGATATAAGAGCTAGAGACTTCAAATTTTGTATGCATACTCATGTATACCAAACGCAGTACAAGTTTATCTTTTTTTTCCGATAACTCATCCGATTACTTTTTTATCGCGAATAATCGATAAACTGATTTTGTTTATTCACCGTAATTTCAATACTTTTAGACCTGGAGACTTCAGATTTGGTGTGTATATACATCTGATCAATACGCAAATTTTGTCTTTTACAGCTCTTGGATACCACGCCCCCTTCGCCCCCAATTTGCAAAAAACGTATTTTAAGTACTAGAGACTTGCTTTGGAATGTACACACCTTTGCACATTGTGATCACGTTCTGAAAGTTTCATGAAGATAGTCCTACTACAGAAGAAATTATTCAGCAACAAAATTCTCATAATATTGCCCACATTGCAACGCAGCCCAAGCGCAGTCGCTGCTTACTGCGCAGTTAGCAGAGCGCGTGCTTATGCGTGCGTGAATATCAGCTCTTTGTAGGGATCAGGGTATCTCCTAGTCGAGCAGTCTCGACTAGAGCTTCCTTACTTGTTTCTTTAAGTATGCCCACACATGCTCAATAGGGTTAAGGTCCGGGCTCTGGGGGGGTGTGTCAATGACTTTGCCATAGTTGTAAAGTAGCCAAGTGCGATTTGATCTCTTTATGTTTAGGATCGTTGTCTTGATAGAACTTAAAATTTGGCTTGTTGCCATTCATAAAGCCAAACCTAGCCGCACTTGCTCTCAAATTAGTTTTCAAAATTTGGAGGTACTGCTCCGCATTCATTGTGCTTTCAATGAATGCAATTTCTCCGACTCCTTTGCTTGATATACACCCCCATATCATAATCGATAATTTGCCAAATTTAACAGTCGGAATTAAATTTTTCAAATCAAGCCGCTCCACTCGGCCGGTTATCTTATTTTTCGGCCCTCCTCCCGTCTTTAAAAGCAGCCTGTTTTCTTTTTTGGCCCGGCTTATGACATTATACACCGTTCTCCTGGGTACAGAAAACATCTCCATCAATTCTGGAACGGATTTGCCCATCTCATGGTTGTATTAGATGAGCTGCACCATCTCAAAGCTCAATCGCTTTCCAGGCATATTTAAAAAATATTAAATGCGTTATAAAATGCGTAACTAGCGAAAATTGTCATTCAAATGGCCAGAAATGTACAAGAAAACGATCATAGATGCATAGAATATGAACAGATAACAGTAAAATACCGTTACTTCCAAGAACGCGAGCACAGCAGATATGCAAAACGGTCAGTGCCAACACATTATTGACACTGTTATTTATGAGTGATGTTTGTTTTTGTTGATTTGTTCTTTACATATTGAATTTAATGTTTCTTTTTTTTTTAAATTAATAAAATAATATTAAACATATTCCTATTTTAAAACAAATTTTTTTATGCATTAATTACTTAGATATTTGCATCCAAAGTCAAAAAATCAAATTTTTTTGCTGTGTGCCAACTCATTCTTGACAGACTGTATATACTCGGGTTGGCAATCCATAATAAAAAAATAGGAATATATAGTTACATCTATAGTGGAAGTAGCAAATCGAGAAAAAAGTATCTTTTATATCTAATGTAGCAACTTAGATACTATGAATCTCATCTATTGATTTGCCAAAAGCTATATATGTACATACAATTACAATTGCATTCAGATAAAATCTATAGAAGAACTTTCTAAACAGGCAGAACTTTGTCTATGGACTTGACCTTTAACTATCTTTTATTCCTATAGCATCACAGAAGATGCCTTACTGAAATTTAAAAAAACCCGTAAAGGTTCAGCGACACATATTAAGATTTTAAACACACCATTCAGGCACAAGAGGCAGCAAAATATAAGTTTTCCTGTAGAACATTGCCTCGTGAAAACATAGGGATCAAAACTGCAACGACACTATTTCCTGACGTCGTAATGTCCGTTACGCAGTGTTTATGTGGTTGCAGCTAAACTATCTATGTATACTACCGAATGAGTGCGATTATATTGTTTCATTTCAGAAATTCATCCCGTAAAGAAATAGAAGAAGGAGGACCTTTACCGAATGGAAATACAGATAACAAAAATTATAGGCACGCAAAAAAAAAAATTTTTTTTTAAGGGAGTGTTAGTAGTACTCACCGGATTCCCAATCTTCGTCTCCTTCTTCCGAACTTTGATTTAAATCAGAAGATGATCGTTTGTAAGTATTGTGTGACTTCTGTTCGAAAATTTTATCTCCGCCAGAAATATTGGAAATATTACATCGATCAAATATATGTAGACCCTCTGAGGCTTTTTCATACACGCTACTAGACCAATTATTCGGCACCATATCGATTTGTTTACCGGACGGTTGATTAAAAATATGCTGTTTTTTGTTGTCCTTGCCTGACGAGGTATTATTAACACTTAGTAGACATTTTGAAGAGGATTGTTTTCGTTTAGATGCCATTCCAGGAAATTTTGAGATAGTTGACTTTTTATGTTGATTTTTAGTCTAACAGAAATAAATTTTTAGGTCAACAGTTATTTGTAATCTAACAAATTATACTTACCATTTTTCTGGTATGTGCTAATAGGTGAGATTGTCCCTCACCTCTTTCATCACTGGTATGAAATGGACCTTCAAACAAACGACTTGAGGACGGAGAGTTTAAAACAGAACCCTCACTGCTTAGATTCGTATCATTATCACCAGGAAGAAATTCTGAGCTTTGATTATTGCTCCTACTGTTATCTACTGAGGGTTCAGCGTTTATACTGTCGGAGCGTTTTTCTTCATTTATAAATACGAGAGAGATCTAAAATCAATTTTAAAGTTTATATTATAAGTTATTTATATAAGTTCAAATATTCAATATTATGATCATATGATAATGAAGTCTTAAAAAAGTACAACAGGCTAAAAATATTAATTAACATACTATAAAATATACCAATAAGGGAGCCATATAATCTTATTACTGATTTTCGATAAGGTAAAATCTTCATGTACCAAAAACTCAATAATAATAAATTTTCTTCTCACCTGTCCCTTATTTACAAAAGCATTCGAAGGTTAAAATCTAAACTGAAAACCCTATTTTCATAAAATCGTGGTTAAGTCAATATTCATAACAGTGAAGTTCTCTCAAGTAATTTCATTATTTATAGACTTGGGGGGTGGAGAATTGTTTAACTTTTCGTCGCTTAAGGGTTAATACCTCTTCCATCGAGCTCATTTTTTATCATGTCTTCATATATACCCCTTCTGATGTACAAGTTTAGTTAAGAATACAGCTTGTATTAGAGAAATTTATGAACTTATTACTGATAGAGATTTGCTTTTTGGGCTGGGTGATTTCTCGACTTTTAATCATCTGCATCGTTTACTTGATCTTGTGTTTATAAATGATTATTGCATCATTAATGTCTCAAGATCAACCCCATATTTTATTATCTATCAACAATCTTCCAATCTTTTCTCCTTTACCTATAAAACGAAATCGCTATTATCAAATACAATTTAATTAATAAACGAATTAATAAGTACAACAGTCTTGTCTGTTTTATATGAGATTTGAGTCGGTTGATGTTAATTTTTCAGAATCCATTTTTATACCCTGATCCCATTAAAAATGGGAAATCAGCGTATAATGGTTTTGTGAAAAGTATGTAACCGGCAGAAGGAGGCGTGGCAGACCCCATAAAGTATATATATTCTTGATCAGGGCGACGAGCTGAGTCGATATAGCCCTGTCCGTCTGTCCGTCCGTCCGCGCGTCCGTCCGTATGAACGCTTAGATCTCAGAAGATATAAGAGCTAGAGACTTCAAATTTTGTATGCATACTCATGTATACCATACGCAGTACAAGCTTATCTTTTTTTTCGATAACTCGTCCGATTACTTTTTTATTTATTTATTTTGTTTATTCACCGTAATTTTAATACTTTTAGACCTGGAGACTTCAGATTTGGTGTGTATATACATCTGATCAATACGCAAATTTTGTCTTTTACAGCTCTTGGATACCACGCCCCCTTCGCCCACAATTTGCAAAAAACGTATTTTAAGTACTAGAGACTTGTGCTTTGGAATGTATACACATTTGCACATTATGATCCCGTCCTGAAAGTTTCATGAAGATAGTCCTACTACAGGAGAAATTATTCAGCAACAAAATTCTCATAATATTGCCCACACTGCAGCGCAGCCCAAGCGCAGTCGCTGCTTACTGCGCAGTTAGCAGAGCGCGTGCTTATGCGTGCGTGAATATCAGCGCCTTGTAGGGATCAGGGTATCTCCTAGTCGAGCAGTCTCGACTAGAGCTTTCTTACTTGTTTTTAATTCTTGTTGTTTGGAGAATTCTCTTGTGCGTTGCAAACGTCTGACTGCTCATGAACCAAACCAATTTTCCTCATTTGTAAAGTCGAAACGCAAAGCTTCAGGTTTGCTGAAGAAAGCCAATAAATTAAAAACTTTTTCCAATCAACTTATTGTTCTTCTGTTATCTACAACCATTCATATTTAATTTCTTAGTCTGATTCTACTAATGTTCCTTGTTTTCATAGCCTCACTGATTGCATCCATTAGTCACCGTTATTAAGATTTAATTTAATGCAGGTGCCGTAAGACTCAGTGTTTCTTACTCTAATGCAAAAGAGCATCTTCTACACATCAATGATGCCCTTAATACATTTCAAATTTTTATGTGTGGTTAATCAGTTGCATTTAAATTGCTCTATATGTATGACAATGACCTTCAGTCGTACCATTTGTTGACTATAAAATTAATAGCATCTCCATCTTGAAGTTAATTTTAATCTTCATATTCTAACATCATAAATTAAGTTAAATGTATTCAAAGGATTTCAAAGGAATTTAAAGATTATTACGTTCTACCTCAGAATATGCTCAGTTGTATAACTGAGTTAACTCAATTATATAACCATATGATCACCGCAATATAAACTGTATCAGGATCGTATTGAATCGGTCCAAAAACAGTTTCATCTCTGTCCTAAGGGATCTACGTATACCATCTTACTATAGTAGGCTTCTGCTTAATGATCTTCCATCGTTAATCAATCGTAGAACATTGCTTTCTTACATAATTTGGTTATCTGTAATATTGATTCGTCCCGCCTGTTAATGCGACTTCATTTTTCTATTCGTTCCCGAACAACCAGACGCTATCGTCAATTACATTTACCAGTGTGTTCTACAGATTAATCTTTACACAGTGTGTTTCAAGTTATATGATTGATTGTTATGTAGTAATTATAATTAAAATTGTTTAATATACAATTACATTTCCAATTAACACTTTGTCTTTTATAGTCATAAAAATCACTGACCACATTTCACTGTTGTTGGAGAATGACTGGACTGTCTGCAAATAAAATACCCCCATGTATGATAATATTGTAATAATGTACTGTACTTTTTAGGCTGTCCAACAACTTGCCTAAGTTTGACTCTGGTTTTGTCAATATATCTTTAAATAAATAAATAATAAATATTTATTTAGTATTCACGTACTTTAGACATGGGAACTACTTTAAAATATGTTACGATTACGTATGTGGTATAACATATAGATGTTTCTTTATTTACCTTAAAGTCCTCCGAAAACGATTTATGGTCTTTGTCTTTATGTGCACCATCAATTTCGGATTTATTTAAGGTATGCATAAATTTTACGGTATTTCCATCAAGAATGCGAACTGAAAAGAAAACAATATCTTATGAAAATGCTTGCCTTGCGTCTTCCGAATGTAAATTTAAGCATACACAAGTAAGAGTGGTATCATTCTGTTCGACTATGAGATTACTCTGAACCCTAAGAACTGATATTCCGATGACTACGCTGCTTAATATACATACGAAACAACACATGCACATACACAAACATACTCACGGACTGTAGTTGTGCTGCAGTGTGGGTGTTTACTATGGGAACTTATATGCTGCATAACCTTTGTTTTAAAACGTAATCATTACATACGTATGTGTGCATTTGCATTTATCTAGTATTTAAAATAAAATAAAATTTATTGTCAATTAGAATGAAGTGGAGTGGTAACCAAAATCTAGAAATTATAACAGACGGAGCTGCGCAGTAGCTAAACAGGCGTTGATGCGATCGTATGAAAGCGTAAGAGCATGTGTTGTTTACAATTTATTTAAAGAAGAATGGAATAATTTAAATATCACCTCTTCTTAGGGTTCAGAATATCTTTTACTCAGCCAATGTCGACTATGAAAAAAGGAAATTATTTAAGTTTTGTAGTTAGTTAGTTAGTTGGTCAATTAATATCTACTGGTCAAAATAAATTGATTTATATCACTAGTAGAAATAAAAAAATGTAGTATTTTTTGTCTTTTATCGCTTATATTAAGATTTAACGCAAACATCATTTAATAAAATTGAATTTTATACATACCCGCATCATTTTGCATAAAGAATGTATTAACCCAAAAACTGCAAATCATCTTTCTTGACGACTTTTGAGTAAGTTCAACTTTGATATCACCAGAAACCATCAAAGGCGAACTAGTTATGTCCAATATTGAAGTTTTTTGGAAATCAATTGGCCATGTTTTCAGTTCCTGAGTAAAAGAAAAATAGGAATTAATTATGTTGGTGAGCGTGTTTTTCACTTGTATTTCATTATGTGTGATATCTATTAAATAAGATAATTTGACAGATCAAGTCGGCTCTTCAACGATAATTAAAATTGATATTTGTAAGCTATCCTGTAACTTATAATTTAAGACTTTATTCTACAGAACTAAACAGATATGGCAAATCGCACCATCCTAAATATATGAAAACAACAATAGCCAACAAAGTATATTTACTAGTTTACTATACTAAAAAAATATTGTAATTGTTTAATATATATAGGCGAAAATGTTATTTAATAGGTCGTTTAAAGTGTTACATATATACCTCTACATTTTTTATTATTGTCAAGATACCAAAAAAAAAAAAAAAAACTCTCACTGAAACAAATGTATTAAAATTTGAAACCAATATATTAAAATTTGTAATTTCTGTTTCTGTTTGGTGCGAACCCTGCAGAAAACTTAATTGTTCGATTTTTTTTTTTTAAGATTTATAATTTCATTTTTATTTTTTAAATTCCATAAAAATATGCCTATCAAGCCTATTTATATATTGAAGGCTCACGCATATAAATGTCGCAATTTGACACCGCAATTTGACCGATACCAAATTTCAGGTCTCCAGCACCAATAATGCCCAAAATATAGGAGAATTTTATAAATCACTATATCTTCTGATTCGATTTTCCACGCCCTTAGTGGGCGTAGACATATAATTTCTTCACCAATCTTTATAGAATCGTAACATTAGCTCACGTGCATTCTAGCTTTAAAACTCTGGGAGATACAGCTTTACCTGATTTGCCACGCCACCACTACCGTACATATATCCACCATAGCTTTTTGATCTTGGGTAGTCAACGCTATATTCCAACTATATTCCAAATTTCAGCATTCTAGCTCTTCAAATAATATGATTTCATTTTCGTAATTGATATTTCGAAAAACCAAAGTGTTGCTTAATTTTAATAGAAAACAAAATCAATCATAACAAGTAAGGAAGCTATAGTCGAGAGTGCTCGACTAGAAGATACCCTGATCCCTACAAAGAGCTGATATTCACGCACGCATAAGCACGCGCTCTGTTAACTGCGCAGTAAGCAGCGACTGCGCTTGGGCTGCGCTGCAGTGTGGGCAATACTATGAGAATTTTGTTGCTGAATAATTTCTCCTGTAGTAGGACTATCTTCATGAAACTTTCAGAACGTGATCACAATGTGCAAATGTGTGTACATTTCAAATCACAAGTCTCTAGTACTTAAAATACGTTTTTTGCAAATTGGGGGCGAAGGGGGCGTGGTATCCAAAATCTGTAAATGACAAAATTTGCGTATTGACCAGATGTATATACACACCAAATCTGAAGTCTCCAGGTCTAAAAGTATTGAAATTACTGTGAATAAACAAAATCAATTTATCGATTATTCGCGATAAAAAAGTAATCGGACGAGTTATCGAAAAAAAAGACAAACTTGTACTGCGTATGGTATACATGAGTATGCATACAAAATTTGAAGTCTCTAGCTCTTATATCTTCTGAGATCTAGGCGTTCATACGGACGGACGGACGGACGGACAGACGGACAGGGCTATATCGACTCAGCTCGTCGCCCTGATCAAGAATATATATACTTTATGGGGTCTGCCACGCCTCCTTCTGCCTGTTACATACTTTTCACAAAACCATTATACCCTGATTTCCCATTTTTAATGGGATCAGGGTATAACAAGTAAGGAGGCTCTGATATTCACACACGCTCAAGCACGCGCTCTGCTAACTGCGCAGTAAGCAGCGACTGCGTTTGGGCTGCGCTGCAGTATGTGCAATATTTTGTTACTGAATAATTTCTCTTGTACTCGGACTATCTTCATGAAACTTTCAGAACGTGATCATAATGTGCAAATGTGTATACATTCCATAGCCTCTAGTACTTTAAATACGTTTTTTACAAATTGTGGGCGAAGGGGTCGTGGTATCCAAAATCTGTAAATTACAAAATCTTCGTATTGATCAGATGTATGTACACACTAAATCTGAAGTCTCTAGGTCTTAAAGTATCAAAATTAAAACGAATAAACAAAATCAATTTATCGATTATTCTCGATAAAAAAGAAATCGGATGAGTTATCGAAAAAAAGATAAACTTGTACTGCGTATGGTATACACGAGTATGCATACAAAATTTGAAGACTCTAGCTCTTATATTTTCTGAGATTTAGGCGTTCATACGGACGGACGGACAGGGCAGCTCGTCGCCCTGATCAAGAATATATATACTTATGGGGTCCTTCTACCTGTTACATACTTTTCACAAAACCATTATACCCTGATTTCCCATTTTTAATGGGATCAGGGTATAATAACATTCAAAATAAAAATGAAATAAATATTATTTTAAAATAAAAAGAAATATTTTAAAACGAATTAAATACCTGGAACAAATATAACTGATAATTTGTATCATAAAACTACTACTACTATAACAAATTGTTTCCAATTGGCATAAACCCGTTCAGTGCCCCAAAGATTTTTTATCGGATTTAACTCTGCGCTGTGCTCTAGTAGAAAATGCTTCTTCTCTAAAATAAGCTTTCTCATAGAAAAATCAACTAGAAGTGCTTTTGATCCTAATTTTAGTTAAAGCTCACTGATTTTTATTTATCTATATGTCCATATTCGACTCACCCATCTAGCCGCCTTATATCTTTTGACAGAGATGCCAGATCGCTTATTAACATACCGCGTTGGAAGCTTTAGTTTAAGCAGATTTTTACCATGAATCAGTATACGCAACGCAAGCGCTCCCAAATTTACATTCAACAAAACACGTCAATTGTGAAAATTCAACGTGCGTATAAAAAATTAAATCATTTGAAAAGTGCGCCTGCTAAGAACACCATTATACCAATTTAAATCCTCACGAAATTCAAGGGGTACCTCTTTACGACGAAAAAGTCAGTGCTTGTGACTGACCGTTTTTTTTCGAAAATGAGACATTTGAGAGACGGCGCTCCAGCACACACAGCTCGCATCACGATCGATTTCTTTAAGAAAATGTTTCCTCGTCGTTTAATGTCGAAAAATGGCGATTTCAACTGGCCACCGCGTTCGCCCGATTTAACGCCATCTGATTTTTTCTTGTGGGGATATTTAAAATTAAAAGTGTATGTTAATAAGGCAACGACCACAGAAGAGCTCAAGAACAACATTCGTGAGAAAATGAAATGAAATGAAAAAGAAATTCCAGCCAAATGTTAGCCAAAACTATGGAAAACGCTGCAAAACGGGCACAATACGCCGTTAATTCTCAAGGCGACATATTCAAAAAGTGATGTCAACAAATCTACTTGAACCAAATACAATGATTTGATGGTCAGTCGAATATGGACAGCCCAAAGATAGCAACGCTGTTACGTTAGTGTGCTAAAATGTTTTCGAAAAATATCTCTAGCTCTTATAGGTTCTGAGATCGACATGTTCACACCTAGATGGGCTGGATAGCCAGTTCTAAATCGAGTCAGCTCGTTGCTCTAGCTAAGAATATATATACTTTATGAGGTCTGCCACTCCTTCTTCCATTATACTCTGATTTACCATTTTCAATGAGTTCAGGGTATAAATAATATTAGAAATAGCAATTAATAAATCAATATACTTACATGCGCCTTAAGTTTCTCTGCTGAAGACTCTTGCCTGTCGGAAATTGAACATTGCACTGTACCAAGATTATGCAAGTAATTTGCCTCAGCAAAACGGATTTCAGAAATCTACAAAAGTATTGTTAAAAGTGCTGATAGTTAGGCAGTACATATGTTACTTACGTAAAGGCTGACTACTTTATAATGTATATCTGGGATTAAATTTGAATAATACTGAACATATCTACGTTGAGATGGAATTGTTACACCTTTCCGATCTATTGTACGTTTTTCATCATAAAAAGCCAAGGCTTCATCTGCTGTATTCAAGAACTTACTATGAACCAAGTATGCACATATCATAGTACCTGTTGATTAAACATTTAAATTATAAGACATATCGAAATAATAACATTATAATATTTTATTTTATTTAAAAAGTACAAATTCCGGTTACGCACTTCATGGATATTTCGGATTTTTATTTTTAAATTTTATTCAAAGTAAAGAATTGTTAATGTAATCAAAAATGTTGAATAATTTTACATTATGTCGATATAAAAACTTTTAACCAAGACATTAAATTTGATTAATCAAGGAGGCTTTTGCAACATATTAGGCTTTGCATAGTACTAATTTTTCCATGTACGTCAGATAATGTGTTTGGATATTTTCAGTTCTGAAAGCATTTGATTGTCACTAACACAATAAAAAAAATCTTTTGAGTTCCCCAGAATTTGAAGCTCATTCGTCGCCTATTAATTACAAATGACTCAAAAGATGTTTTTTATTGTGTTATACGCACCTCGTGCGAATTCGACAAGTGACAATCAAATGCTTTCAGAACTGAAAATATCCAAATACATTATCTATTACGTAAAGGCAAATCAATATCAAAGAATTTGTGTGGCGCATGACGGCCAATGCATTCAAATCATCTGGCTTCTAGTGTGTTTTATCCTTCGAACAGTCAAAGAATTAACTAACTTTATACATGCATACTTTCAAATAACAGCATTATTAATAAGTCTAGAGTTTGTTGTATATACTCTAATGAGTAGAGCAGCAAAAAAAAAAAAACCAAATGAATAATAAACTACAGACAAACCAAAAATTTTAAAGAAATTTGATTATATAAATAAAATCAGTTTCTGTCCTGCAAACAAATAATTTTTAAAAATATGTTTTGGCTCATCTTATTCAGATGACCTCAAACCTATTGGTTTGAGAACCTTAACTTTAATTAGTGCTGGATTGTATAATTGTAAACCGTAAATATATCGCGGTAATAGTAAATATATTAAACACTACCACTCCACGTGGCTCTTTTGGAGTTTTCAATGAAGATATTCTTAAAAATTGTGAAAAAATTTAATCTATTATGTTGAACGACTCTGTATACCTGTATACATCATTTTCAGATAAAGTGTGTATTTTTATTATAAAAACACAAGAAACAAGTAAGGAAGCTCTAGTCGAGACTGCTCGACTAGGAGATACCCTGATCCCTACAAAGAGCTGATATTCACGCACGCATAAGCACGCGCTCTGCTAACTGCGCAGTAAGCAGCGACTGCGCTTGGGCTGCACTGCAGTGTGAGCAATATTATGAGAATTTCGAATAATTTCTCTTGTAGTAGGACTATCTCCATGAAACTTTCAGAACGTGATCAAAATGTGCAAATGTGTATATATTCCAAAGCACAGTAGTTAAAATAAGTTTTTTTGCAAATTGGGGGCGAAGGGGGCGTGGTATCCAAAATCTGTAAAAGACAAAGTTTGCGTATTTATCAGATGTATATACACACCAAATCTGAAGTCTCCAGGTCTAAAAGTATTCAAATTACGCTGAATAAACAAAATCAATTTATCGATTATTCTCGATAAAAAGTAATCGGACGAGTTATCGAAAAAAAAGATAAACTTGTACTGCGTATGGTATACATGAGTATGCATACAAAATTTGAAGTCTCTAGCTCTTATATCTTATGAGATATAGGCGTTCATACGGACGGACGGACGGACAGACGGACAGGGCTATATCGACTCAGCTCGTCGCCCTGATCAAGAATATATATACTTTATGGGGTCTGCCACGCCTCCTTCTGCCTGTTACATACTTTTCACAAAACCATTATACCCTGATTTCCCATTTTTATTGGGATCAGGGTATAAAAATCATAGTAAAAGTAAATGAGCCCTACAAAGAAGGGCTCTTATGCACACATTTAAAAACCTGTGCACACATACATACGAATGCATCCATACAGCGACTGCGCTTGGGCTGCAGTGTGGGCAATATTATGAGAACTTATTTTCTGAACAAATCTTCTTGAGGTGAGACTATCTTCATCAAACTTTTAGAATGTAATAATAACATTCAAGGGCAAATGCCAAAGCACAAGTGTCTAGTACTTGAAAAACGACTTTTGCAAATTTGGGGCGAAGGACGAGTGGTACACAAAATCGGTAAATTACACAATCTTCATATTCGAAAAAGGCATATACACAGTACATCTCTAGGTCTAATAGTATTCAAATTACGTTTAACAAACGCAATCAAATTATCGACTAGTGTCGATAAGAATGAAATGGGATGAGTTATGGAAAATGTCTGACGGATATGGTAAGATCAACTCAGCTCGTCACCCTGACAAAATATATATATAATCTTAATGGGGTCTGCCACGCCTCATTCTGCTAGTTACATACATTGTAACCAAATCAGAGGTATATAAATACCATGCTCCGAATTTGGAGCTTCTCACCGAAGCCAACCAACAACCGTCACGATAGATGTATAGTATACAGACTATACTTTGGTCGATAAAGGAAATTTGTTAGGTCTAGATTCTAAAACGTAAGGCTTAAACTTTTGTTCAATAAATTTCAGTCATAGGAAAAGTGTAGTATATGTCCGAAGCAAGGAATAATATACAAAATAAACTACCACATCCCCAACTGGCGCAAATATGTATTCAACGGGAAATGGTTTGATTCATTCAGGTAACCAAAAAATATACATTATGTTTAACTCCTAATTATTTATTTCTTACCGGTTCTTCCTTTTCCAGCTTTACAATGCACAGCTACGACATTTAACGGATCTCTATTAAGCCAGGATTCAACGTCTTGACAAAAACGTTGTATCAGTACAATAGGAGGAGGGTTGTGATCCTCAAACGGGTATGTTGCAACATTCTGTTAATAAATATATTTGAATGTGGCTTGAATATATTAACTTTTGTATATTTTACCCCATGAAATTTATTAATGTCATAACTCCGTTCTTGACACAGGTTGTATATTCTATAATGCCCTCCATGATTTTCTTCCATAAATTTATAAACATCTTCTAGACGATTTCTGTAAATGCCTTCAATAATGTCCGGGGCAGGATATCCCATCGCAATTATTTTCGGGCAAATATCTAAAATATATAACACAAAAAATCTGCGATTTAGATTCTTAATACATCTTCATAGTTTAACTTAACTCCCACAAGCAAATAGATTCGAAAGATATTAACTTTTGATATTTTGTCTTAAAATTAGACTAATTTTGAATTAGGCTAATACTAGATAATTGAACAGATATAATTATTAGATTGTAATATAGATCTATCATAAAACTTAATTTTTAAGTAAATATTTATTTAGAGTAATTACATGAAAGATCCAAATTAAATCCTTTTTCCTTGTATCGTATGCGTTTCTTGCTCACAACATTTCGTAACGCATTGGACATTATGGATATTGTGTTTGCCATATTAGTCTCCAAATGTGATATTGTCTTTTAAAAATTATAATTTTAATATTATTATAATTATTTGTTTTGATTTCTTTTTCATTATTTATTTTTCCCTTCATATCAATAATTTTATGACAAGCGTTATTGCATGAACCATTTTTAGTGAAAACATCGAGCACCTAAAAAAAAAAGATTTAAAAAAATTAGTTTTTCTTTCAAATGTTCAAATAAATAAAATTAGTTTATATCTTTATATATAAGCAAGGCTACTTTAGTAAGCATAGATATTACAAATTTCAATACCTAATATTAATTATTTTTGAACCATGTGGTTGAGAATCAAGCTTGTAGTAAATTCATTTCATAATCGGAATCCACCATTGTCTTATATTTACTTAATAAAGTTAATTATATCTACTTATTTATTTATAATATGAAACGCGTTTTGCGATGTTATGAAGTTTTTATTTTCTACGGGTTCCGAATATAAATACACAAGGTTAGAATCTTTGTATTCAAGATTTTTTCTATTTATAATAAAAATAAATAAATAAACGTATCCGTTAACGCTGCAGTCTAAGCTAAACCACTGTTTATAGTCTTCTTTTAGGGTACCCCTAGTATTCCGACGAATGCATACATTCATTGCACTATTTTAAACTAATAGCCGAATTATAGCTTTTGCAGAAACATATATGTTTTAATGACCTAAATACATCGAACCTCAGTTTAAGTTGACTACATTTTGAATTATTTTAAATTTTATGTTTACTTACATTGAGCTACTAGAATCCATACTTATGTGTACGCGAATATATATACTAAAATGGCTCATTTACTTTCATTTTTAACAATAAATTATACACAACCTGTAATGTAAATAAATAATATTCATTAATATAATAATACACTTTGCAAACAATTCATACACAGGCATATGCATGTATATCGTCTGCCAAAGTACATAACACAGTATGTGTGTAGCATGAACATACATAATGTATGTATGTACATGAATATATATACACGCGCAAACATATGCAAAAACATAAAAATAAGAATGTATATATGTTTAAATACGCCGTCGTCTTCAGTAGAAGTTTGAACGAAGCATTAAGTTTGTACATATATAAGCATCGAATATCAACAAATACATAATACACAAAAGGAAAGGACCTTTTCCAACACTCCAATACGTGCATATAACATATATTATGTTTTAAAGCACATAAATGTATATACATACATACATGCAACACGCTCCAACTTCTTTGTATCGCTTTTTATAAGTGTAACACAGATTTGATTCAATTTTGGACTGTTTTCATTACGATTATTTGATTTGGAAATGTCAACAATTTCGTTATAGAAGTTTAATTTAATTTATGATCGCTCATACATACATTCATATATCACCAATTAATCACAAATAGAGTATTTGAAATAACTAGCTTACGATCATAAAGTATATTTAAAAATTGATGAATAGCCCATGCACTTTTAGCTAAACTCTCGAGTTATCTGTCAATAATGTCTAACATAAAATTCACAGGGTGATTCAATCTGCTTACAATTTTAATTAGAGTTACATATATCGAAGAGTTTTGAATAAGTTCGATTGAACTAAATGAATGGAAAATGTGTATTTACTCGTTTCATGTTGTGTTTAGATATTGTCTTGCATTCAAATTTAATAATATTAAAATTTTTATTGAGTTTTCAACAATTTAGTACTTGAATTTGTCTCATTTTCGAATAATTTGGTGGAAACACTAAAATTACAGTATAGATTAAAATATATGGGAATATATTATATATTATCAATCATATCTTATGTATTATCCCTTTTTTAAAGATATCTATGAACCATTTTTAGATTGAGAGAACTAACTTTTTTTTTTTTCAATTTATATACAAGAAATTAGCTTTAACCACCAACCATATAACACATGAACTAAACACGCACAACAAAATTTTTCAACCCCGAAAATGTAAGTTCAGAAACCACTATACTTCGTCTTTGCTCGGCTTGGTTGCTGGAGGCTCGGTCAGCGAAAATACTGCACGGCAAAGTTAGTGCGCTGCGGGCGCTCAAACGGATTGGTCCCTTTTTTTACTTGAAGCACAACTATGCGCTATTTGTCCTACTCTCTGAAGAGTATACTCTTAAAGGCGTTTGCCACGTCCATGCACATAAAATGTTAGCGTTTCGATAATTATCAGTCTCTGGAAACATGTATGAGCATTTGCCTGCCTGTGCACATACGATGCTCTACTCTTTGGGCTTATGGACTATCGAACTCTTCAAAGGGCTACCATTTTATTATTATTATTATTAGCGCACTGATTTTGTCGTGCGATCTTTTTACTAAATACCAAGCCGAGCAAAAAATACAATGTGGGTTGGTACCTAACAGACAGGATTTCTGAGTTGAAAAATATTGTTCTACATGTCCAGTTTATGTGTTGTATGGTTAGTGGTTGTATTTAAGCACTAACCATAGAACACAAAGGCTGGACATGCTGAAGAAAAATTTTTTCATGGACATGGACAAAATTTTTCCACAGTGTGTCCAGTCTATGTGTTCTATGGTTAGTGTTGATATCAAACATTATTATTTTAAATCGTCACTGTAACAGCTGTTACGATTATTAATACCCGATATTATACGCTATGTTGACCCAGTAAAAAATTGTAAAAATAAGGTTTGTAATTAGTACATTATATGTACTAAAGTTAAATTGTTCGAAATAATAAAATTTAAGTCAAATGGAATCGCAGACAGGACAAACTTCCGAATTAAGTGGCGCAGACTTACGACGAGAAGCCCGCAGAAGAAAAATTCTGGAATCTGCCAAAGCCCGATTAGAAAAATTAAATGGGGGAGTCAAATTAGTTGAAACGAATAGTACGGGTATGAACTATATATATATATATATAATTATTTATATGTTTGTATTGCATTGCAGATTGTACAGCAAGAGATTACTCAGACCCAGAAGTTGAGCCAAATGTTCCTATAGCTGTTGGATTACCTCAAGAAGAACTTTTTTTCTCCACTACGCGCTTTTCGTCAAGTAGTAATCGTGAAACTCCAAATATATTTGTTAGATCCAGGGTTCACATTTTTGTAGCATCAATTTTAGGTTATATCTTATCATGTTATGTTTCAAATTCTCTTTTTGTTCCCTTTTTTCTATGCATAATGATCGAGGTATTTTATCTTAACAAGCAGCAACAAATTCAGAATAATATCATCTCGATGTTATTACCGATTGCACTTCTGTTTACGGGAGCATTTGTAGGTAATAGAATTAAGCAAGTGAATCGGTTTATCTATATATTGCAATATCTCATCATAAATCTTGCTGTGAATATTTTCTGTATATGTATTAGTAGCTATGTATTTCATTTTAAAATGTTAGATCATATTGCTGATATAAAATAAAAGTTCAATAGCTATGTATTTGCATTGAAGTTCCTTGAGCAAAACATTGTGAAACGGCTGATTTGTCTTTTCAACTCAATTTGTGAACCACAGGTTTATTTCTTACATACAGAGGTGGTCAAAAGTATTTCCACACCGAAGAATTTTTTGCATACTCTGCTTAATGAGCTTGTTTTTTGTTTTTGTTTATCGGTTTAAAAAAAAACTCTTTTTGGCATGAAGTTTATTCTATATAGAAGCGATCTGCTGAATAAATCGTTAACTTAAAGGTACAGGCTTTTAAATAGAACGAAAATAACACAGCCGCTAAGGTTGTCAAAAGTATTTACACATATTTTTTATTGCGTTTTAAGTATTTACACAATGTAAATTTGCCTTTTTTATTTGATTTGGTTAATCGTCTGCGGTCTTTGACTAAGATCGGAGTTCAATTTGTAGTTAAAATTGTAAATCTGATTTAAAATGGTAAAAATAAACGAACTGTCAATCGAAACAAGATCCGAGATCGTAACCAAGATTAAGTGTGGTATTGCGGCATTGGAGTTGGTAAATTTATACAAAATATTAAGAAAAACAGTGTATAACTGGTTAGGAAAAAAGATACACTTGGAAATTTGAAAAATTTACGGCGAAGTGGGCGAAAGCGAGCATTGAACGCCTGAAAATGTGGAAGACTTATCAGCATAGTCGTATATATACCGAAATAAGCCCAGTTAAAGTGTTAGCAGCATCAACACAAATTATTGCAAAACATGTAAGGGATGCTACTAGTCGTAGAAGGTCAAAGGATTTTGAAATAAACACCTATATCGTCCGAAAAATCATTGATATTCCCGAAACAAATAAAGCAAGTATATGGAGTATGGAGTATATTGAAAAGCCTTGGGAGTTTTGGTACAACGTTTTCTGAACAGATGAGGCTGCATTTCAGTTTCACGGCTCATTTGGAAAGAGTTCTATGCATTTAAGTCGAAAAAAAGAAAACTGCAGTGCAACCCTTTACCAGATTTGGAGGTGGAACAGTAAAGTTTTGAGGTTGAATATCATACTATGGCTTTGGTGATTTGGTGCCAATAGAAGGTACTCTAAATCAATCAGGATATCTGAATATATTTAATGAACATGGTTTTGCTTCGGGAAACAAACTATGTCCAACCATTTACTGAGAATTGCAGCAAGATAATGCTGCTTGCCATAAAGGGCCATGTCCACAAAGTTTTTGAGAGACTTAAACCAAGCCGTTCTGCCCTGGCCTGCGGAAAGTCCGGACGTAAACATTAGTGAAAATGTTTGGACTTTCATGAAATCTAAGAGATTATTCAACAAGGACCGAAAACGAGATGATACCATTTTAGAAATTACCGAAATTTGGTCCAAACTAACAATTGACTGCCCGATGCTGGCTGTAATTGACGCAAAAGGAAAAATAGCTAAATAAATAGCTAATTTAAAATAAATAAACCCTTTGTTATATAAAACCAAAATCTAAAATAAATAACATTAAATTATAGGAATAAACATTGTATAAGTTGCGTGTAAATACTTAAAACGCAATAAAAATATGTGTAAATACTTTTGACAACCTTAGCGGCTGTGTTATTTTCGTTCTATTTAAAAGCCTGTACCTTTATTTTAGCGATTTCTTCAGCAGATCGCTTCTACATAGAATAAGCTTCATGCCAAAAAATGTTTTTTTTTTTAAACAAACAAAAAAACAAAAGCAAAAAAAGCACATTAAGCAGAGTATGCAAAAAATTCTTCGGTGTGTAAATACTTTTGACCACCTCTGTATACACTCATGGTCAAATTAATAAGTGTGAAATTTTCGTTTATTTTTTAAATGGTAATGACGTCCATATTTTCTCATTTAACTTAAAAAAACAACTTGCTTTTGCAAAAATAGACATTTCTTAGAATTATAACAACAAAAAAAGATAAAAAATAATAATGTTTAATATAATTTTGGCATACTTCACAAAATACTCCAAATTTTGCCAGCCAAATTAATAGGTGTGCGCAGCAAATGTAAAAAAAATTAAATATTTATTTTTGAAAAATTGTGGAATATTTAGAATGTATTTAGATGAATGTGGTTAATGACTTTGTTAATCCTTTGGGGCGTAGAGGATATTAACTTTCTACACATTTTCGCAGGAATATTGTGCTATTCCTTCTAAATATTTTCCCATAATTCAGTCTTATTGGAGCAGTTAGTCTTGGAAGTTTCCCTTTTCAGGTGTCCCCAAAGGTTCTCGATTGGGTTGACATCTTTAGACTGACTTGGCCACTCAATAATGTCAATTCTATCTTCATGAAACTAATCCTTAACTGCTCGGAAGCGTTGTCTAGGATCGTTATCCTGTTGGAATTTTGGAGGCATGTTGTCGTCGGCATATGGTAGCATAACACTACTCAGTATTTCCTTATACAGGAATATGATGCCGTCAATTCGATTAATCGGACCAACACCAATTTGCCCAACATTGCCCATTTCGCTGCCAATCGCTCACGACGATGTAAAAGCGCCCGTTTTAGCCAAGGCTATATACGGGAATCGTCTGTTACGGCAGTTTTCCAACGGACACTTGGCTTTTTATACCTTGAACCTATTGAAAATGGGAAATTAGGAGTTTATCACTAAACAAGAAAGCTCTAGTCGAGATTGCTCAACTACGAAATCTCCTGAACCCTTCCAGGAACTGATATTTCAACAATTCTTGGTGTCTTTCTGCTTCACAAGAAATACAAACACTCAACCACACAGACACACAGGCACACATGGGCACCAACGCATAAACACGCATAGGCTGCAGAGTGGGCTTACTATTGAAACTTAATTGTTTAATAACTTTACTTGTCGATGTACTATCTTCATGAAATAAAGATATGATATGATATATGATATGATATGTGATATTCATTCAAGCTCGCACCCTCCCAATAAAATATTTAATTTATGAAAAAGAAAATGTGATCAAATAGGTCCTGAACCCACGATACCTAACAACACTCGCGTTGCCTCAACCATCGGCACCACTGCTCCGGCTGGTTATCTAGTGGCCAAAAATTATATATAATATAATAATAACATATTATATTATAATATATAATAATATTATAATATATGTATAATAATAACGACTGAAAAATTCACAAATCAATCGGAATTCCTAGAATAGGCTAGAAGGCGCGCTTTTGTCTGTAGACTGCTCGACTACGAAATCCCCTGATCCCTTCCAGGAACTGATATTTCAAGAATTCTTCGTTTTTTCTGCTTCAAAAGAAACACAAACACACAGAGGCACGCACGTATAAACACGCATTAGCTGCAGTGTGGGCTTACTATGGGAACTTAATTGTTTAATAACTTTTCTTGTCGATGGACTATTTTCATAAAACTTTTATATCGTGATTATAAAATAAATAAAACTCTACCTCTTACATACATTTTAACAAAAACATTATACCCTGGTTTCACATTTTCAATGGGTTCAGGGTATACAAATAATTTGTAGGCCACTTTTTGTGTCGTGTCATATTGAAAATTGTACATGCTAGAGCCGGAATGTGAATGAGTATTCCGCAGTTGGTAACGCCGAACTGCAACGTTCTTACTTGTTGTTTCTTGTGTAAGTAGAAAGACGCCAAGAATTGTTGAAATATCAGTTCCTGGAAGGGTTCAGGGGATTTCGTAGTCGAACAGTCTCGACTAGAGCTTTCTTGTTTAGTGATAAACCTGATGTGCGCGCTCAATATACGATTTCCCATTTTCAATGGGTTCAGAGTAAAAAAAATATGAATTGACAATTGAAGGTAAAATTACCACTGATATTATCAAACTATTTTTAAAATATTACTTTGCAATGCAAGCGTGCGCTATCCGGTTACTTTATCGTCCGAAAGAGCTAAGGGTATTAAAGGAATTCAAAGAAGAAGAAAAATAGACACATTAACATAAATGCCTTAAATGTGGGGCACGCTGCACAGGACAATTAATGCCTGTCCCTTGATATTATGATAGGGTGTTATTGCATATCTATTGAAAACAAATCAAAATTTAATAACAAATTCGAACTAGGAGAGGGACTTGTAATGAAGAGAGAGGAAGAACAAATAAGACACTGCTCACCTACGACATTACCTGAGCTCCTTGCCAATTTTCCCTTCTCGTCAAATATCTTTAGAAGGAGACATGGCAAGTCAAGTACATTCCGCGGACAAAGTAAGTCCATTGCGATTAGGTGCATGTGCTTAACTCAGAAGCCATAATGAGCAACTTAGATGTACGCATTATAAATATAACACCATTACAAAATGCATCCAACGACCAGTTCGATTGATCCCAGCTTGAAGCTACAAGCTACAATCTTAAACGTAGTCGATCTCATTTTGCAGGCGACTATAGGGTATAAATGCACCCTCCGTTGTATAATCGTAAATATCAATGGATGTCACCACCGCTCCACCAGAATGCAACCAGGATCTTACGAAGAAGATACAGATAAAGATAAGAGACGAAAACAATATAGAGAAGATAAAAACTGCAAAACAGAGTTTCCGAAGAGGAGATGTCCTCGTGTTAGCCAACCGTACATTAGGGTACACACAGATGTGGAAACAAAGCCTTGACATTCTTGGGACTGACCTTCAATGTGTAGCGGGTGCACTGGACGGAGTATACTACAAACAAAACTTATTAGCACCTAAATAGTCATACATGTAGCAAGGGGCAGCGGATGCCTTTCGCTTAATCATATTTTTTATACGCCTCACTTTTTCATACCGTTCCTACAAATAATCATCATTAGAATGCGTCCATTTCGCTTGAGTTAAAATTTTTGTATTTGTTCCACTATTCCTAAGCAAAGATACGTTGTCATTCTATTATACGAAATTGTTCTTTTAATCATTTTATGTCACTGGTATGAACTAGTTTATACTGAACCAAATGGTCCCTCTGAACGAGAACTTTTGATATACATACTAAAAAACGAGCTGAAGTGCAGTGCTGAAAATATTGATTAATAATTATCTGCACAAACACAGATATATTTGTTCATAAAACATGACTGATCAACGGGGGACTAGAGTTTATGTCGGTAATTTAACTGATAAAGTAAAGAAGGATGATCTGGAAGGCGAATTTACAAAATATGGAAAGCTGAATTCAGTCTGGATTGCATTTAATCCGCCCGGATTTGCATTTGTTGAATTTGAACATCGTGACGATGCCGAAAAGGCATGTGACATTTTAAATGGGTCGGAACTCTTGGGCTCACAATTACGTGTGGAAATTTCAAAGGGTCGTCCACGGCAAGGTCGGCGAGGAGGACCGGGAGAAAGAGGGCGCCGCGGTGATGTCGGCAGACACAGCATTACAAGTAGCAGTAGCAACGGTGGATTCAGACCACAAAGAGGGTCAAGTAGCTCTAGTAGTCGCCATTTGGATCGCGGTTACAGTTCCGGCCGTTCAAGTACCGGGTATGGCGGTACCAGAGATGGAGGTAGCAACGGATTTAATCGTCGCGATATTTACAACGGAACGCGAGAAAGTAGTCGCTATGGCGGTGGAACCAGTTCCAGCTATGGGCGCAGCGGAGGGCAAAGTGGTGGACGATTTAGGTCTCGGTCCCCAGTTGCTAATCATCGTTTCTAAACACTAACCTTATAATTTGAAAATGTTAATAGAAAAATATAAAATGTTTGTTCGATATTGATACAACACAGATATCATATAAAATCATTGCTAATATGTACATACATATATTTAACAAAAATATAAAGATTTGGTTTTTAATCAGTAAGAAATTCATCTATTAAAACATATTTCTATGCTAGGACATCAGCTTTCGAATACTATTTATTTTACTTACAAATTGCATCAAACGAAATTTTTATATTTTGAAATTTAAGAACTAATTAGTCAACTAATAAAAATAATTAAGTTACATATAATTTAAAAAGAAAAAATACGGACTAAGTTTTTGAAAACTTAGAATTCAAAAGCAAAATAAAAATGTCTAAAGTCGTAATTAATATTAACACACAGAGTTTGAAAATTTACAAGGCTTAGATCTAATTGATTTCTCTTTGATCCATTAAATGGTTATATTAAAATCAGGATGGTCCCAAAAATCGCAGCTAAGTCGTAATGCTTTCAACGTGATATGTACGGACCGTATGCACATAGATATACATATCAAATATAATAAAAGAAAGTTGCACATAGTATGGAAACCCCCATTAAGTTAATCTCGATTTTAATCATTTTCGCAAATGTAGATAACACACAAGTTATAAAATGGATATAATCTTCTACATATATATGTACATATTTTAATATTTATAAGTTAATCAGTCCATAGAACATTCACGTTTTTCTTGATTACTTGACTTATTTAGATAACTCATTTGCTTATGTATAGTTTATTTTTAGTATTATTATTATTCAATTTAATTAGCATAACATTTTACATGGAGCAGTACTATAGTTATTATCCTCATCATATATGTATATGTATATCTTTTGATTATGTGGCTGTCTTCTACGTGCCCTTGCACAAGAATTGTATTATATATTAGGGCTGAGTGCATGTGAGCGCAGACATGAATTCTATATACATACATGATTATTTCAATACACAATTTGCATTGTATAATATTTTATAGCCAAATTCTGAAAAGTCCATTTATCACATATTTCGAAGTGTAGTTATGCACTACTTCAAAAACATAGCCAGCCAAAGAAGTACATTCCTCACATCAATATTTATTTAAGAAAATGTCCTTTAAATGGTATATTAGTTTATATATAAGACAAGCACATGTTTATGACGCTGTAAACAAAAGTTGTGTTGTTTTATGCTACAAAATCAAAAAGATATGCCCAAAAGCAAGTCAAAAAAGATTACGTACATTTCCTCTGTGCTGTTCATTTCTCATTTATTTCGATTTACTTCATTCATTATGGGTCGAAGAAAGCAAATTCCACATATTAAAGCGCCACTTAGAAGGTGTACACATACACACATTTCGCGATCCCGATCTGTTGTGAAAACCATTATAAATTGGAAAAAACAATTTCAGCTCAGAATGTCAGCAGATTGTATGTCAGAGATAAACGCCAAATACTAAAACAAGTGATCCTAGATGTATAGACATATCTGACCTCAGGAGGCAGGTTTATCCAACTTCGTGAAATAATGAGCCGAAAGGCGTATGTATTTTCTCATCAAGGAGGGGCTTTTATGTAACACTAATAATTAAGTACTCCACAATCTCCAGATCTGATTCCAATTGGGCAATTTTGGAGTATATGGGTTTGAAAGAAACTCAAAAGCGTTACTTACGACTGTATTGATTTCCCAGTGGGTCAAAAGTTTCATCCAATGAA
This sequence comes from Drosophila mayaguana, assembly GCA_037075325.1. Classification (NCBI taxonomy): domain Eukaryota; kingdom Metazoa; phylum Arthropoda; class Insecta; order Diptera; family Drosophilidae; genus Drosophila; species Drosophila mayaguana. The sequence goes on from JBAMCG010000101.1 coordinate 1,363,276, forward strand.
TCTAAAAAATTGGTAAGTTTCTGATTTTGGTTACCCTTCGGCCTAAATTTGGAAGCAAAAAAATATTTGAATGTTACTATAATATTCTAAAAGCAATGTAACTCAATAAAAAACAAGTAAGAAAGCTCTAGTCGAGACTGCTGGACTACGAAATCCCCTGATCCCATCCAGGAACTGATATTTCAACAATTCTTGGCGTCTTTCTGCTTCACAAGCAACACAAACACACAGACACGCACGCATAAATACGAATAAGCTGCAGTGTGGGCTTACTATGGAAACCTAATTGTTTAATAACTTTACTTGTCGATGGACTATATTCATGAAACTTTTAAATCGTGATTATGATATTGAAATGCATATATTTGCCAAAGCCCAGGTCTCTAGTATTTGAAATACGCCCTTTACAAATATAAGGGTGAGGGGATGGATGTAGGACCACGGGGTGAATTATAACAAAAATTGAAATTCTATAAAAATCATCTGAATCTATATAAAAAATGGAGACTCTAGCCTTAAAGATGTAGAAGATATAATTTTATAACTGTTTTTCGATAAGCTTTTTAATCGATAACAAAATAACTGGATGAGCTATTGTTTTTTAGTGCTAAACTTGATATGCGCGCTCAATATACGGACATTAAAAAAAAATTGAAGTCTCTAATCAAGAATATATATACTTTATGGGGTCTGCCACGCCTTGCAACGCTTAGAAAAATGTTTAATCCAAATTGAGCAGAAACAAATTTTTTTTATTGATTCATATATTTAAAAAGTTTACTGACATTCTTATATGCATATCAATTAAGCAATCTCTTATTCGTTCTTTAATAAAAGCTAGAACGAAATAATTTATAAAAATAATAATAATAGTATTATTATTAATAATAAGTATTATTAATGATAATAGAAATAAGTATTATTAAAATATTTTAAGTTTATGTAAATGTTTCTTGTTTTAGGATTCCAATGTCTTTAAGCAACTGATCAATATCATTGGGAGATGCCACATCGTCTAGTCGTCTATCGCATTGCATGAACTGTAATAAACAATTTATAGTAATTGAGCGCTAGACTTATAAATATGTATTAACCAACTCGCTCCAGTTCAGCACGCAGAGCTATAACTGCTTTTTCACGATCTGCAACTAGCTCCTCCAAATACTGATACCGAAGTTTTTTTCGTGCGCGGCACTCTCGTGCGCTTTGTCTGCTTCGCTCTAAAGATGTGTTATTTAGATACAAATCATTATACGCATTATATTAAATTTAATTTTATTTTTACCGAGTTTAGCCTTCACATCGACTTTTTCAGACGAGGTTTTCCTGCCTGGCTTGCGTCCTCTTCGTCCACATTCCTTGCGTTCCTAAAAGATGTAATTTGTTTAATTTTTTTTTTTTTGATACCCTGATCCCATTAAAAATGGGAAATCAGGGTATAATGGTTTTGTGAAAAGTATGTAACAGGCAGAAGGAGGCGTGGCAGACCCCATAAAGTATATATATTCTTGATCATGGCGACGAGCTGAGTCGATATAGCCCTGTCCGTCTGTCCGTCCGTCCGTATGAACGCCTAGATCTCAGAGGATATAAGAGCTAGAGACTTCAAATTTTGTATGCATACTCATGTATACCATACGCAGTACAAGTTTATCTTTTTTTTCGATAACTCGTTCGATTATCGAGAATAATCGATAAATTGATTTTGTTTATTCACCGTAATTTCAATACTTTTAGACCTGGAGAGTTCAGATTTGGTGTGTATATACATCTGGTCAATACGCAAATTTTGTCATTTACAGATTTTGGATACCACGCCCCCTTCGCCACCAATTTGATGGAATTTTGTGGAACACAATATACCCAAGTGTTCTATTGGTGAAATTGCATAAGAACTACAGTGTGCAACTAAAGTCACCGTACCCCTGATACATTTTCGCGAAATTCACTGTAACTTCGTCAAATTTTTATAAAACACAAATGTTTTGATGAGGGTCGATAAAATAATCTTTTAACTACATAATACCGTTTAAATAATAGCAATATTTTATTTTAGTCTAATATTATAACTAAAAAACTAAAAGTATTCACATATTTCCGCTTACAAAAGTCACCGTACTCTTGCTTGGGTCGAACTGTCTGGCGCCAGAGTTCTTCTTAAACATAACGGGACTTTTTGAAAAATGTGTGCAATTCTTCAAAATGTTGTGCTTGTTAGCTTGTTGCTATAGAAGAACGTAAACTGATATTGCATCTCTACACAAATGGGCAAAATTCGTATGCAGATATAGCAAATCTAATGTTCAGAGACAAGTCAACTATTCAAACAGTAATTGGCCGCTTTAAATACGAGGGGCGTATTAAAAATAATACAAGATCTGGCCGACCATCTGCACTTACTGATCGCGACAAGCGCCAAATAGCCAAATAAAGCATTTGGTGGACAAAGATGCATTTTCCAGCGCTGTAAAGATTGCAACAGAGATAAGCAATACTTCTCAGAAGGATGTACACCCGCAAACCATACGTAGGGTCATAAAATCATACGATTTTAAGTCTTACACTCCTCGCAAAAAGCCATACGTAAGTGTAGTAAATAGAAAGAAGCGTTTGGAGTTTTCGAAGGCGTATGTAGACAAACCAGTTGACTTTTGGCGTAAGGTGATCTTCTCAGACGAGTCAAAGTTCAACATTTTTGGCTCGGACGGGCGCCTACGCGTGTGGAGAAGACCAGGAGAGGCCCTAAACCCAAAATATACAAAAAAGTCGATAAAGCACGGTGGTGGTGGACTTATGGTTTGGGGTAGTATAGCTGCATCGGGCGTTGGCAGCTTGGAGTTTATTGACGGAGTGATGGACCAATACACCTACATTAACATTCTCAAAAAAATTTGAAAAATAGCGCTGAAAAACTTGGTATAGGGTCAGATTATTACTTCCAACAAGATAATGACCCTAAGCATAAGGCAATGAATACCCGTCTCTTTCTCGCCTACAACACGCCCCATTTACTGGAGACGCCACCACAGAGTCCCGACATAAACCCAATAGAGCATGTTTGGAATATGCTCGAAACAAAAATCCGAAAACACCACATCAGCAGCAAAAATCTGTCGAGAGAGGCATTGCATCAGGAGTGGTGCAGACTTGGTAATGAATATATCGAAAAACTAGTCATTTCAATGCCAAATCGCCTCCGAGAGGTGATTAAAATGAAGGCATATCCAACTAGATACTAAGTTAATAATTTTAGTTAGTAATATCATATTTATAGTTAATTAATACATCTGACTTTTGTAAGCGGAAAAATGTGAATACTTTTAGTTTTTTAGTTATAATATTAGACTAAAATAAAATATTGCTATTATTTAAACGGTTAAAAGATTATTTTATCAACCCTCATCAAAACATTGGTGTTTTATAAAAATTTGACGAAGTTACAGTGAATTTCGCGAAAATGTATCAGGGGTACGGTGACTTTAGTTGCACACTGTATTTCTTGTTTTTATATCAATCATATTAAAGCTCTTTAAACCTTTTGCGATATCTGCAATAAACATTTTTTCGCCATTTCGATCTATAGTTAGCCAATCCAAAAAAAATGGATCTCACAACCAGATTTCCCGCGTTTTCTGCTTATATTGAATTTTTGGCATTTTAATTTTTCGGCTTCTGTCGCGTCTTTAGCCATTAAGCGATTTCAATAATTTCGGAATTCATTTTTAGAGATGGACAAATATACAATAAGACAAAACTATCCATTAATATGATGCCACCTTTCATAATTTGAAGGAGTGCTAACAGAAATTTAAATAATGCTATAAAGTGACAGTTTGATCTTAAAAAATTCCAAATTTCCCGCCAGAAGCTAGCTCACAATTATTCCTGCATTTGGAAGTTGAAAAAGGCTAGATCTGGCCGGTAAAGGAATAAGTTGGCAGCCCTGATTGTATGTAAATATGTATGTATTTGCATACATCTATATGAATGTATTCACTATTTACAAAAACATACAACGCAATAACCAATAGATTAGTATATAATACGTACGGCCAATTGATGTTCCTCCGTGATAGCCATTTGCATGCTATCACAATCCATTTTGTACGATATTGAAATTTTTAAGCGGTTTAGTATTATTTTTATAACTTTTGCTATAGTTCATATACCAAGCATCTATTAACTATCAGAATATTTTTACTCAATTTATCGATAAGGTTCATCACTACAGCAATTAACGTGAATAGGGGTACTCCCCTAATTAAATATCGATTATTTTGGAGTTTTATTTTTAATGTTAACCACTAACCATACAACCACTAACCATAAAACACATAGACTGGACACGCTGAAGAAATATTTTGTCCAACTTTCTTTTGAGCGAAGCGACCTCACAAAACTTCGTATTCGCTCGGCTCTTTACTTTTAGGTTCGGGGTACGAAAATACACGACAGCACAATCATTTCGCTTCAAGCGTTCGACCGAGATGGTCGACATTTGAAATGAAGTAGTTCTATGCTCAATTTTTTTTTCTTGCTCTCTCTCTCTCTATGCTCTCTGCTCTCTCAAATATGTATAATCAGCAGCTCACAATAATTGAAATTTCTTCGCAGCAAGACCCCTTATGTTCTCTTCTGAGTGAAGAGCATACCGAACTCTTCAAATCGTTTGCCATGCTCATGGAAAATATTTGCGTTTTCGTTATTATTTATGGGAAGGGTATGAAAGCGCTGTTGCGCATAAGGACCATTCTTCGCGACGAGCATGCATATACACACTTACAGTCCCTTGCTACATGTATGAGCATTTTTATGCCTATGTGAGAATCTCTAGCTGCCTGTAGGAATTTAAAAGCCGAACATTTGCATTTGGTAGATCTTGTGAACTGTATACACTTACATACATGCGTTTGATTGTGCGTACGCATGGGACGCGATGCTCACAAAAATTGTGGGGTTTTGTAAGGCGGCTTGCCAGCGCACCACCTTACATTTTTGGAGCATGTAAGCTGTGTTAGATTTGTAGCGTAGATTGGTAGAACGTAAGTTAGTATTAGTTTGTTAGTAGCGGATAAGTTAGAATAAGTTCGGAGTTTGAAATGACCGCACGCGTCGTCGGCGATCGGCGATGCAACTCTGCGAGAGCAGAGAGCGGAGAACTGCGTTGCCCGAGAGTCGAAGTTAGAAAGCGCCGGGATTAAGACGCAAGGCTTTCGTAGTTGGAGAGCGTGGGGATCAAGACGCAAGAAGTCAGAGTTAGAGGTCGCGGTAATGAGTACGCACGAGGAGAAAATGTAGAGTTTCGTCAAATATGTATAAGCGAAGCGTAAAATAATGAAATTGAATAAAGTTTGTGAAGTGAAAAGAAGAAAATGTGAGTTTGATCTGGCTCTTTCTGTTCCCCACTCAGCGCCCGTGCCCAGAAATTATAAATTTCTTGTGAGCAAACCCTGGGCAGACTGAGTCTGCCCCAGCTGGAAAAACGTAACCTTACAGTTTCAATTGTAGAAGTATTTGTGAGCCTATGTGCCTACATATGTGCATGTGTGTATGCATGGAACATGAACATTGGCGTGTGCCTATCACAACTTAGAATTGTGTGAACGATTTTGGGTTCGAATAGCTGAATCGCGTTTATACTTAAGTACCTGATTTTGTTTGATTGATCGTGGGTTTGCCTATAAGAATGATTTTTTAAATGTTTAAATGGGCAAAATGGGATGTGATTTCCGAACCCGTGCACTTATTGCATACAGATACAGCTCAATTTGACCCTTTGAAAAAGATGCATATGTATGTAGGTCAAATAGACCTTACTAACTGAACGAATACACTTGACTATGATGGTGTTTAGTTTCGTGTTGATATTTATTCTTCTGAGCCCGGGTATTTATACCCAGGCTCATGCATATTTTCATCCCTTAAATCTAGTGTGTCTATTGCTGAGTTTGTAAGGCTCAGCATTGGTCTATTACATATTCTTATCTTATCGCTGAGTGTGTAAGGTTCCGCGTTGGTCTATTTATTATTCTTATCCTATCGCTGAGTTTGTAAGGCTCAGCGTTCGTCTCTTACATCTTATCGTCGGGGTTGAAAGGGTCATAGTTCATCCACTAACCATACAACACATAGACTGGACATGTAGAACAAAGTTTTTCAACGCCGAAAATCTATCTAGCAGGGACCATCTAACTTCGTATTTGCTCGGCTTGGTACTTACTGGCTCGGGCAATGAAAAGTTCGCGCGACGAAATCAGTGCGCTGCGAGCGCTCAGGCCGAATGGTCACTTTTTATATGAAGCATGGCTACGTGCTATTTTTCCTACTCTCTCTCTCTCACTCTATCTCTCTCTTCTCTCTCTATGGTCTCTCAAATCATCGAACTCAGCAGCGCACAAAAATTGAAATTTTTAGCGACGATCCCAGCTCTTTCCTTTTGAGTGAAGAGTATACCGAAATCTTAAAAGCGTTTGCCACGCTCATGCACACAAAATATTAGCGTTTCGATGATTATTTGTGGGAAGGGTATGAAAGCATTGATGGGCATAAAGAATATTATTTCGCGACGGGCATGCACACACACACACTTGCAGTCTCTGGAAACATGTATGAACATTTGGCTGCCTGTGTGCGAATCTCTAGCTACCTGTAGGAATTTGAAAGCCGAACATTTGCATTTGGTAGATCTTGTGAACTGCACACACCTACATAAATGTGTTTGATTGTGTGTACGCATGGGACGCGATGCTCACAAAAATTGTGGGGTAACGTAGAAGCATTTGTGAGCCTTTGTGCCTGAGTATGTGTATGCATGGGAAATGAACATTGGCGTGTGCCTACCACAACTTAGAATTGTGTGAATGATTTTGGGTTCGATTAGTTGAGTCGCGTTTATATTTAAGTGTCTGATTTTGTTTGAATGATCGTGGGTTTGTCTATCATAACGAATTTTTTTTTAATGTAATACCTGATTGAGCCCAGTGGGCAAAATGGGATGCGATTTTCGAACCCGTGCACTTGTGCATACAGATACAGTTCAATTTGAGCCTTTTAAAAATATGCATATGTATGTAGGTCAAATGGATCATACTAACTATATAGTAATTTAGGTAAAGCTAAATTAAAAATGATTCCACAATATTACATTTGAATCAATAAATATATTAAATTATGACCATTTGGCTGCCTGTGTATTTAATCTTGGTGCCTGGCTCTGGGCTCTGTGCGCTTTCTATGCTCTCTCAAATAAATATAAGTGCACGGGTTCGAAAATCGCATCCCATTTTGCCCACTGGGCTCAATCAGGTATTACATTAAAAAAAAATTCGTTATGATAGACAAACCCACGATCATTCAAACAAAATCAGACACTTAAATATAAACGCGACTCAACTAATCGAACCCAAAATCATTCACACAATTCTAAGTTGTGGTAGGCACACGCCAATGTTCATTTCCCATGCATACACATACTCAGGCACAAAGGCTCACAAATGCTTCACGTTACCCCACAATGTTTGTGAGCATCGCGTAACATGCGTACACACAATCAAACGCATGTATGTAGGTGTGTGCAGTTCACAAGATCTACCAAATGCAAATGCTCGGCTTTCAAATTCTTACAGGCAGCTAGAGATTCGCACACAGGCATATAAATGCTTATACATGTAGCAAGGGACTGTAAGTGTGTGTATGCATGGTCGTCGCGAAAAATGTTTTTATGCGCACCAACGCTTTCATACCCTTCCCACAAATAATAACGAAAACGCAAATATTTTGCATGAACATGGCAAACGATTTGAAGAGTTCGGTATACTCTTCACTCAGAAGAGAACACAAGGGGTCTTGCTGCGAAGAAATTTCAATTTTTGTGAGCTGCTGCTCGTGCTCACATGCATACATGCATATACATATTTGAGAGAGCAGAGAGCATAGAGAGAGAGAGAGCAAGAAAAAAAATTGAGCATAGAGCCACTTTATTTCAAATGGCGACCTTCTCGGTCGAGCGCTTGAAGCGAAGTGATTGTGCTGTCGTGAATTTTCGTACGCCGAACCTAAAAGTGAAGAGCCGAGCGAATACGAAGTTGTGTGGGGTTCCCTGCCCCTAAAAAAAGTTGGACAAAATCTTTCTTCAGCGTGTCCGGTCTATGTGTTCTATGGTTAGTGGTAATACAACACATAAACACATATGCGTTCTATGGTTAGTGATACAACACATAGACTGGACATGTAGAACAAGTTTTTTCAACCATCTTCCCATTTGCTCGGCTTGGTATTTTGTCGATTGTTTAATAAAAAGATAGCACGACTAAATCGTCCCGCTGCGAGCGCTTAAACAGAATGGTCCCTTTCTAATATGAAGCACAGCTATGGGCTATTTGTCCAACTCTCTTTCACTCTATTTCTTTCTAAGGTCTCTCAAATCATGTTTCTAGGGACTGCAAGTATGTGTGTACATGCCCATCGCGAAATCATATTTGTTATGCGTATCAGCGCTTTTATACCCTTCCCACAAATAACCAACGAAACGCATTTTTTTCGCATGAGCGTGGGAAACACTTTCAAGATTTCGGTATACTCTTCAATCGAAAGGAAAGAGCTGGGATCATCGCAAAAAAATTAAATTTTTTTGTACTACTGAGCTCGATGATTTGAGAGACCATCGAGAGAGAGAGAGAGAGGGAGAGAGAGAGAGAGAGATAGAAAGAAAGAGAGAAAGAGTAGGACAAATAGCACATAGTCGTTCTTCATATAAAAAGGGACCATTCTGAATGGGCGCTCGCAGCGCATGATTTCGTCGCGCGAACTTTTCATTGCCCGAACCAGTAGATATCGAGTGGAACCTACAGGAAACTTTTTCGGCGTTGAAAATATTTGTTTCTAGCATTAATCATCGATTAATCAAACAATAACATAGTAATAAAGGTGTGTGTATACCCTGATCCCATTAAAAATGGGAAATTAGGGTATAATAGTTTTGTGAAAAGTATGTAACAGGCAGAAGGAGGCGTGGCACACCCCATTAAGTATATATATTCTTGATCAGGACGACGAACTGAGTCGATATAGTCCTGTCCGTCTGTCCGTCCGTCCGTCCGTCCGTATGATCTCAGAAGATATAAGACCTAGAGACTTGAAATTTTGTATGCATACTCATACGCATACACATACGCATACGCATACGCATACGCAGTATAAGTTTATCATATTTTTTCGATAACTCGCCCGATTACTTTTTACTTTTTGATATTTTAATACTCTTAGACCTGAAGACTTCAGATTTGGTGTGTATATACATCTGATTAATACGCAGATTTTGCCATTTACAGATGGATACCACGCCCCCTTCGCTACCAATTTGTAAAACACGTATTTTTAATACTAGAATTTTGTGCTTTGGAATGTATACACATTTGCACATTATGATCACGTTCTGAAAGTTTCATGAAGATAGTCCTACTACAAGAGAAATTATTCTGCACACAAAATTCTCATAGTATTGCCCACACTGCAGCGCAGCCCAAGCGCAGTCGCTGCTTACTGCGCAGTTAGCAGAGCGCGTGCTTATGCGTGCGTGAATATCAGCTCTTTGTAGGGATCAGGGTATATAGTCGAGCAGTCTCGACTAGAGCTTCCTTACTTGTTTTATAATACCTTATACTCTATTCTGGATGTGTGCGTCTCTCTTTGTCGTATATCGCCCATTTCAAAGAAACTGGCTTGGTTTTGAATTTGAGAAACATTAAAACTAAATGTTTTAAAATTTATAAAAGGTCTGGCTCAAGTGTTGACTGGTATAAATATTACATAGCCAAGTCAAATTTAATCTTTTAAATTCTCGTTGTTATGGGAATTATCTTATACGTTGCCAACGTCAGTTTGCTCGAGATCCTAAACAATTTTAATCATTTGCAAACTTGAAGCGTAAATCTTCAGGGTTGCCGTCCTCATTGATGCCGTTGATGCGGAAAAAAACTTTTAATGACCAGGATTCCTCTGATTTGCAAATATTTTTCAATCCACTTACTCTTCTGTTAATCTCTATAACAACTCATACCCATACTTACTTCCTGAATATGGGTCTATTAATGCTCCTAAAGTTATTGCAGGCTCTTTAGCTTCTGCCATTGGGACGTTGAAATCATCTCTCCTAGTGTTGACAATATTCCAAGCTGTGTGATAAAAGTGTGTAGTGTTTCTCTTCAAAATTACTAAAATTGTTTAATTTGTCTTTGGAAACTTTTGTGTTCCCTTCAATTTGGAAGGAGTCTTTCATCATTTCTCTATATAAAAAAGGTGGAAGATTTGATATCTCAAATTATAGAGGTATTGCGAAATTATCTGCTATTCCGAAGTTATTTGAAAAAATTATAACATCGGCCTTGCAACATTTTTGCAAATCGATTATTTAACCATCCCAACATGGTTTTGTTCAGAATCGATCAACGTTCTCTGAATTTACTTGAATTTACTTTGCTTGGTAATGACAGTTTTTTTTTTAAATGCAATCTGATGTTATTTATACTGACTTCCGTAAAGCCTTTGACTCAGTCCACCACCAGATTCTAGTTCTAAAGATTGAACGTTTAGGTTTTTCCACTAAACTTGGGTCCTGGATTTCATCCTATTTGAAGGGTAGAATCCAAAGAGTCTTATTGAGAACAGCTATTTCTAAACTTATCTTTGTTTCGTCCGGTGTACCTCACGGTAGCCATTTGGGACCATTACTTTTTTCACTTTTCGTAAATGACCTTCCCAGCTGTATCTCTTACTCCACTATATTTATGTATGAGGATGATATAAAACTTTGCCTCCCATACTCCAGTGCAAATGGGCATCTTCAACTTCAAGTTGACCTTAATGCATTTCAACTTTGGTGTGTGGCATATCAGTTGCACCTAAATTGCCCAAACTGTATGACAATGAACTTCAGTCGTACCGTTCCTTATATTGTTGACTATAAAATTAGTAACATTTCCTTGCAACGCATCTTTACAGTCAAAGATCTTGGTGTTCTCTTTGACTGTAAGCTTAATTTCAATCTTCATATTTCTACCATCATAAATGAAGCCAAAAATATTGGCTTTATTAAACGTTGGGCTAAGGAATTTAAAGATCCTTTTACTACCTGGCAACTATTTATTTCGCTTGTGCGTCCTCTCCTTGAGTATTGCTCAGTTGTATGGTCTCCTCAACATAAACTGTATCCGGATCGTATTGAATCGGTCCAGAAACAGTCTCTTTTCTTTGCCGTAAGGGATCTTAACTGGGACAGTAACTTACGATTACCGTCTTACCTTAGTAGGCTTCAACTCATTGATCTTCCATCGTTAATCAATCGCAGAACAATTTTGGGAATAGTTTTCCTGCATAAATTGATTAACGGTAATATTGATTCCTCCTCATTGTTAATGGGTCTTAATTTTTCGGTTCCGTCCCCATCAACTAGACAGTATCGTCCGCTCTACCTTCCGTGTTGTACTACGGATTATTCCTTGCATAGTGCGTTTCATGTACTATAATAAATATCATCACATTTTTCAGTTAGAGCTCTATCTCCCTAATATAAAATCCTTGCTTCTATCTTACCTTAGGGAAATCACTCGCAATGCCTAGACATATGCATTGGTAACATTCTGCTGCCAATGTTTTTACAGTTATTTCTCTATCCTATTCTATATTTCTATTTTAGCACTTCTTTTTTCTTTCTATTTCTTATTCTATTTTCTGTAACTATCTTGCCATTTTTTTTTACACATTCCTATTTAATTACTAATCGTTATCTTAAATTTATATTAACTATATTTAAGTTCTTTTAACCTATAGTTTAAATTTTCATGTTAACACTCTCTTTGCTTAGTTCAATAGTATCACTGACCATATATGGCTGTGAATTGGGGCATAGCTGGCCGGACTGGCAAATAAAATACCCCCATCGGGTTGGTGATACTTTTGTAATAATTTTCTGTACTTTTTTAGGCTTTACATGTATATGTTTGTTTGTTTTTACCTAAGTTGACTTGTGAAATGTCAATATCTTTTATATAAATAAATAATGCTTTATTCTCGTCTGAGCATGTTGATATTTATTGTCGCTTTTCATCAGGAATGTATATGAGCATATTCACAAATTAATCACTAGAAGTTGCATCTCTGTTTGTGATTTTTCAGTGGCTGCTTTTTGGTGCCCTCACCCTTCGTTCCATTGGCACACAAATAAACTAACTTTGTGCTTCTCGGCATTTGCTGGTCCAAATCAATCGCATATAAAATATATGCTAAAATATAGTATACATATACATATGCAATTTACATAGTATTAGTTGATCATTTGCGGCTTTCTTTACTATTTTTTTGCCTTCTAATGCAACCACGTCTAATTGGCTGGGTTTTCTACCTCAGGTCTGGTTTTTAGTAGATAATCTCCTTTAATTAGATTAAAACGAAATATTATAAATACAATTCTAAAATACGAAGGAACGTAAATACACTCATGGTCAAATTAATAGGTGTAAAATTTATTTTTTATTTAAAATGTAATTCCGACTATATTTTCTCATGGGCTTAACCGTCTTCTTTTTATATCTAGTATCCAATTCTTTGCCTTTTGGTCTTCGAACATGTCTATTTGAGTCATTCCCAACAAAATTTGTTTTCGTTTCATCACTCCAGAGAATTTTTCTCCATTTGCGCTCTCCCTCTAAGCCACACCAGGCCTTGTTAGATTGAGCAAAATGTTTGCTCATCTCAAAATTTTGATCCACGCAGTAGAGGAACTCTGCGAACAGCTCTCCTAGGTAGATCCGAGCCTAATAAACGTCGACAAATAGTTCGTGCTGATACCACATTGCCCATTTCGCTGCCAATAGCTCTCGACGACTTAAAAGGGTCCGTTTTAGCCAAGGTGACTATACGGAAATCGTCTGTTACGGTAGTTTTCCGACGGACACCTGGATTCTTTTTAACTTTTTTTTATTTTGGGGCATTTGTGACGATGTTTTCTGGTCGTCCCATAAGTGATGCAATGCATTTATAAGTTTTACCCTCTTCACGAACCTTAAGAACGAGATTTCTCTCTTCAGCACTGCAGTGAACTCCATGACCCATCTATTTTTATTAAAATGTTGCAAATAAATATTTTTATGCTTCAATCTAATCATATTCAATAAAAATAGTACCTTTGCATACTCAAAAACCTTTCAATATTTTTTTTTTATTAAAACACACCTAATAATTTGGCCGGCAAAATTTTGAGTATTTTGTGAACTATGCCAAAATGAAACTAAACATTATTATTTTTTAAACTTTTTTTTTGTTGTTACAGTTCTAAGATATGTCTATTTTCGAATACAAGTGTTTTTTTTTAGTTACATGAGAAAATATAGTCGGAATTACATTTTAAATAAAAAATAAATTTTACACCTATTAATTTGACCATGAGTGTACATACATATATATGTAGCGTGCATGTTGCGAAATAATAATAAAACTGACAAATACCGAAGTATATTAGTATTCTTTGAATGTAAAGTCAATATATCTCTTAACCGGGTATTCCCAGCATGAGTACTTGAGTACATAATATAATTACTTTCATCCATTCATATTTGTTGGAAGGAAAATAATATAAAAACACATTTTTATTGTTTTTTTTGATTAAGGTTTTTTAATATTTTAATTTATAAAAGTGGTTAACAATCTGTTTGGTAACCTGAATGCAAAAATATATAATATACTAGCACTTTTCTAAACGTTTAGGTCCGTACAACAAAACATAAGCACAATGCCAGTCACCACCTCCAGACAGTCGTAAGATCTCATCGGTGGTAACAGATGTCACATCGTCGTCGTCGAACTTATACCAAACATCGCCATTTGACCGTACCCAGGCTACATAATGACCAGATGAACTCGAGCGACCCTTATGAGTTAGAACCGCTTTAAGTGTATAATAACCAGAGCTGTTGCTACCCAAATCATTATCAAACCAGAATTGCTCATATTTTTTTTCATCTTCTTCTTCGTCGACTTCCAAAGGTTTAGCTGTCTTAATTATCTGCGATTCGACATCCATTTTTTTGTCTTCGTGATCCTTAAATTTGGATCGCATAGGACATAGTTTATTCTGCAAATCGGGCGTACACAGCTCAAATGCGTCGAAATCAATTGGAAACTTGATATCTTTCAATACTTTTGCATTTATGCCTTCCTTGCCTTTATATTGAAATCTTACAAACTGAACCGTAAGATATGCTGGAAGTCGACTAATCAAATACTAAAAATACAAACGATTAATTTATTTGTTTCATTTTATATATATTAATATATATTATCTCACAGTTCTCGTATAATGTGCATCACGACCCAGCGTATTCGAGTTCTTTACCAATTGCTCTTTCATTTTCTATTAAGTTAAATAAATATCAACATATGTAACACATAATTATTATACACATAATTATGAGTGATAATTACCGATTTAAGACCGCTTTGCATATACTTAACTTCCGTCGATATAAAACAACTGAGCTGCAAAAAATGTTCTGTTGAAACCGTGGCAGGCTCATCAGGAGCTTCATCTGCAGTCATTTTGACTTCAAAAGTTCCACCAAAGAATTGTTCAATGAATGAGCTTTGAAGAATATAATTATTTTTAAATAATAAGTTAAAAAAATACCGAAAGTATTTATGAAATATATCAGGCATTGAAATATGTCTACGCACTTCAATAAACAATGCCTATTAAAAGTTGTTAAATGGGTTTTAGTCATTTTCAATAGCCAACGAAACAGATACTTACTTATGAACTTTTTTTTCGGTAGATTCACCTAACTCTTGGTTTAATGGTAAAAGTTTTTGCTGTAACATCTTCAGTATCTCAGACCAACATTCATTGGCATCTTGCTGTCGATAGGTGCCATTTTCTCCAGTCTGTGCAAACTGCGGTGATGCCCTATGTAAGGCTTGCAACAACACAATTGGTGTAATGCTCGTTCCCTTCTCCATCTGTGCAAAAACTATTTTCATAGCTGATGAAATTGTAAATGCATATGAAGTGGCGTCAGAACCATCGGGTTGGAATTTTTCCAAAGCTTTTCGTAGTTCTGGAACAGCTCTTAAACATTGTACAGTGGCATTCATGTAACATGTATTGCCGAGGTTCGTTAAACCGGCTGGTAAACGCATCTAGAAATTACATGTCTATTACTTAATACTCTTAAACCTCAAATGTAAAGGGCAATACCGCGGTAGCTGCTTCTGCGTCGTTCATGTCTTCAATAAATTTAACTGGTGTTTGGGGCACCTCGGGTACTTTATCCTTAGAACCCAATAATAAAACTACAGCACCCTTTGGAATGACAATGGTCATAGAAATATAATTAGATATTTTATATAACTTACGTCTTTTAATTGTAAATTCCATTCATCGTCTTTAAGTATTCCACCTTTGCACATTATTTTTTGGCGTTCTGGTTGAACCCCCGTTAATGCAAAAAGTTGAGCTTTAAATAATATTGGGTCTTCATCAGTATTAACATCGATATCAGGATAGAGTTCCCGGCCCCACTTGACTTTAACTGAACAGAAAAAATACAATTCAAAATGAATTGCAATATAAATTATTGTTTAGAAATTTACCTTTAAAAGACGGCATTTCGGAATTACAAACAAACAATTTTAAAATCCCCAAGTCATTCAATTCTAGACCGAATTAGTGATGCTATTTTTGACAGTGGGAATGACTGTCCACATACTTGACTAAGTATCGATACATCGATAAGCAAGAACTATGTTGAACCACTAACCATACAACCAATAACCATAGAACACATAGACTGGACACGCTGAAGAAAGATTTTGTCCAACTTTTTTTTTGGGCCAGGTTACCCCACACAACTTCGTATTCGCTCGGCTCCTTACTTTTAGGTTCGGCGTACGAAAATTCACGACAGCACAATCATTGCGCTTCAAGCGTTCGACCGAGATGGTCGACATTTGAAATAAAGTGACTTTATGCTCAATTTTTTTTTCTTGCTATCTCTCTCTCTGTGCTCTCTGCTCTCTCAAATATGTATATGTATGCATGCATGTGAGCACGAGCAGCAGCTCACATAAATTGAAATTTCTTCGCAGCTAGACCCCTTGTGTTCTCTTCTGAGTGAAGAGTGTACCGAACTCTTCAAATCGTTTGCCATGCTCATGCAAAATATTTGCGTTTTCGTTATTATTTATGGGAAGGGTATGAAAGCGTTGGTGCGCATAGAGATCATTCTTCGCGACGACCATGCATACACACACTCACAGTCCCTTGCTACATGTATGAGCATTTATATGCCTGTGTGCGAGTCTCTAGCTGCCTGTAGGAATTTGAAAGCCGAACATTTGCATTTGGTAGATCTGCAGTTCACGAGACCTACATACATTCCTTTAATTGTACGCATGGGACGTCATGCTCACAAAAGTTCTAGGGTGTCGTGGAAGCATTTGTGAGCCTATGTGCCTGAGTATGTGCATGTGTGTATGCATGGGACAAGAATATTGGCGTGTGCCTACCACACTCTATGGTTAGTGGTTCTATCCTTCAAATAGGATGAGAACCAGGACACAAGTTTTGTGGAAAATCCTAAGCGTTCAAGTTCTAGAATTAGTATCTGGTGATGAACTGAGTCAAATGCTTTACGGAAGTCAGTATAAATTATATCAGTTAGATTTTTTTTAGAAAAACTGTAATAAACAAGCAAAGTAAATTCAAGTAAATTCAGAGAACGTTGATCGATTCTGAACAAAACCATGATGGGATGGTTAAATAATCGATCTCCACAATAATGCACGGCCGATGTTATAATTTTTTCAAATAACTTCGGAATAGCAGATAATTTCGCAATACCTCTATTATTTGAGATATCAAATCTTCCACCTTTTTTATATAGAGGAATGATGAAAGACTCCTTCCAAATTGAAGGGAACACAAAAGTTTCCAAAGACAAATTAAACAATTTTAGTAATTTTGAAGAGAAACACTACACACTTTTATCACACAGCTTGGAATATTGTCAACACTAGGAGAGATGATTTCAAAGTCCCAATGGCAGAAGCTAATGAGCCTGCAATAACTTTAGGAGCATTAATAAACCCATATTCTGGAAGTAAGTATGGGTATGAGTTGTTATAGAGATTAACAGAAGAGTAAGTGGATTGAAAAATATTTGCAAATAGATCATAGGAATCCTGGTCATTAAAAGTTTTAAAACATTTAGTTTTAATGTTTCTCAAATTCAAAAGAGTCCTAGTAAACCTAGCCAGTTTCTTTGTATGGGCGATATACGACAAAGAGAGACGCACACATCCAGAATAGAGTATAAGGTATTATAAAACAAGTAAGGAAGCTCTAGTCGAGACTGCTCGCGCTCTGCTAACTGCGCAGTAAGCAGCGACTGCGCTTGGGCTGCGCTGCAGTGTGGGCAATACTATGAGAATTTTGTGTGCAGAATAATTTCTCTTGTAGTAGGACTATCTTCATGAAACTTTCAGAACGTGATCATAATGTGCAAATGTGTATACATTCCAAAGCACAAAATTCTAGTATTAAAAATACGTTTTTTACAAATTGGGAGCGAAGGGGGCGTGGTATCCATCTGTAAATGGCAAAATCTGCGTATTAATCAGATGTATATACACATCAAATCTGAAGTCTCCAGGTCTAAAAGTATTCAAATTACGCTGAATAAACAAAATCAATTTATCGATTATTCTCGATAAAAAAGAAATGGGATGAGTTATCGAAAAAATAAGACAAACTTGTACTGCGTATGGTATACCAGAATATGCATACTCTAGGTCTTATATCTTCTGAGATCTAGGCGTTTATACGGTCGAACGGACGGACGGACGGACGGACAGACGGACAGGGCTATTTCGACTCAGACTCAAGAATATATATACTTAATGGGGTCTACCACGCCTCCTTCTGCCTGTTACATACTTTTCACAAAACCATTATACCCTGATTTTCCATTTTTAATGGGATCAGGGTATAAAAATACAACACAGTTTTACTATTTTGAATTTATTACTTTATTAATAACATGAATTTTACTATAGACCAACAAATTGAATGTCATAGCTATATATGTGTGTTATGCCTTGCTTGACACAACAGAACTTAAAATGTGCCAAATAAACCAATGTTCTTGCATACATATTTATGTTAAGCATCTCGGCAACTTGGAGAGATAGGGCTTTTGGCTTTCAGATTATTATCTAAAGGCATTAGAAAAGTATAAAATTTGAGTTGCAAAATGTTTTTGGCCTGTCTTTGTTGAATAATTTTATTATAGATCCCATTTTACCCTTCTGGTTAAAGAGTATGCCAACCTGTTGAAAGAGTTTACAATGATAATATACAATTTTTAAATTTTTGCAATTATTTGTATGAAGGGTATACAAATATGTTGCACTTAATAAGTATGTTTTTACTTACATGTATACATATCCAATTACATACATATGTGCGATTCTGTATTCCTACTGTCTATGGTATATTTTGCTCGCGTATACATACATATGTACATATATATGTATGTATGCTTATAATACATGAATTTCTGTTGTGCCTGCCAAGAGCTTTAAATTCTTTTCTTTTTTTTTTTGGTTTTTGTTTATTAGGAAGCACCAGAACATCTATTTAGCTCTATTATCTCCCCTAAGACATATTTACATTCACCGGTTTAGCAATGAACAAGTTTAAACATAAATTTGACGTTCGCATGGTTCGCATGGACCTTGAGGCGGTCGTTGTACCGACTCGAGTGGAACGAGATCTGGTCTTCCACAGTGTCCAGCTTGAGGTCTTTATGTAGACAGGAGTTTCGGACGAACCAGGGGCAGCCGGTGATTTGGCGCAAGACCTTGTTTTGGAGAGCCTGGATCTTTTGGCGGTTACTCTTTTCGGCGACTCCCCATATTTGTACACCCTACCTCCAGATCGGGGTGATAACGTAGGTTAAGATCTTGCGCTTGTTAGAGAGCGACAGCTTGCTCTTGCTGTGCAGTATCCAGGACATCTGCCTAAGGCGGGAGCGGCAGGTACCTGCAGTTACCAGAATGTAAAGCTTGAAGGTGAGGCGTGCGTCTAGGCTGATCCCCAAGTATTTCACCGTCCTGGTTTTTTCGAAGGGGGTATTATTAATGAAGACAGTCGCGGGCGCCTCCCTTCTTAGTGAAAAGCATAGACTTTTGCTTCTTGTGGCACTCATTTTTATATTCCACCTGGCAGTCCATTTCGCAACAGTGTCCAAAAAGTGTTGGAGAATTGCTGCCGCTGCAAGGTTGGACTTAGTGGAGACCAGCACGCAGATATCGTCAGCATACGTAGCCATGAGAGACAAATCGGAGGATAAGCCATAGCCTGAAATATCAGGGAGAGGAGCATCACCTGTAAAAATACAGAAGAGCAAAGGTGCAAGAATACTGCTCTGAGGGACGCCAGCGGCTATCGAGTACGTGGAGGACTGGCTCGATTTTACTCTCACTCTGAAAGAACGACCCTCCAAATAGGATCGGATCAGAGAAAAGAAGTGTGAGGGCAGCTGCTCTTTTATTTTCTGTAGAAGTCCAGGATGCCATACCCTATCGAAGGCCAGCCTGATGTCCAGGAAGATGACATTGCAGTGCTTCTTATTGTCGAAGGTCCTGAGGATGTGGTCTGTCACCCTGTGCAGTTGTTCAGTAGTGCCGTGCCCAGCGCGGAAGCCAAATTGTTGAGTCGGAATCAGATTTCTTGCCTCCGGCACTGCTACCAGCCGACGGATGACCAGTCTTTTCCAAACCTTTGACGAGGGGCATGAGTAGGGCGTGTTCTTTGCGCATCCTTGGCCGCACAGCGAATACTCTCATTGAACCGGTGCAGAGCGTCATCAATATCCTGTTCCGAATGTAACTCTAATTCGGGATGCATCTCGTTGTTGAGGATCAGCTTAAATAAGTTTAGGTCGACATTCCTGTTGATCAGTCTTTTGGCTTGAGGGTAGCATTTTACGGCTGCATCCAGCGAGATTACCAAAGGCATATCATCTGAGCCGAGATCGTTAAAAGATGCGATTTTCAGCTTCCATTGAGGAATGCCCTTATAGAGAACAAAGTCCACACAGGAAGGCCGCTGTCTATTATGATCTGGGAATCGAGTGGGACTGCCCGTGGCTATGATCTGAGTGGACGTGGGCAGGATGAGGTTGAAGAGGTCTGGACCCCTAGCAGTACTTCTCATACAGCCATAAGACTGGTGATGAGTGCTCCAATCGCCACAGATCAGGAATGTTCGGTGTTCAGGCATGAACATAAAAATATACGAAGATCGTATACATGCCTCATACGCACTTAACGGCTAGCAGGTAGTGCGATAGGAATAGGTAAGTGCCCAATGTGTGGACTCTAAAAGTAGATAACATGTGTGACGCATGAGTGGGCTCTTCACATCCTGACCCTTGCAACCCCAACGATAAGATGTAAGAGACGAGCGCTGAGCCTTACAAACTCAGCGATAGGATAAGAATAATAAATTGACCAATGCAGCAATAGACACACTAGATTTAAGGGATGAAAATATGCATGAGTCTCGGTATAAATACCCGGGCTCAGAAGAATAAAGATAAAATACGAAACTAAACACCATCATAGTCAAGTGTATTCGTTCATTCGGTCTAAGGATTGCCATATAACAAGCAAGTTTGCCATGGATAGTGGATTGTTTGGTGGGCAGTAGATTGCACCAAACTGTACATATCCCAATCCTGTAGCTACTCTAGCCCTGGCCAGTTGGAACAGAGATGGTGATAAAGTGTTCAATGGCGAAAATGACGATGACACCTCTCCTATGGCTGGATGAAGGGTAGTTTGCTGTGTGGCAGGCAAAGCAGAAAAGTGTACTTGCGTTTCGCTGATTAGCAGGACATGAATATCGTGAAGTCGAACGAAGAGTTCCAGCTCAAGCATTTTGTTGGAAATCCCCCTGGCGTTCCAACACATAATGTTTGTTATATTCGACATTGTTGGCACACGTGGAACGTTTAGAGTATTTAAAGAGGCAATGAGTGCCGAAAACTCGGGGCTTGGCTGTGCTGCTGATGATGTAGGCTTGTAGGTGGAGCGGACTTGTTGTTTGGTCGAGAGTCGAGACTGCTCGACTAGGAGATACCCTGATCCCTACAAGGAGCTGATATTCACACACGCATAAGCACGCGCTCTGCTAACTGCGCAATAAGCAGCGACTGCGCTGCAGCGTGGGCAATACTATGAGAATTTTGTGTGCAGAATAATTTCTCTTGTAGTAGGACTATCTTCATGAAACTTTCAGAACGTGATCACAATGTGCAAATGTGTATACATTCCAAAGCACAAGACTCTAGTATTAACAATACGTTATTTACAAATTGGGAGCGAAGGGGGCGTGGTATCCAAAATATGTAAATCACAAAATCTGTCTCCAGGTATAAAAGTATTCAAATTACGCTGAATAAACAAAATCAATTTATCGATTATTCTCGATAAAAAAGAAATGGGATGAGTTATCGAAAAAATAAGACAAACTTGTACTGCGTATGGTATACCAGAGTATGCATACTCTAGGTCTTATATCTTCTGAGATCTAGGCGTTCATACGGTCGGACGGACGGACGGACGGACAGGGCTATTTCGACTAAAACTCAAGAATATATATACTTAATGGGGTCTACCACGCCTCCTTCTGCCTGTTACATACTTTTCACAAAACTATTATACCCTGATTTTCCATTTTTAATGGGATCAGGGTATAAAAATACAACACAGTTTTACTATTTTGAATTTATTACTTTATTAATAACATGATTTTTACTATAGACCAACAAATTGAATGTCATAGCTATATATGTGTGTTATGCCTTGCTTGACACAACAGAACTTAAAATGTGCCAAATAAACCAATGTTCTTGCATACATATTTATGTTAAGCATCTCGGCAACTTGGAGAGATAGGGCTTTTGGTTTTCAGATTATTATATAAAGCCATTAGAAAAGTATAAAATTTGAGTTGAAAAAGGTTTTTGGCCTGGGTATTTATTTAATTTTGTTCAGGAATAAGTTCTGATGCCCATACATCTTGTGGCCATCCTGTTCGACCTTTTCCTGATATGCAATCATTCTGAAAATACAAAAAGTACTATTAAAAGATATTTTTATAAATAGATAATAAAACAAATAATAGTGCTCTACTTAAAGCTGCTAGATTAAAAGATAGTCTTATGCATTCACACGCACACACTCATAAGCACGCGCTCTGCTAATTGTACTTGTAGAAGCTACACATTGTTTGTTGAATAATTTTATTATAGATTGCATTTCATTATCTATGGTATGGTATTTGAAATATATTTTTGACAGCCTTAGGGAATTTTTGTATTTATTACAAAATCTGAAATCTTTGGACTATACGGTACCACTAACCATACAACACATAGACTGGACATGTAGAACAAATTTTTAAAACGCTGAAAAACTCTCTTTGAGGTACCAACCAACTTCGTATTTGCTCGGCTTGGTATTTGGTGACGCGGCTAATAAAAAGATAGCACTACGAAATCAGTGCGCTGCGAGCGCTCAAACGGAATGGTCCCTTTTTATATGAAGCACAGCTATGCGCTATTTGTCCTACTCTCTCTCACTCTATCTTTCTCTTTTCTCTCTATATGGTCTCTCAAATCATCGAAATCAGCAGCACACAAAAATTGATATTTTTCGCAACGATGCCAGCTCTTTCCTTTTTAGTGAAGAGTATACCGCGAATGCAAAAAAAATTTTAGCGTATTGATGATTATTTGTGGGAAGGGCATACACACTTGCAGTCTTTAGACACATGTGTGAGCATTTGGCTTTCTGTGTACAAAGCTCTACTCTTGAGGCAAATAGAATATCGAACTCTTCAAAAGGCTACCAAGATATTATCGATAATAAAATGACGGTACTATTTATCGAATTTGAAACTCCATTTGCGCGCTGTATATACGGACTTATCAAAATAAATATGTAAATATGAATGCCCTTATATCTTCTAAGATCGACGCGTTCTGACATACGGACAACCGGACAAGACTAAATCGACTCAGTTCGTCTCCTTGATTAAGAGCATATATACTTTGTGGCGTCTGCCACGCCTCCTTGTGCCTGTTACACATATTTCAACAAAACCATTATACCCGGATTTCCATTTTCAATGGGTTGATGGTAGAAAATTAGAGAGTATTGCCACTAATCATACAACACAGAAGATAAGAAATGGGATCATTGAGAACACATTTAAATGTTTACGTACTGCTGCATGTGCCTACATAAATGTATGTGTATATGTAAATGTAGATAAGTCGTTGAGCTATTAATATGATCACCGTCCCATTATTGTTCTGCTTTATTTGTAAGAGTAGTGATGCTAAATTCACTTTCTAAAAAGTTCTTGTATTTACTATATTTCTGATCCATATATACATACATATATATATATATATATATATATATATATATATATATATATATATATATATATACAATATATATATATATATATATATATATATATATATATATATAATATATTATAAGCCTTTTAGCATTTTAGCTCTTAAGCTAATATGATTTGTGGAAATGCGTTTTCCGATTTGCCACACCCTTAGTGGACGGATCAGGAAAATTTTAAAACTTTATAAATCAGAGAGAAACTGCGTTCATGCGGACATGCATAAGACCAATATACTCACACTTAGAGTATTCAGGCACATAGGCTCAAAAATGCTTTTACAATTGAAACCCCACAATTTTTGTGAGCATCGCCTCCCATGTGTGCACACAATCAAACGCATGTATGTAGGTGTGTGTAGTTCACAAAATCTACCAAATGTTGGGCTTTCAAATTCCTACAGGCAGCTAGACATTCGCACAGTCATATAAATGCTCATACATGTTGCAAGGGACTGTAAGTGTGTGTATGCATGCTCGTCGTGAAGAATGATCTTTATGCGTACCAACGCTTTCATACCCTTCCCACAAAAAATAACAAAAACGCAAACATTTTGCATGAAAATGGCAAACGATTTAAAGAGTTAGGTATACTTACAGAAGGGAACACAAGGGATTTGATGCGAAGAAATTTCAATTTTTATGAGACAGAGAGAGCAAGAAAAAAAATTTATTGGAAATGTTGACCATCTTGGTCGAGCGCATAAAGCGAAAGGATTGTGCTACGCGTATTTGCGTACCCCGAACTTAAAAGTAAGGTGCCGTGCGAATACGAAGTTGTGTGGGGTCTCAATACTCAAAAAAAGTTGGACAAAATTTTTACACTGCGTGTCCAGTCTGTGTTCTATCACTAACCATACAACACATAGACTGGACATGTAGAACAAATTTTTTTACAGCCAAAAATATTAAGTTCAGGGACCAATTAGAAGGGCAAAATGGGATCGTCGTCAATAACTTTTCATTTTTCTACGCACTGGCTTGGGAGTGCATACATACAGTGCCTTCATTACATTACATTCCTTCGTACACAGCCAAACGTTCAAACATGTTTCCAGAGACTGCAAGTGTGTGTGCGCATACCCGTCGTGAAACCATATTCTTTATGCGCATCAACGCTTTAATACCCTTCCCACAAATAATCATCGAAACGCTAATATTTTGCGTGCATGAGCGTGGCAAACGCCTTTAAGATTTCGGTATACTCTTCACTCAAAAGGAAAGAGCTGGGATCGTTACAAAAATATCAATTTTTGTGCACTGCTGAGTTCGATGATTTGAGAGACCATAGAGAGAGAAGAAAGAGATAGAGTGAGAGAGAGAGAATAGGACAAATAGCACATAGGCATGCTTCATATAAAAAGGGACCATTCGGCTTGAGCGCCCGAAGCGCACTGATTTCGTCGCGCGAACTTTTCATTGCCCGAGCCAGTAGATACCAAGCCGAGCAAATACGAAGTTGGATGATACCTACTAGACAGATTTTCGGCGTTGAAAACGTTTGCTCTACATGTCCAGTCTATGTGTTGTATGGTTAGTGGTAGTAGTAAAAGTTTACATTTTTTCAATACCTCATTTAATTTCTTTTTCATCGAGAATAATAGATAAATTGTTCTTATATATCCAGCGTATTTTAATAATTTTAATACTTTGTGCTGTGTATATACTCTGATCAACACGAAGATTTTGGATACCACGCCCCCTTCTCACGCAATTTGTAAAAAACATATTTTAAGTACTAGAGACTTTTACTTTGGAATATCCACTACACATTTGAACATTATGATCACGTTCTGAAGTTTCATAAAGATAGTCCCACTACAAGAGAAATTATTCATCGACAAAATTCTCATAATATTGTCCACAGTGCAGCCCAAGCGCAGTCTCAGCTAGAGCACTCTTACTTGTTTGTTAATGAATTAGATTTTATTGTTTTATGAAAAATATATCCGCCTCAGGTCCTGTCGGACTATTCAATAATTTAATTGATTTATTAATTTACTCGTCTAAAATACACACATTTATAATGGATTTAACGAACATTATCTATCTCTTAATATTAATTATTTACATAAATATGTACAATATGTACAATGTATATTATGTACAAATACAAAATAAATATATACACACATTCGTACATACATAGGTACCCGACATAACTCATTATAAAATTGTCAGTACTTAAATATTCACCCAAAATACATTGAGTGATTTTATAATACAATAATACAATCTTGTTAAATACTTTTATTTCATATAAATACATTGTACTTACAACTTCGTGTATGTATGTATATACATACATACATATGTACGTCTGTATGCATATCTGCTTTAATATACTTAAGTACCACAGGCACTTGACTTCTTAATTGAGGAAACTTGTAACACCAACTCGCACCCTCTGGTCGAAAGCATTTATTTCTGTTTGTTTATGTGCACATACATATACACTTTCTTAAATGTACACTGTGTACATGTATACATATGTATGTATATAGACTCAATGTAATTGGGCCATGTGAAATTTATTTCGTTGGCCAGAAAAAGGGGAGGAAATGTACAGGGTTGGATGGTTTTTAATATATGAAACGGATTTTTCAAAATAACAATGGAAACTAGAAAATTTTATTAAAAACAAAAAAAAAAAAAGTCTTAAAATCGATGATATCCAGAGGATACCTCTATTCTAGTTCCACTCACTAATTGGTTCAGTTAGATATAACATAGAACCAATTAGAGTGAATGGAAAGTCATGCACATACACATTCGTGTATACACGTATTTACCATACGCAATAGATAATTTGATGACTTTGCGTGGCTGGACACCGGTATGAACCAGAGATTTCATAATTACTGTGTAGGTAGGACGTAAATGTAAGTAAATATTTTGTAATTTGCAGGCGCCATCGTCTGGAAATATATTACATATGATATTTCAAGCGCTCTCGAGACCGACACATTAGTACATATGAACAATTTGAACAATTTGTATATTTATATTACATTATCACCATCAGCAACCAAAAATAAAATACATACATACATAGTTGTCCATTAATTGTTTGCAAAACGAAAAAAGGCATACAAATTCAACTTTAACATCATATTTTATTAGGAAAGGAACATTTTCTTAGAATTTTTTTTTTACATTATTATTGGTTCATGTATTCTTAACGGTAATCCATAACAAAAACAATAAAAATAGCAACAAAAACACACAAAATAATTCAAAACAAAAAAGAACAGCAAATATCAGCTGTCTATTAATTCTTTGCAAAATGCAAACATTAATATTATGAGATCTGTATCTATCACAGATGAGTATGGAATTGGCTAATATGTATATCAATAAAATATAAAGATCTTGATGATATCGTATGCTGAAATTATTAGGGAATCCCAAATACATATATAATATTAATAATAGCTGGTGTTAGCATAACTTCATTGACGCAGGAAGGAGTCGTATTGCAACATACGCTTTGCATAAGTATTAGAATATATAATATGTGAAACTATATACATGTATGTATGTATATCATTTTCGGAAGCTGGCGGAATACATATGTTTAAAAAAATATAATGTTATTGGTAACTTGTGCTAATAAATTTGATTGCTAAGTGTTTTAACAAACTAGTATTGTTTGATAAAAATCATTAAAACACACATACCTCATTCTCCTGCTCTCTGTCTATGTGGACTTTACGGCTTGGCAGCTTTAGTTCTGCCTGGAATCCGCTTTTGGGATCTTGATCTCCATCTATAATGCCCACTAGGTAATTTATGTATAATATTGCCAACTTTAATGTTTTTATCTGTAAATGTTTAATTAAATATTAATATGTAATGGCTAAAAATTGTTTCGTTTTTATATATTATATTAAAAATATTCTTCTACTTCTTTTGGAATAAAATCCCCAATTATTAAAAAAAAAAGTAAGAAAGCTCTAGTCGAGACTGCTCGACTAGGGGATACCCTGATCCCTACAAAGAGCTGATATTCACGGACGCATAAGCACGCGCTCTGCTAACTGCGCAGTAAGCACCGACTGCGCTTGGGCTGCGCTGCAGTGTGGGCAATATTATGAGAATTTTGTTGCTAAATAATTTCTCCTGTAGTAGAACTATCTTCATGAAACTTTCAGAACGTGATCATAATGTGCAAATGTGTATACATTCCAAAGCACAAGTCTCTAATTCCTAAAATACGTTTTTTGCAAATTGGGTCTAAAAGTATTAAAATTACGGTGAATAAACAAAATCAATTTATCGATTATTCGCGATAATAAAGTAATCGATAAATAAGTAATAAAGTAATAATTTGAAAACTCTAGCTATATCTTCTGAGATCTAGGCGTTCATACGGACGGACGGACGGACGGACGGACGGACAGACAGACAGGGCTATATCGACTCAGCTCGTCGCCCTGATCAAGAATATATATACTTTATGGGGTCTGCCACGCCTCCTTCTGCCTGTTACATACTTTTCACAAAACCATTATACCCTGATTTCCCATTTTTAATGGGATCAGGGTATAAAAAGCGTATATATTTCAAATTTATTATCACCATCTGAATATTTTTTGAAGATAGTCCATCAAAAAAGAATGTTATTAATCGTGTAAGTTAAACAGTTATTTAAGTATTTATGAGTGCGTGATTATGTATTTGTGTTTGTTCTTGAAAAAGAACCAAAGAATTAATTAGAATTTACAAGTACGTAAGTGAAATATAAAGCCTCTGGTTTCAGCAGTGGCAAAATGTTTTGTTGTTTTACGTACGGGCGGACAGCAAAAGGATATAGTGGTTATATACATACATACATATATGCATATATGTACATATATACATATATGTGTACATATATGCATATATATGTATGTGTGTATTTTCATGTTCACCAAATGAAGAGCTCTCCAGGCGACACATCTCGACTACGATAAAGCACAGTGATTGCACTTGTGCTGAATATTTGGAACTTGTTTCTCGAAAAACTTCTCTTGTAGATGGACTTTTTTAATTTGGACTTATTTGCCAGATCCCACATCTCTACTATTTGAAATAGCTAGACGCCTAAAATTTTATTTTATTTTCTCAAAAACTTTTTTCCTTACTATTGACAAAATTCTATATTGCTTTTAAGGCGCGGTTTTTCGAAGACTACAGAGCTGCACTCTTTCTTATTCTACGTAAATAATCCAATATAAACGACTTTTAAATAAGTTTTCTGCGATTATTCATTTAGCCAACCCGACGGATGCGCTCGTAAAGGTCTTGTAAGTATCTTAGAAGGAAATAAGGGTGACTGAAATATAAAATATTAGACAAAATCAATAAAATTATTAACAAAATGTTTACCTTAGATAACTTAGTATCTGAAGGAACGTTTGGTATTCTCTCGCGTAGACATGAGAATGCATTATTAATACTTTGAGTTCTCCTGCGTTCTTTTTTATTAGCCGTATTTCTCTTTTTAATAGTTCGAACCGTTGGGTGTGGAATAAAATTAAGATGATTGGTGGATGAATATATTTCGCCGGCACCTTTTATGTTGGAGTCTGAAAAAAGAAATTATAATAATAACTAATTGAAAGCTATTTTATACATTAATAATAATATAAACACTTATTTATAAAATATTACTATTGATGCAAGAACCTTAAGTAAAAACCAATTAGTTCACGAATTTTATGAAAAACGAAAGCTCACGACTACTCGGCGATGATCTTGCCTCTTATAATTCGTAATATCATTTCGAAACCTCTTGTAATTCGTAATGCTTCATTTTTCCGCAATTTAAACTACCGTTAGGTCTCGCAGACTATTATGCATGGCGCATTTATGTCGCTTCATGTGCGAAATTTCGTTGTTCTCTCATTGGGTTTGCATTAGTTTGCTCATTTGATTTGTCAAGCAAGCAAACGTTCTCATAAAACACTATCAATATCTCAAAAAAATTAAGACAATAAAAGAGAAGAAAATAACTTTTTTGAAACTCTGAAAATCCTGCCTCTTTTGACGACTATGTAAGCTATGTGTGTTACAGTACGTTAACCGACGACATTTTGGGGGAAACTGCATCTCAAAGTAATGAAAGAGACAACGAAGCGGATTGTGCAGATATTGATCCAAAGTTAACTAACTAATCACAAAATCAGCGACTACACGTTTTTATACCCTAATCCCATTAAAAATGGGAAATCAGGGTATAATGGTTTTGTGAAAAGTATGTAACAGGCAGAAGGAAGCATCGCAGACCCCATAAAGTATATATATTCTTGATCAGGATGATGAGCTGAGTCGATATAGCCCTGTCCGTCTGTCCGTCCGTCCGTCCGTATGAACGCATAGATCTCAGAAGATATAAGAGCTAGAGTCTTCAAATTTTGTATGCATACTCGTGTATACCATACGCAGTACAAGTTTATCTTTTTTTTCGATAACTCATCCGATTTCTTTTTATCGAGAATAATTGATAAGTTCAGTTTGTTTATGGAGCGTAATTTTAGAGACTTCAGATTTGGTGTGTACATACATCTGATCAATACGCAAATTTTGTCATTTACTGATTTTGGATACCACGCTCCCTTCGTCCCCAATTTGCAAAAAACGTATTTCAAGTACTAGAGACTGAGATTGTGCTTTGAAATGTATACACATTTGCACATTGTGATCACGTTCTGAAAGTTTCATGAAGATAGTCCGACTACAAGAGAAATTATTCAACAACAAAATTCTCATAAAAAATAACAAAATTCTTATGTATTTGATCATTTAATAAAATGCAATAGAAACAAGTAAGAACGATGCAGTCGGGCGTTACCAACTGCGATATACTCATTCACAGTCCGGCTCTAGCATGTGGCCTACAAAGTGGCCTACAAATTATTTTTATACTCTCAACCCATTGCAAATGTGAAAGCAGAGTATATTGGTCTTTTAAAATGTATGTAACAGGCATAAGGAGGCGTGGCCCCATAAAGTATATATATTCTTGATCTGGGCGACGAGCTGAGCCGATTTAGCCCTGTCCGTCTGTCCGTGATACTAGAGACTTGTGCTTTGGCAAATTCATGCATTTCAATTTTATAATCATGATATAAAAGTTTCATCGACAGTTCCTGGAAGAGATCAGGGGATTTCGTAGTCGAGCAGTCTAGACTAGACCTTTCTTACTTGTAATCGATAGAGGAGGTTATTAGTAGCTCAACTATCAATTATATAAACTATATAAGCTGCGTACTGACAAAAGCGCGTCTTCTAACATATTCTAGGAATTGCGATTGATTTATGAATTTTTCAGTCGTTATTTTAGTTTTGTGAGATGATGCTCTAGCACTGAAGTTACATATATAATTTTCGCTACTACATAGCCAACCGGATCAGTGGTGGCGATGGTTAAGGCAACGCAAGTCCTTTTAGATAGCGAGGGTTCAAGTCTTATTCGATCACATTTTCTTTTTTCATAAAATCGATATTTTATTGGGAACGTGCGAGCTTGAATGAATAGCACTTAATATTTTTCATTTTCTTAGTTGAAAATTTGCAGTTTAAATTTGTTTTTTCTTAAATAGCTCTCAAATGCTTATACGTACATACATATATACATATATAAATATGTACATACATACATACAGACAAGGGTCTGCATACATAATTTCAGCCTTATGCACGTGCTCATTTGTATGTGTGTATGTATGTACATATAATGCGTACTCTAGCATTTTCTAAGAATCTCAATTGCGATTGATTTGGCTTTGCATTGTTTTTGAATTCCCGCGACTACTTTGACTTTTCTTTGCTATATGGCGACCTAACAATAATGTGATTTCGTTTTAATTACTACTACTGTGAGAGGCGCGGTAGCGCTGTAAGCAGGGGCGCACAATGCTTTTATCATAGTTATTTTGTTGAGGTGCGAGTTCAAATCCCGCGGAAAACTTTTATTAAAAATTTATTTATTTAAAAATTTAAATTTTATGTTATCATTTCGTTTATATTTTTTCAATTTCATACAAATGTTTCCTTCCGTCTTATGAATATCTATAAAGCTTATTTATATATATAAGTGACGCACGCAATAAATTTCTTAGTTGGCTGCTACAAATGCCGATTCGCCACGCTTCTGGTGGGCGTAGATTGTCATGCTTCGAGCCCCTAGGAAAACTATTAATTGTTATTAATTTTTTTAAGATTTATAATTTAGTTTATATTTTTAAAATTCCACAAAAATGTTGTCTTCCGTGTTATCAATGCCTATTAAGCCTGTTTATATATATAGATGGCTCACGCATATAAATGTCGCAATTTGACAGTAGAAATGGCGATTGCCACTCCCCTAGTGGACGTAGGCACCACTTTTTTGGCCAGTTCTTAGAACGAGCTAATGGTAACATAACTGCAAAATTTGAATGCTTACGCTCAAGACATATCGATCTTTATAGAATCGTAACATTAGCTCACGTGCAAAATTTCAGAGTTCTAGCTTAAAAACTTTAGGAAATACAGTTTTACCCTATTAGCTACACCCCCAATAGGCGTAGATATATCGGAAATTCCATTTTCCGATTGCCACGCCCCTAGTGAGCGGATCAGCAAAATTTTAACACTTTATAAGCCGGAGATATACACGAGTGTGTTCCAAATTACAAGTCTCTAGCTCTAATAACGCCGAAAAAAACTGCGTTAATACGGATAGACGGATGGACAGCAAGACGGACATGCACAAAACCAATATACTCATTTCACTTTCGTTAATGAATATAATTACAAGCTTTTTATACCCTGAACCCATTGAAAATGGGAATGTTGAAATATTAGTTCCTCGAAGGGTGCAGGGAATTTCGTAGTCGAGCAGTCTGGACTAGAGCTTTCTTACTTGTTTAAATCATAATTTTTCGGTAATATGATTTTGTTTATGCTTAATTTTGTTTTTAAATACATAATATTGAAATTAATGCGCTTTTTTTTTTAATTGAAATTGTTGAAACGTTGTGAAATATAAAATTCCCTTCAATTCGTATTTTGATTTGTTTAAGCCTCGTTAAATGGAAAAACCGGTAAATTGAAAACCTCTGTAATTTGTAAAAAATCGACTGGACACAAAGATATATAATTGTGGGACCTGACACGCCCCCATCTGCTTGTTACATACATTTTGACAAAATTATTAAGCCCCGATTCCATTTTCGATAGGGTCATATCCTGATTTCAATAATTAAATATTCAATAACGTTTAGACGAAAATAAATATATTATTTTGTACCTATACTGGATAAAATGTGTATAAATTTCATTGTTGTTAAATACATACACTCAAATGCATTTAAATCCGATATGGATGAGTTATTGTAGTCAGTGCAATAATAGGAAGGAGATCCACGACAGACAGAACTAACATATTTCGACATTTTACTCATTATATTATATTAACAATTTTTTAAAGGTTATTTATCAATTACAAGATTTATCATGCACTCTGAGCGAACGCACTTCTGCATTATTGAGATATATTCCGAGTTGATACACGGAAAAAACTAAATACAATTGAAGCACACTTTCCACACTAAGGCTCACTTTCATGATATACAAATATTGAACACACCAACACACCGAAAACACCCCCAAGTATTAGCCAATGGGATGTGTTCTGTTCAATTTCCCCTTAGCCAATACGAAGCCATGGTGAAAATTTAACATAGCTATGATAAGAAAATGCAGTAATGTTTGTATTGTATCGAGACCAACAAGCCTAGGATCTGTTGTTAAGAAATATAAGCAAGTGTATTTGTAAAATGTATTCGATAACAATAACAACGAATATTTTGACCTGGGTTGATTATATCAAATTAAGCCGTTTCACAACAAAATTAATTATTTGTAGGATAATAATAATAATTTGCTAAGACTTTTAGTAATATAATTCGAGTTTCCTTTCTATAAAAAACTTGACATTGAAAATGATATTTAAAGAATGTGCGTGAACGATGTTATAAAATATGTGAGTGTAGACTGGTGTAAGCTAGATGAAAAAATGTATATAAAATGAGACTATGAACTATGGACTATTGCAAAGATATCGAATTGAATAATACGGTCATGCTGGTGCTCAAGTTGGGCTCTTATAAGTCTTTATAGAGAAAGATGAAGAGCATCAGAGGGAAGTGATTGAACGAGTGTATGTATATATTATTTCTTATCAATTTGAATGTAGGGTTGCTAGATATGCTGAACTGTTAAGTTCGGTAGCGTCCCAAAATCGATACACAAAATTCTATAGTAAGAAAGTTCCAGACGAGATTTCTCTACCACAAGATCGTCTGAACCCTTCGGAGAACTGATATTCTTATGATTCTATCCTCTTTTTTCATAAACAAGAAACAACACATACGTACGCACGCGATGTGTTAACGCACATAGCTGACGCGCTTAGACTGCAGTATGGGATATATTATGAGAAATTATTTCTTCAATAAATCTATCTATATTACATTTTTCAAACATATTTTCGAAATCACAATTCTTTAATATTTAATATTAAATATTAATATTTAATATTATAATTGAAATTTTATAAAATACATAATATAATGAATCTAAAATAATGAATCTCTTTCTGTAAGATGTATTAGATATAATTTTATAATTTACTTTTTATAAGGATTTAATAAGATAAAACTAAAACGGTTGTTCACAAAAATTTTAAATCGCTAGCTCTTACAGCTTCTGACAGACAAACGGACATACATGGATGAATCAAGAATATATATACATACATATGTACAATACCTTGAGGGAATCGAGCACACATATGTACATACGATTTATTTTGAATCCAAAAGCAAATTGTCTGTTCTGCTAAAAGTTCCACAGGCAAACACACAATGAGACTGTTTATAATTTGTTCGAAGTTTATCAGCCGCACTTGAAAAAATAAAGTCGTTCCGATACCAGAGATGTGGTCGAAAAGTAAAAGAATGATTGTATTATACATTTATGCAAAAAGCCATATTGCTTCTATTAAAAGGTATGTAACATTCGACATCAATAAATAGTCCAAATGCATGTATTCTTAGTCAGAACAAAATTCCAAATCGCTTGAACTTCTTTTTCTGCTATAAAGAACTATACGCCAAAAAGATCTCAATCCCATTGAAAATGGGAAATCAGGATATAATTGTTTTATTGAAATGTATGTAACAGGCAGAAGGAGACGTGGCAGATCCCATAAAGTATATATATTGTTAACCAGGGCGACGAGCTAAGTTAATTTAGCCCTGTCTGTCCGTCTGTCCGTATGTATGAACGCATCGATCTCAGAATATATAAGAGTTAGAGACTTCAATTATTTTTTAAATGTCCGTATACTGAGCGCGCACATCGAACTTATCACTAAACAAGTAAGAAAGCTCTAGTCGAGACTGCTCGACTACGAAATCCCCTGATCCCTTCCAGGAACTGACATTTCGGCAATTCTTCGCGTCTTTCTGCTTCACAAGAAATACAAACACTCAACCACACAGACACACAGGCACACATGGGCACCAACGCATAAACACGCATAGGCTGCAGAGTGGGCTTACTATGG
Organism: Drosophila mayaguana; assembly: GCA_037075325.1. Classification (NCBI taxonomy): domain Eukaryota; kingdom Metazoa; phylum Arthropoda; class Insecta; order Diptera; family Drosophilidae; genus Drosophila; species Drosophila mayaguana. The sequence goes on from JBAMCG010000101.1 coordinate 1,398,416, forward strand.
GAACTTAATTGCTTAATAATTTTACGTGTCGATGTACTATCTTCATGAAACTTTTATCTCGTGATAATAACATTGAAATGCATGTTGTGGTGAGGGGTGGATATAGGAGCGGGGGTGAATTATAATAAAATCCGAACTTCTATAAAAATCATCTGAATCTGTATAAAAAATGTGGAGACTCTAGCCCTAAAGATGTAGGAGATATTATTTTATAACTGATTTTCGATAAGCTTTTTAATCGATAACAATCCTCATAGAGACCTGAAACTTGATATATATACCCGGATTGACCACCTAAGACCAAAAAATATAGCGTATATATCTACGCCTAGAGGGGACGTGTCAAACCTCGAAAGCTTATATTTCCTACAGCAGAGGGAGAAGCTTCGAATTTGGATACTTTGGTTATCCGTTTATCCGTATTTTTTGTAGCTAGCTGTATTGTACACGCAGATCGAATTTGTTTCCATAAAATCGATAACTATTCTTGTTTATTTATATCGAAAATCTATTAGATTATATTACTACCCATACAATACATAGACTAGACATGCAGAACAAATTTTTTACAGCCGAAAATCCTAAGTTCAGGGACCACTATACTTCGTATTTGCTCGGCTCGGTCGCTGGAGTCTCGGGCAGCGAAAGTACTGCACGGTAAAGTCAGTGCGCTGCGAGCGCTCAAAAAAAGTTATCCCATTCTCATATGAAGCTCAGTTATGCGCTATTTGTCCCACACTCTCTCTCTATTTCTTTCTCTCTGTCTCAAAAAAATTGAATTTTTCGCGACGATCCCAGCTCTTTCCTTCTCAGTGAAGAGTACACCGAAATCTTCAAAGTGTTTCTCACGTTTATGCGAAAAAATGTGTTTCGATGGTTATTTGTGGGAAGGGTATGAAAGCGCTGATGCGCATAAAGAATATGATTTCTTGCACTTGTAGTCTCTAGAAACATGATATGAGAGTCCTTAGAGCGAAATAGAGTGAAAGAGAGTAGGACAAATAGCGCAAACTGTGCTTGATATAAAAAATGGGACCATTCCGTTTAAGCGCTTGCAACGCGACGATTTAGTCGTGCTATCTTTTCATTACCCGAGCGACAAAATACTAAGCCGAGCAAATAGGAAGTTGGTTGGTACCTACGAGACAAATTTTCGGGCGTTGAAAAATTTGTTATACATGCCCAGTCTATGTGATGTATGGTTAGTGGTTCAGGGAAACAGAGCTATCGATAAATTAAAACAAGTAAGGAAACTCTAGTCGAGACTGCTCGACTAGGAGATACCCTGATCCCTACAAAGAGCTGATATTCACGCACGCATAAGCACGCGCTCTGCTAACTGCGCAGTAAGCAGCGACTGCGCTTGGGCTGCGCTGCAGTGTGGGCAATATTATGAGAATTTTGTTGCTGAATAATTTCTCTTATAGTAGGACTATCTTCATGAAACTTTCAGAACGTGATCACAATGTGCAAATGTGTATACATTCCAAAGCACAAGACTCTAGTATTAACAATACGTTATTTACAAATTGGGAGCGAAGGGGGCGTGGTATCCAAAATATGTAAATCACAAAATCTGTCTCCAGGTATAAAAGTATTCAAATTACGCTGAATAAACAAAATCAATTTATCGATTATTCTCGATAAAAAAGAAATGGGATGAGTTATCGAAAAAATAAGACAAACTTGTACTGCGTATGGTATACCAGAGTATGCATACTCTAGGTCTTATATCTTCTGAGATCTAGGCGTTCATACGGTCGGACGGACGGACAGGGCTATTTCGACTAAAACTCAAGAATATATATACTTAATGGGGTCTACCACGCCTCCTTCTGCCTGTTACATACTTTTCACAAAACTATTATACCCTGATTTCCCATTTTTAATGGGATCAGGGTATAATAATGTGTGGTCATGGGAAAACCTTCGTTCAAAATTTAAAAATAAAAGGTTCAAGGTAAGGAAGTAAATGTTTACATATCTAGAATATATTCATATATACATGTACATACATGTACATACCTTAGAAATGTAGAAGTGTGGATATGCAAGTCATCTCAAACAAGTAAGAAAGCTCTAGTCGAAACTGCTCGACTAGGAGATACCCTGATCCCTACAAAGAGCTGATATTCACGCACGCATAAGCACGCGCTCTGTTAACTGCGCAGTAAGCAGCGACTGCGCTTGGGCTGCGCTGCAGTGTGGGCAATACTATGAGAATTTTGTTGCTGAATAATTTCTCCTGTAGTAGGACTATCTTCATGAAACTTTTAGAACGTGATCACAATGTGAAAAGGTGTGTACATTTTAAAGCACAAGTCTCTAGTACTTAAAATACGTTTTTTGCAAATTGGTAGCGAAGGGGGCGTGGTATCCAAAATCTGTAAATGACAAAATCTGCGTATTTATCAGATGTATATACACACCAAATCTGAAGTCTCCAGGTCTAAAAGTATTAAAATTACCGTGAATAAACAAAATCAATTTATCGATTATTCGCGATAAAAAAGTAATCGGACGAGTTATCGAAAAAAAAAGATAAACTTGTACTGCGTATGGTATACATGAGTATGCATACAAAATTTGAAGTCTCTAGCTCTTATATCTTCTGAGATCTAGGCGTTCATACGGACGGACGGACGGACGGACGGACGGACGGACGGACGGACGGACGGACGGACGGACAGACGGACAGGGCTATATCGACTCAGCTCGTCGCCCTGATCAAGAATATATATACTTTATGGGGTCTGCCACGCCTCCTTCTGCCTGTTACATACTTTTCACAAAACCATTATACCCTGATTTCCCATTTTTAATGGGATCAGGGTATAAAAAACAAGTAAGGAAGCTATAGTCGAGAGTGCTCGACTAGAAGATACCCTGATCCCTACAAAGAGCTGATATTCACGCACGCATAAGCACGCGCTCTGTTAACTGCGCAGTAAGCAGCGACTGCGCTTGGGCTGCGCTGCAGTGTGGGCAATACTATGAGAATTTTGTTGCTGAATAATTTCTCCTGTAGTAGGACTATCTTCATGAAACTTTTAGAACGTGATCACAATGTGCAAAGGTGTGTACATTTTAAAGCACAAGTCTCTAGTACTTAAAATACGTTTTTTGCAAATTGGGAGCGAAGGGGGCGTGGTATTCAAAATCTGTAAATGAAGAAATCTGCGTATTGATCAGGTGTATATACACACCAAATCTGAAGTCTCCAGGTTTAAAAGTATTGAAATTACGGTGAATAAACAAAATCAGTTTATCGATTATTCGCGATAAAAAAGTAATCGGATGAGTTATCGAAAAAAAAGATAAACTTGTACTGCGTATGGTATACATGAGTATGCATACAAAATTTGAAGTCTCTAGCTCTTATATCTTCTGAGATCTAGGCGTTCATACGGACGGACGGACAGACGGACAGGGCTATATCGACTCAGCTCGTCGCCCTGATCAAGAATATATATACTTTATGGGGTCTGCCACGCCTCCTTCTGCCTGTTACATACTTTTCACAAAACCATTATACCCTGATTTCCCATTTTTAATGGGATCAGGGTATAATAATGTGTGGTCATGGGAAAACCTTCGTTCAAAATTTAAAAATAAAAGGTTCAAGGTAAGGAAGTAAATGTTTACATATCTAGAATATATTCATATATACATGTACATACATGTACATACCTTAGAAATGTAGAAGTGTGGATATGCAAGTCATCTCAAACAAGTAAGAAAGCTCTAGTCGAAACTGCTCGACTAGGAGATACCCTGATCCCTACAAAGAGCTGATATTCACGCACGCATAAACGCGCGCTCTGCTAACTGCGCAGTAAGCAGCGACTGCGCTTGGGCTGCGCTGCAGTGTGGGCAATACTATGAGAATTTTGTTGCTGAATAATTTCTCCTGTAGTAAGGCTATCATCAAGAAACTTTCAGAACGTGATCATAATGTGCAAATGTGCATACATTCCAAAGCACAATTCTCTAGTACTTAAAATACGTTTTTTGCAAATTGGGGGCGAAGGGGGCGTGGTATCCAAAATCTGTAAATGACAAAATTTGCGTAATGACCAGATGTATATACAAAGCAAATATGAAGTCTCCAGGTCTAAAACTATTAAAATTACGGTGAATAAACAAAATCAATTTATCGATTATTCGCGATAAAAAAGTAATCGGACGAGTTATCGAAAAAAAAAGATAAACTTGTACTGCGTATGGTATACAAGAGTATGCATACAAAATTTGAGGTCTGTAGCTCTTATATCTTCTGAGATCTAGGACACTTTTAAGACACTCCGATTCATACATACATAGTATGATCAATAAAATCGAGCGCTTTTTATACCCTGATCCCATTAAAAATGGGAAATCAGGGTATAATGGTTTTGTGAAAAGTATGTAACAGGCAGAAGGAGGCGTGGCAGACCCCATAAAGTATATATATTCTTGATCAGGGCGACGAGCTGAGTCGATATAGCCCTGTCCGTCTGTCCGTCCGTCCGTCCGTCCGTCCGTCAGTCCGTCCGTCCGTCCGTCCGTCCGTCCAGATCTCAGAAGATATAAGAGCTAGAGACTTCAAATGCATACTCATGTATACCATACGCAGTACAAGTTTATCTTTTTTTTTCGATAACTCGTCCGATTACTTTTTTATCGCGAATAATCGATAAATTGATTTTGTTTATTCACGGTAATTTTAATACTTTTAGACCTGGAGACTTCGAATTTGGTGTGTATATACATCTCATAAATACGCAGATTTTGTCATTTACAGATTTTGGATACCACGCCCCCTTCGCCCCCAATTTGCAAAAAACGTATTTTAAGTACTAGAGACTTGTGCTTTGGAATGTACACACATTTGCACATTGTGATCACGTTCTGAAAGTTTCATGAAGATAGTCCTACTATAAGAGAAATTATTCAGCAACAAAATTCTCATAATATTGCCCACACTGCAGCGCAGCCCAAGCGCAGTCGCTGCTTACTGCGCAGTTAGCAGAGCGCGTGCTTATGCGTGCGTGAATATCAGCTCTTTGTAGGGATCAGGGTATCTCCTAGTCGAGCAGTCTCGACTAGAGTTTCCTTACTTGTTTCTTCCTTCTTTTAACCCTCGCTTCGTTTCGGTTGTTTCGAGTGTTTGCGATTGCAAAGTGATTACTTATAATCGGAAATTAAAGAGATCAAGAGCAAAATGGCGAGAGGTGAACCCTTCGGAGAACTGATATTCTTATGATTCTATCCTCTTTTTTCATAAACAAGAAACAACACATACGTACGCACGCGATGTGTTAACGCACATAGCTGACGCGCTTAGACTGCAGTATGGGATATATTATGAGAAATTATTTCTTCAATAAATCTATCTATATTACATTTTTCAAACATATTTTCGAAATCACAATTCTTTAATATTTAATATTAAATATTAATATTTAATATTATAATTGAAATTTTATAAAATACATAATATAATGAATCTAAAATAATGAATCTCTTTCTGTAAGATGTATTAGATATAATTTTATAATTTACTTTTTATAAGGATTTAATAAGATAAAACTAAAACGGTTGTTCACAAAAATTTTAAATCGCTAGCTCTTACAGCTTCTGACAGACAAACGGACAGACAAACGGACATACATGGATGAATCAAGAATATATATACATACATATGTACAATACCTTGAGGGAATCGAGCACACATATGTACATACGATTTATTTTGAATCCAAAAGCAAATTGTCTGTTCTGCTAAAAGTTCCACAGGCAAACACACAATGAGACTGTTTATAATTTGTTCGAAGTTTATCAGCCGCACTTGAAAAAATAAAGTCGTTCCGATACCAGAGATGTGGTCGAAAAGTAAAAGAATGATTGTATTATACATTTATGCAAAAAGCCATATTGCTTCTATTAAAAGGTATGTAACATTCGACATCAATAAATAGTCCAAATGCATGTATTCTTAGTCAGAACAAAATTCCAAATCGCTTGAACTTCTTTTTCTGCTATAAAGAACTATACGCCAAAAAGATCTCAATCCCATTGAAAATGGGAAATCAGGATATAATTGTTTTATTGAAATGTATGTAACAGGCAGAAGGAGACGTGGCAGATCCCATAAAGTATATATATTGTTAACCAGGGCGACGAGCTAAGTTAATTTAGCCCTGTCTGTCCGTCTGTCCGTATGTATGAACGCATCGATCTCAGAATATATAAGAGTTAGAGACTTCAATTATTTTTTAAATGTCCGTATACTGAGCGCGCACATCGAACTTATCACTAAACAAGTAAGAAAGCTCTAGTCGAGACTGCTCTACTACGAAATCCCCTGATCCCTTCCAGGAACTGACATTTCGGCAATTCTTCGCGTCTTTCTGCTTCACAAGAAATACAAACACTCAACCACACAGACACACAGGCACACATGGGCACCAACGCATAAACACGCATAGGCTGCAGAGTGGGCTTACTATGGGAACTTAATTGCTTAATAATTTTACGTGTCGATGTACTATCTTCATGAAACTTTTATCTCGTGATAATAACATTGAAATGCATGTTGTGGTGAGGGGTGGATATAGGAGCGGGGGTGAATTATAATAAAATCCGAACTTCTATAAAAATCATCTGAATCTGTATAAAAAATGTGGAGACTCTAGCCCTAAAGATGTAGGAGATATTATTTTATAACTGATTTTCGATAAGCTTTTTAATCGATAACAATCCTCATAGAGACCTGAAACTTGATATATATACCCGGATTGACCACCTAAGACCAAAAAATATAGCGTATATATCTACGCCCAGAGGGGACGTGTCAAACCTCGAAAGCTTATATTTCCTACAGCAGAGGGAGAAGCTTCGAATTTGGATACTTTGGTTATCCGTTTATCCGTATTTTTTGTAGCTAGCTGTATTGTACACGCAGATCGAATTTGTTTCCATAAAATCGATAACTATTCTTGTTTATTTATATCGAAAATCTATTAGATTATATTACTACCCATACAATACATAGACTAGACATGCAGAACAAATTTTTTACAGCCGAAAATCCTAAGTTCAGGGACCACTATACTTCGTATTTGCTCGGCTCGGTCGCTGGAGTCTCGGGCAGCGAAAGTACTGCACGGTAAAGTCAGTGCGCTGCGAGCGCTCAAAAAAAGTTATCCCATTCTCATATGAAGCTCAGTTATGCGCTATTTGTCCCACACTCTCTCTCTATTTCTTTCTCTCTGTCTCAAAAAAATTGAATTTTTCGCGACGATCCCAGCTCTTTCCTTCTCAGTGAAGAGTACACCGAAATCTTCAAAGTGTTTCTCACGTTTATGCGAAAAAATGTGTTTCGATGGTTATTTGTGGGAAGGGTATGAAAGCGCTGATGCGCATAAAGAATATGATTTCTTGCACTTGTAGTCTCTAGAAACATGATATGAGAGTCCTTAGAGCGAAATAGAGTGAAAGAGAGTAGGACAAATAGCGCAAACTGTGCTTGATATAAAAAATGGGACCATTCCGTTTAAGCGCTTGCAACGCGACGATTTAGTCGTGCTATCTTTTCATTACCCGAGCGACAAAATACTAAGCCGAGCAAATAGGAAGTTGGTTGGTACCTACGAGACAAATTTTCGGGCGTTGAAAAATTTGTTATACATGCCCAGTCTATGTGATGTATGGTTAGTGGTTCAGGGAAACAGAGCTATCGATAAATTAAAAAAAATTAATGTGTGGTCATGGGAAAACCTTCGTTCAAAATTTAAAAATAAAAGGTTCAAGGTAAGGAAGTAAATGTTTACATATCTAGAGTATATTCATATATACATGTACATACATGTACATACCTTAGAAATGTAGAAGTGTGGATAGGCAAGTCATCTCAAAAAAGCGCTCGATTTTATTGATCATACTATTTATGTATGAATCGGAGTGTCTTAAAATTTTTATATATCATATATATACCTACATATATATAAATATGTTTATATATATGTACCTACATGTTTGAGGTGAGTATGTATGTTGTGCTCGCTTTTATGCCTCGGCACTCCTTATGAATACATACAGTGGGTCAAAAAAGTATTGGCACACTTGAAAAATCAAACTTCTATGTCCTGTAACTTTTTTTTAACACAGCTATAAATAAATTAACAACCATATTTATTAATACCATGTACTGTAATAATATTTAACAAAAAAAATTTGATTTTTGCTTTGGTTCATTTGCATAGTACTAAAATATAAATATAGGCACAAATTTTCGGCAAAAAAGTATTGGCACACGCTATGTTCTAGCTTACGCTTTCGTTGCTACGATCATAAACTCCCGTTATTTTTTCTTCCTTCTTTTAACCCTCGCTTCGTTTCGGTTGTTTCGAGTGTTTGCGATTGCAAAGTGATTACTTATAATCGGAAATTAAAGAGATCAAGGGCAAAATGGCGAGAGGTGCAGAAATTTCTTTGGAAATGCGGAAATTCATCATTAAACTGTATTTAGAGAGTAATTCTTATCGTGAAATTGGTATTCATGTCAACAGATCAAGGTCTAGTGTGAGAAATATTATTAAGCATTACACAGAAACGGGAAAAATAGTTCCAGAGCGCAGATGAGGCCGGCCAAAAATATTAACAGAACGCCAGGAACGGATTGTGGTGTCCACAGTTGCCCAAAATCCACATACTTCGGCTGTGAAATTATGCGAGAGCCTACAAGAATCTTTTGACAGTAATTTCTCCACACAAACTGTTCGAAATACCCTCCATAAGGCCGGGTATCATGGTCGTGTTCCTAGGCGCAAGCCTTTAATTTCGAAGATGAACAAGAAAAATTTAATGACGAGTCTAAATTTAATCTATTTGGGTCTGATGGAGCGCAAAAAATCTGGCGGAAACCTAACAAGGAGCTTCAAGAAAATAATTTGCTCAAAACGGTTAAGCACGGTGGAGGTAATGTGATGGTTTGGGGGTGTTTTTCTGCTTCTGGAGTTGGAAACCTAGTATTTATTGATGACACTATGGACAAACATGGTTATAGACACATTCTTAAAGAGAATTTAAGTCCAAGTGCTCAACAGCTGGGTCTCAGTGGCACTGATTGGCAGTTTCAGCAAGATAATGATCCAAAACTTTCGTCTTATCTTGTGCAGGAGTGGCTCATATACCATTGCAAGCAGTTAAAAACACCTCCTCAATCACAGGATTTGAATCCCATCGAGCATGTGTGGCACCTACGGGAAAGAAAAATCCGATCTCACCAACTAACCTCAAAGGATTCTCTAAAAGACGCCCTACGCACTGAATGGGCCAAAATCACCACTTATGAAACGTCAAAGCTAATAAAAAGCATGAAGAGACGTTTTCAGGCGGTCATTCAGTCAAACGGAGGGCCAACAAAGTATTAGGATGATTGAGCGACGATGGAAAAGACTGATTACGCCTTTGTGCCTATATTTATATTTTAGTTCTATGCAAATGAACCAAAGTAAAAATTAAATTTTTTTTTGGTAAATATTATTACAATACATGGTCTTAATAAATATGGTTGTTAATTTATTTATAGCTGTGTTAAAAAAAAAGTTACAGCACTTAGAAGTTTGATTTTTCAAGTGTGCCAATACTTTTTTTACCCACTGTAAATATGTACATGTATATAGCAATATATGTATATATGTATAGAATGTATGCACGATTGAGTCCATCTTCTAGGTATGTACATACATACATATATACATATGTACGTATCTACACGCTGCGTTTAGCGCGAGAGCTCATGAGTAATAATCTCTCTTTGTTTTGATTCAAAGCTTCTATGGAGATGATCACAACTTAAGCGATCAAAAGCTTATAACATCAAGTTCAATTTCACATTCAAAAGCATCAGCAGTTTCGTTTTAAACTTCGAGTGTAAAACAACGAACCGTGAAGATATTCAAAAAAGCTATCTATCTATATATATATATATATATATATATATATACATATTTATGTACACATGTACGTATTTTAGTATTTCGAATATTTGTATTTGACTTAGTAACCAGTAAAAACTTGGGTTATAATAACAATGTTTACATGTTTAATGGGAAATTTATAAATTTGAATGTATGCATACATACATTCACATATACATACATATGTATTTAATGTATGTATGTATGCATGTAAATACAGTATATTACTATCTCCTTGTTTGTAAACAAAAACCAATGTTTATTACCGCATGTTATTTTTATGAAATTACACACTTGACATGCGCGTGTCTATCACAACTCACAAATCTTTCAGTGTGTGTATGTGCTTGAAGATGCGGTTGTGTTTATAATAGCATATAAATATATATATATATATATATATATATATATATATATATATATATATATATATATATATATAACTATCTACATTTAATACCTTATAAACATACAAACAGATATATATGTGTAGCCCACAAAGCTAAATATATATATATATTCGGCTTTGTGGGCTAAACCGGTCTGTAAAAACATTAAATTACACTCGTATGACGGGAATGGGACATTTCTGGCTATAGTAAGTTAGTCAGATAGGGAGTTATATTACTAATTTAGTCATTGCTTGTGTGAATCTTTATTAAGTCTTAATTGTTAATAAGTTTATATATGATGATAGATCAGTTAAGTCATACTTAAATATTTGTTTATATTTTTATAAGTTTTTAAACATTAAATATTTATGTACATCATTTGTATGTATGTACATATGTACACAATCCCTCTGCCTTATCAAATATGTTCATGTTGCTTTATCACCTTTGACATCTACATATGTATGTATGTATATTTCCCAATACTTCAAGCATTTAGCTATAGGTCAATTTTGATAAGAAAATGTATAAATAGTGTTAATGCACAGATTATTCAACTTAAGTAAACTAAAATTCACATGTACATATGTATGCATATATATACATGCGTATTTACTAGAGGTCTGTATGAATAGCAAAAAAAAACCTGTTCGAAGGAACAACAAAAGTCGTTAAGTAAACTATGAATGCTAAATGATATACATATGTACATACATATACGAACCTACCAAAAAAGCTCGTGTCTTTATCTCATACATATACATATTCTGAGATCGAATGGCTCGACATACGGACAGACAGACAGACGAGCAAGGATATATACTTCATGGGGTTTGCCACTCCTGATTCTGCCTGTTATATACATTAAAATAAAACCATTATTATCTAACGAAATAAGAATATATATGGTTATACCCTGAAAATGTGAAATCAGTTTCAGGGTATAACCATATATATTCTTATTTCGTTATCATAAAAAAACACATTTTTATTTAGTTCATGTGGTAGAAGGTAAAGTAATATCTAAAAAAATGTGAATTATCTTTGTACAGATTTTTCGAAGATTATTATACCCTGGGAATGGGAAATCAGGGTATAATGGTTTTGTGAAAAGTATGTAACAGGCAGAAGGAAGCATCGCAGACCCCATAAAGTATATATATTCTTGATCAGGACGATGAGCTGAGTCGATATAGCCCTGTCCGTCCGTCCGTCCGTATGAACGCCTAGATCTCAGAAGATATAAGAGCTAGAGACTTCAAATTTTGTATGCATACTCATGTATACCATACGCAGTACAAGTTTATGATATTTTTTCGATAATTCATCTGCTTTCTTTTTTATCGAGAATAATCGATAAATTAATATTGTTTATTATTATATACTTTTAGACCTGGAGACTTCAGATTTGGTGTGTACATACATCTGATCAATCGAAGGTTTTGTAATTTACAGATTTTTGATACCTTCGCCCCTAATTTGTAAAAAACGTATTTTAAGTACTAGAGGCTTGGAATGTAAGTACTAGAGACTTGGAATGTTTACACATTTGAAAATTATGATCACGTTCTGAAAGTTTTATTCAGATAGTCTTACTACACAAGAAATTATTCAGAACCAAAATTCTCATAGTATTGCACACACTGCAGTTATGTATTAATAATCACATTATTATTTTCTTATCTTTTAATTACCTTGTTTCTTTTAGGAAACATAATGACGAAAATTAAGTGTTTTATAGTAGTTCTTCTCGCATACTATTGCCTGGGGGACGATACCTCATTAAACGATCTTATTGCTGAGATTTTTAAAACAGACAGTTCAACCTCTGCAACCCCGATAGAGCCCTCCCAGCCCACGCAGCCTTCACGAACAGCTGAGACTCCTAAAGAGAATATAAAATATGAGTCATGTGGTATACAGAAGGAATGTGTGCCTCGATGGTTATGTGCGAATGATACGATAAATACTAGTGGAGAAAATATTATAGACATTCGATTTGACGGCACTTGCTCAAATTATTTGGAACTATGTTGTGAAATTCCCAACAAGGTATTTAAACTATAAGTAAAAGTAGAACTGTTATTTCTCACTTATTGGAAGATAGATCGTCAAAATACACCAATAGATTTAAAAACAAGTTTTTTATTCAAGATTTAATTTCTTGTTCCTTAAAATTGAAAGAAGCTTATAAATTTGTATAAGCCCCAGCTCTAGTGCAATTCACAAATCACAAAAAGCCATATTTAAGTAGATTTCAATAATTTTTATACGCTGAATCCATTGAAAATGGGAAATCAAGGTACAATAGTTTTGTTAAAATGTATGTAGCAAGCAAAAGGAAGCGTGGCAGACCCCTCAAAGTATATATATTCTTGATCAGGACGACGAGCTGAGTCAAATTAGTCTGTCCGTCCGTATGTTAGAAGATATTAGAGCTAGAGACTTTCAATTTTTTCCCAAGGTTTGTGTATGTCACGCGTAAAAACAACTCCCGTTATTTTATTATCGAATAAACCTTATCAGAAATCAATTTTATAATTAAATCTAGTTCTTTAGAGCTAAGGTCTCACACCCACCCTCAATTCCACTTCGTTCCTATACTTGAGTATACTTGAGTCATGATTTGGCAATGACGTTGTTGTTGTTGTTGGCTATGAAATATTTTTGAAGGTAGTCCGCCTACAACAAATTTTATTAAGCCATTAAGTTCCCATATTAAGGCCAGAGTACAGTACTTATGCGCGCGTGAGTATATGTGTCTTTGTGTAAGCAGAAAATAAGTGAAGATTTATTGAAATATCAGTTACTCAAATGGCTCAGGGGATCTCGTAATCGACAGTCTCGACTGAAGCTTTTCCTTCTTTTTCAAATAACCACCAGATTATTAATTTAATTTTAGGAATTTTAATGGAATAAACTCAGAGGTATTTAATCTTATATATGTATATATATTTTCTTTAATCAGAAAGAAAAGCCAGATATACCGATCGAACCTATTGATCGGGGCTGTGGATACCAAAACCCTAACGGCGTTGGCTTTAAGATAACAGGAGCAATCGATCAAGAAGCAGAGTTTGGAGAATTTCCATGGATGGTTGCAATTTTAAGAGAAGAATCGCAACTCAACTTATATGAATGTGGAGGCGCTTTGATAGCCCCAGATGTTATACTGACAGCAGCCCATTGCGTTCATAATAAGGATGCAAAATCTCTTATTGGTAAGAGGGCCTGAACAATGTAGTTATATTAATTTGTAATACCTTATATTTATTTCAGTTCGGGCTGGAGAATGGGATACGCAGACGAAAGTAGAAATAATTCCACACGAGGATCGTTATGTTAAGGAAATAATTTATCACGAACAGTTTAATAAGGGATCTCTTTATAATGATGTTGCGCTGCTTTTCCTGGAGAGCCCATTTAACTTGCAAATGAATATTCAACCTATTTGCCTACCGAATTTCGGGGAAGAGTTCGAGCTAGATCGCTGTTACGCAACTGGTTGGGGAAAAAATAAATTTGGAAAGGAAGGCGAATACCAAGTTATCTTGAAAAAAATAGACTTGCCCGTCGTTACAAACGCAAAATGCCAAGCCAATTTACGCGAAACGCGGCTTGGAAGGCATTTTATATTGCATGATAGCTTTATGTGTGCCGGGGGAGAAAAGGGTAGAGACACTTGTAAGGGCGATGGTGGTTCACCATTAGTGTGTCCAATTAAAAATCAACCAAACCGATTCAAATCCGCTGGCATAGTCGCTTGGGGTATAGGTTGTGGCGAAGAGAATATACCTGGTGTATATGCGAAGGTTTCTTATTTAAGACGATGGATAGATCAAAAACTTGCTTTGCGACAGGTTGATTCCAAATATTATATACCTTAATCAATCATTTTAGATATTTTAAATAAAAAGTTTATGAATTTTGTTCAATGAACTGTGCAATATAAAGTGATCAACATAAAAATATTTGTTTGCATAAAGATATATATTATATGGGCTTATAGAATATTTACGTAAGTATAAGTTGGACCCAGCAGTCAGTACCAAAACCCGATGTAATAGCGGCAGTGGCCTGATAGATAACTTGTGTTAACTAAGGGGATACCGTACACAGGGGTGAATGCTTATTCTTTCTCGGAACATAGAGACTTTGCTTAAGTTGATGTTCGTTGATTTACATGTGAAGGTCGTCGGATTAGATCAGTAATATAAAATCGGACAAGTTCCGTATATTTCTATAGATGTTAATGGGTGCGCTTGTACATATATTTCTATAACGCTAACCACTTCACGTTTTCAACTATTAAAACTATTTGTTTAGTCGCAAAGTGAGCAAGTGTTTTAGCAGAAGAGAAAATTCTTACATCTCAGATCTTTTCTACTTGACGCACTGTTGGTTGCACTACGTTTAATGGAAATTCCACACATCGATATGAACTTCCAGCTGAAACGGTTGGTGTATAATTTCGACATATATGCAGAAGGCCGGAAGCTACAGTGCAGATAGGGGTTTTGCTAAAAAAAATTTCTTGAACTTTGTTCTTTTATTTTAGGACATCTGGAATTTCGTATTTCAAGTTGCTACTTGGCGGATCCCAATGTATTTGGCACCATATTTTGTAAGTATTAGAGTGAGTGAGGGAGAGAGGAAGATATATAGATAGCTCTGACGCACCACATTTATAACTCTCTCAGCCTCACAGCGATGATTTGCAAGAACACATATGAATCATATTTTGAATTGTACGCCGTCGGTAAGAGGGCAATCATGATCGACGTTTCTAAGAGGCTCAGATCAATAGTAATAATGTTATTAAGACCCGCCTAATTATAAGCATATCGAATACCGAAATGTGATATATATAAAATGATAATATTGTCAGCCGTCCAGGGAAGCCGTTTGAAATTTAAGTTTGCTGTTTCTAGAAGTGGAAATTATAATATACTAGAGGATATTTGATATTCGTAATTACATTTTTTATATTACTACGTACCGATCAAAACACCTTCCTTTCACTTTCACTTTGGATTCAGGAGCCGAATGTGCCCTACGCCCAAGTCATACTTCTTTCGCCGCAGAACTATTCGGCGAATTTACACTTTTTTCAGGCATCTATGCTGCTGTACATTTACTATACTAATGCTTATATTTATCGCTTGGCATACCTTAGCTGTTCCCAGAAAGTAAATATACTGTCTTGTCTAACGCCTGAATAGTTCACTATCTTCTGAGTCTTCATCAGGTTTCCGCTTACTTGCATCTCTATTTCTATTGACATCTGCATATTCAATTATAATCGTCGCTCCAAGAAAGCAAGCAAATCTTCATGATGTCAAGCGTTACTCGCAAAACCATTGGGCGAGAGTATGCATTTTCTTGAGAGGCGTCTACTGCAACAAGTAGGGCTGTCAAGAGCTTTTCTATTAGCTGTATTTAACATACAGAATAGGAGTTATGCCCGAAGTGTGTTGGGATCGCCTTTGCCATTGCTAATGTGCAGAAATTTCTGCTATATCCACCATTCTTTGAATAACCTTTCCTTTAGACATGTGTTTAGGCATGAACATACAAATATACGAAGATCGTATACATGCCTCATACACACTCAACGGCTAGCAGGTAGTTCGATAGGAATAGATAAGTGCCCAATGTGTGGACCCTAAAAATAGACAGATGAACTGACCCTTGCAACCCCAACGATAAGAGATATAAGAGACGAGCGCTGAGCCTTGCACACTCAGCGATAAGATAAGAATATGTACTAGACCAATGCCGAGCCTTACAAACTCAGCAATAGACACACTAGATTTAAGGGATGAAAATATGCATGAGCCTGGGTATAAATATCCGGGCTCAGAAGAAAAAAGATCAATACGTAACTAAACACCATCATAGTCCAGTGTAATCGGTCATGGTACATGGTACGCATTGGAAGCCAAGGTCTACATGCTGTCAAAGATGGTGCTGGAAGGAAAATAAGTGAACTGCAAGTCATAAAAGAAGTCGCTCCAAAGCGATCGAAACCAACACTTCCTTACTTTAATGGAAGTCCCAAAGCGTGGCCAACGTTCTTCGAGCAGTTCACCAGAATAATTCACAACAGAAAGGATATCAGCGACAAGACTAAACTGATATACCTGATAATGTATCTCAAAGGAGACGTTCATCAACTCATAAGCCATTTCTCTATTGGAGTGGGTAACTACAACTAAGCGTGGGACTACTTATGCAAACGCTGTAAACGTTATATGCCAGTGGACAAGGAACTACTAAACAATAATGAAGAAGGCAGTATGGGAGGAAATAAAGTTCAAGTAGTAACAACAAGTATAGGTGAAGACAAAAGATCAGTAACGAAGATCTGGGCTCCACCAATTCCGACAAAGGATCAACCACAAAAGCCGGAGGACATAGAAGATGGGGACGAGAATGAAATTTCTGCCACATCTTCGACATCGATGATGAGCACCGCTGAAGATGCATCAACAATCCAATTGGAAGTTCAACCAATGGACAATAATAGCACGACGGAGGAGCAAACTTCTGTGGAGACTGAAACGATGACAGCTGAAGAGAAAAGCGACAATATCGACTCATACTCTTCAGTGATGATCACAAAACAGCAAATATTCAGTATCTCTAATGTCATATTATCTGATGCCGAACCTTTTTTATTCTATAAAGAAAAAACTACAACAACTACAACGCTCTGCTAACTGCGAAGTAAGCAGCGTGTGCGGTTCGGCTGTGCTGCAGTGTGGGCAATACTATGAGAATTTTGTTACTGAATAATTGCTCTTGTAGTGGGACTATCTTCATGAAACTTTCAGAAGGTGATTATGATGTGCAAATGTGTATACATTCCAAAGCACAATTTTCTAGTACTTAAAATACGTTTTTACAAATTGGTGGCGAAAAGGGGGCGGTATCCAAAATCTGTAAATTACAAAATCTGCGTACTGATCATATGTATATACACAGTAAATGTGAGGTCTCCAGGCCGAATAAACAAAATATATTTATCGAGTGTTTTCGATAAAAAGAAATCGGATGAGTTATCGCAAAAATATGATAAACCTGTACTGCGTATGGTCACTAACCATACAACACATAGACTGGACATGTAGAATTAATTTTTTCAACACCGAAAATCTGTCTAGCAGGTACCACCCAACTTCCGATTTGCTCGGCTTGGTATCTACTGGCTCGGGCAATGAAAAGTTAGCGCGACGAAATCAGTGCGCTGCGATCGCTCAAGCTGAATGGGCCCTTTTTATATGAAACACAACTACGTGCTAATTGTCCTATTCTCTCTTTCGCTCTTTCGCTCTATCTCTCTCTTCTCTCTCTCTCTCTCAATGGTCTCTCAAATCTTCGAACCCAGCAGCACACAAAAATTGAAATTTTTCGCGACGATCCCAGCTCTGTTCTTTTGACTGAAGAGTATACCGAAATCTTAAAGGCGTTTGCCACGCTAATACACACAAACTATTAGCGTTTCGAAGACTATTTGTGGGAAGGGTATGAAAGCGCTGATGCTCATAAAGAATATGATTGCGCGATGGGTGTCCACACACACACTTGCAGTCTCTGTAGATCAAAAACATTGATAAACTTCGAATTTCCCTCAATCAATCAATATAACCCTAATTATCCCAATAGATTTTCGAGAGTATGTGATTTGAGCAACAATTTCAAACTTTAAGTAATATATTCGTAGCAAGCGGTGGTTTCTTAGAACAAAGCACCTGTAGTAGAGTAATATTCGAGAATGCTCTCAAGGGAAACTATTGCGCTTAATAAACTGTCAGAACAAATAAATTATGAGCGCTCCTGGGATCTCTTGATAATCGAACTCAAATCATTGAGCAAAAAATTGTCTAAAGGAGCTCATACGTACCAGAAATTCCACGATTAAAATAAAAAACAAGAAAGAAATCTCTAGTCGCAACTGCTCAATCCCCTGAACCCTTCGAGGAACTGATATTTCAACAATTTTTCGCGTCTTTCTGCTTACACAAGAAACACAAAGATACAGACATGCGTGTGTACCTATGCATATGCACGTATGGCTGCAGTGTGGGCTTACTATGGGAACTTAATTGTTAAATAACTTTGCTTGTCGATGGTCTATCTTCATGTAACTTTCAGATCGTGATTATAGCATTGAAATACATGCATTTGCATTTGAAATGCGACTTTTACAAATTTATTGGTGAGGGGATGGATATAAGTCTATTTTTTTCAAAATAACTTGGTATTCGCCTTCCTTTCCAAATTTATTTTTTCCCCAACCAGTTGCGTAACAGCGATCTAGCTCGAACTCCTCCCCGATATTCGGTAGGCAAATCGGTTGAATATTCATTTGCAAGTTAAATGGGCTCTCACCAAGAGGACACGAAAACCTTAGGAATAACATGGAATTCGAAGGATGGCAAAATGCCAATTTAGTGTATGTCGTTTGTGGTAGGGCTATACGACCCCTTAGCTTTGTTAAGTCCAAGCACAGCTCGTGCGTAATTTTGGATGAAACGACCAATTACCTGTCCAAATGATACAAGAATTTGAGGCAGTGACTAGCTGTTTCTTAAACTTAAACTCATTGCGTATATCATGAAGGAGAGCTTACGGTTGTTGTTACGTAAGAATGCAAGAATAGTGAATGTGTCACTATCAGGCTGATAATCGCTAAATTGCCGGTAGCACCCTTGAAAACAAAATCTCTTCCGCGGCTAGAGTGAGAAGCGGTAATTGTTCAGACTTAATCAAATCACATTTTGATCAGACTAAGAGTTTGTTCTTCATTGGCTGCGAGTGCCTGCGTCTAGTTTGAACACATGTTCATTTGAGGAGTTTAAACCATCCTTTTGGTTATGCGGACGAATTATTTTCTGACGAATTGTTCCCAGCCGCATATTTAATTATCGAAGGAATTAGAGCTGCTAGAGAAGCGTAGAACTGCTATTACTATGATGGCAGTCGATAAGGTAACAAATCCTATCATAAAGCTGTTCGAAGCCTTAATTTTCTAAATTAATCCGCATATATGTTCCGCTTTATAAGTGGAAAATACGAAAGTCATCATTGCTTCATATAGCTTCTGAATTAAATTTTGCATTCCTAGCAGTCATATCTGCAATTTAGAACATCGAATTTATCGATGAAATAAAGAAATTGAAGAAATCAATGGATTAAAACCGGCAATTAAAAACGGACACCATTTTTGCACCCACATCAGCATGGTAGGCGGGTGCTATGGTTTCTACGAGTAGGAGTACATAATGCTAAGTTCCCTTTATTGCTTCCAAAAAAGTATCGTTTCGTTACACATTACTTGGTGCACTCGCATTGCAGGCATCCATTATTTCCCCTATAAGCCGAAACTCTTATCCTAAATAATATTTAATCTTCCCGCTGACCGCTTACACGATAACAGACCATTTAAAATTATCAGAGTGAACTTCTTTAAAGCTAGAGTTTCCAAATTTAAAATGTAGATTCATATGTATTTTATAGAACTTTGATTTTTATTTTAATTCATCCCCTCACCCATAAATTTGTAAAAGCCGTACTTCAAATACTTTGGCAAATGCACGTATTTCAATGTTATAATCACGATCTGAAAGTTTCATGAATATAGACCATCGACAAGAAAAGTTATTTAACAATTAAGTTCCCATAGTACGCCCACACTGCAGCCCATACACGCATGTCTGTATCTTTGTGTTTCTTGTGTAAGCAGAAAGACGCGAAGAATTGTTGAAATATCAGTTCTTCGAAGGGTTCAGGGAATTTCGCAGTTGAGCAGTCTCGACTAGAGATTTCTTACTTGTTTTTTCTAGGGTTTTTGATATGCAACCATTAAAGGAGATTGTTCTATAGCTGGTTATGAGAATTTGTATTTGGGTTTTATTATAGGTTTTGTAGGATTGTAGAAATATGGTGTTCAAGAGGTTTGTAATTTTGGCTTTTACTGTGTTGGGGGTATTTTTTATCGAAGTGTAGGAGATTCTGCCTAGTGTGGATATTGAACCTTTGCGCGTGTTATGCTGTTAGTATTTCAGTTAGAGTGATATCAGACACTCTTACTTGGGCTTTTATGTCAATTCTACATGAGTGATATGACCACTAACCATAGAATGGTTCTATGGTTAGTGACATAGGCAAACACATATATGGCAAAATGGGATCGTCGTCAATAACTTTTCATTTTTCTACGCACTGGTTTGTGCGTGCATACATACAGTGTATTCACATTACATTACTTCGTACACAGGCAGCCAAATGTTCGTCATGAAGTAATATTCTTTATGCGCATCAACGCTTTCATACCCTTCCTACAAATAATCATCGAAAGATGTCGGTATACTCTTCACTCAAAAGGAAAGAGCTGGTATCGTCGCGAAAAATTTTAATTTTTGTGTGCTGCTGGGTTCGATGATTTGAAAGACCATTGAGAGAGAGAAGACAGAGATAGAGCGAGAGAGAGAGAGAGAGAGAGAGAGAGAGAGAGAGAGAGAGAGAATAGGACAATTAGCACGTAGTTGTGCTTCATATAAAAAGGGACCATTCGGCTTACGCGCTCGCAGCGCACTGATTTTGTCGTGCAGTGTTTTCACTGCCCGAGCCTCCAGCGACCGAGCCGAGTAAATACGAAGTATAGTGGACCCTGAACTTAACATTTTTGGCTGTAAAAAAATTAATTCTGCATGTCCAGTCTATGTGTTGTATGGTTAGTGACCATACGCAGTACAAGTTTATCATATATTTTCGATAACTTATCCGATTGGAGACTGGAGACTCGTATTTGTAATATACACCCATTTGAACATTATGATCACGTTCTCAAAGTTTCATGAAGATAGTCTCACTACAAAAGAAATTATACAACAAATAAAATTCTCTTGGTATTGCCCACACTACAGCCCGAGGGCAGTCGCTGCTTACTGCTCAGTTAGCAGAGCACGTGCTTATACGCGCATGTGAATGTACATACATGTGTGTGTGCTTGCCGGGTTCAGGGTATCTTCTTTATATTTTGTTTTCGAGATATTAGCGTTTAAGCAGTAAATGACTAATCTACAGTTGGTAACGTTATTAAACAGTGAACTATTTAGATAAAAAGGTATTATATTTTTTAACATTCTTAACAAAAAATATATTATACGAAAAAAATAACAAATTTTGTAATGAAAATTATATAATAACTCATATTCAACGTCTATACATTGTATGTATGTATGTGTATTACGGAAGTTGGGACTAGCCAATCGTGACGATTAAATGAGCGTATAAGCAAAGGAAGTTTTTATATAAGAAAATCTTAGGTCACGTAGTGTATTAAAGAGTATTCACCGACCGAACTATATACACCGCCATAATCGATGCAATATAGTTTTTTTTAAACTCTCAAAAGTGTAAATCTTACCTTATATTAGTTAAGCAGAACTTTACCTATAGCTTTTCAATAAATTATAAATGCATTGGTTCGAATCCAGATCAATAATTACCTAAGTATATTTACTAAAAACATCCAGTAAAATCAATTTAAATTTAATTTCTTACCATAAAAATATGCTCATTTGTACATTTTAGAATTAAATAATTACTATTTTTAGCCTACCCTTATTTATGTATGTATATATACGTATGTACAAACATACATGCATATGTATGTATGTACATACGTGTTAATATACCGACTCGGAAATCCATTTCTTACAATAACAGCAGTTATGTTCGTAAAAAGTCATAGCTCATACACTCGCATATTTATGTACATACATGTATGTACATGTACATGTATATACTTTTATCATGGAATTAAACAGACAAAAGACACGCGATCGAACTCTCTCAGTCGAATAAAGTATTTCTTTTTTGTGGTCTTGTACGTGAATCAAAGACGGCTCGGCTGATCTACATTATATTTTTTATATTGCTCACAGTGTTATACAAATGAAGAAATTGTATCTGAGTTAATCTCCTTTATAGATCAAAGCAGAATCTGTACATCATCGTAGTATGGAAAATAAAATGATAATAGAATATTAATTTTGTAATAATCCTAATGTACAAGACCCAGATTCTGGGCAATTTTAAGCTGTTTTCTAACAACGCTGAGGCTCTATGTTGCAGGCTCGAATATTTCGCGCAGCATATTTCAATTTTGGATCACTAAATTCTATTTAGCTGTGGTATTACCATATCTAAATAAATAATTAAATAATTTCTTAATAAATATGAAATTCATTCTCATTATTTACGCTTTGAAAATTTCTGCTTTATATTGATAAACATTTTTTTTTAAGATTGTATTTATTTAATATATTTCTAAAATCATTGTTGACTAGTGTTTTTTACATCGTTTTCAAATTGAAGACTAGGGGTAAAATTATATTGCGTTCATTAACGTGAGTGCAAATTGTTTTCCCAATTGAGTTGGCAGGGTCTATAAATGCCTCATGAAATAATCCAAGTATTCATTGCTGCAGAAGATCGTCCAGCACCAACATTATAAGTTTAAAAAACTCGTTTCTGCAAAGAAATTGATATTTTGCTTAATAATGAGTATTCACGTAAGCTTAAATCATTCCATTTTAAATACTGACAAATAAATTTTGAAAATTTCAGATTTCTTGTATATTTTCATTTATAATAATTTCATTATTTCTGTATACGACAAAGACACATGCTAACTCGATTCAAAATGAAAGAGACAACGTAAATTTTCGAAACGCGACCGATACTAATTTGAAGCAGTCGCAAATTTATTCTGATTATCAGGAGTTTGGGAACTTGGAAAAACAATTCATTTTAAATCGCAGCTTCAATGAAATCCGAAAACGTAGATCAAAAAACAAACGACCATCTGCACCTGAAACTGTTATTCTACCAAAATCAGCTAGAAATTCAAAAAATGTACTTTTCACTACATCTGCAAATCAACATACGAGGCCCAAGAATAACAGAGACGTGAGGATATATGAAACGTTTGAAGAAATCCACGAACATGTAAATGAGCCTGACGATCAAGACACAAACACCCAGCCCTCTAACCATCACAAGAGTCACGATGAACTTGTTGGTGCAGTAGAAATCAGTGAGAATAAGCAAGATATACCTATCAAAATAAAAGTAAAACATCATCATCACCATCACCATCATAATCATATTAAAGAAGTGATTAAGACCGTACCAAAACCGTATCCAGTGGAAAAGATTGTGCATATTCCTATTGAGAAAATAGTGGAAAAAATTGTTCAAGTTCCAAAAATTGTTAATGTAACGGTTGAAAAAATAATACATGTTCCGGTTGAAAAGGTTATTGAAAAAATTGTTCGAGTACCCAAACCCGTTCATATTCCAAAACCGTACGTAGTTGAAAAAATTATGGAAAAAATTGTACATGTGCCGAAGCCGTACCCAGTCCTTAAAACAGTTCCATATCCAGTCGAAATCAAAGTGCCCGTAACTGTTGAAAAGAAAATTCCTGTACCCTATACCGTTGAGGTTGAACGAAAGGTGCCAGTATATATTAAGTCTCAAGAACCATACAAATTTGAGCAAAGACTTAATAATTTTGATGAGAAGCAAGAAAACTACAATTATAACCATAAGCTCAGCCCATCCAAGCAAATGGAATTACCGTCAAAACCTCAATATCATACCTATAACGAAGTGACAGATCAGCATCCGGTGAATACAGATGCCTCTCAACATCTTAGACAATTGGAACAATCAACAGCTGAAAGTACATTTCTTCCAATCAAATTTCTGGAGACGAAGTCTCCATTTAATCTTCTTGTGGCTAATAATGACACATCATTTGATATGAATCCTCAAACATTCTTCAATAATTTACAAGAATTACCATTTTCCTTTCCCATTGAGTTTATTCAAGTACACCCAATGCCCTTTCAAAGTCCTATTCGATTGGACTCATCTATATCCCAACAAAAGCTTAAAAATATTTGATACAAATCAACTTTAAAATCTTTTCTTTTTTTTTTTCTTATCAAACAATGAATTTTTAATTATTTAAGAAAATAATGCTATAGCTTTAAGAAATGTTCATTGTTATATATAGTCTTAAAATGAGCCAATAATATTTAAAGAACTGATCAAATAAACTTAATTTTGTTTCATTTTACTTCATCTTGTTTTCTGTACTTTAAATTGGTGAAAATTCGTTTTGTTTAAATTTATGTTACAAGCAGCAGCCTGATGTATACATTCGAAATAAATATAAATAACTAATTCAACCTAGGCCTCTTTCATCATTTGTTCATCCAAACATGCATTTGACTTTCCAAGAATACTCGATAAATAGATATTGTTTATTCAGCGTAATTTTAATACTTTTAGACGTATGGTCTTCAGATTTAGTGTGTACATACATCTGATCAATACGCAAATATTGTCATTTACAGATTTTGGATACCACGCTACCTTCGCCCACAATTTGTAAAAACGTATTTTAAGTAGAGACGTGCTTTGGAATATATACACATTAGAACATTGTGATCACGTTCTGAAAGTTTCATGAGGATAGTCCGACTACAAGAGAAATTATTAAGCAACAAAATTTTCAACTCCACACTGCAGCGCAGCCCAAGCGCAGTCGCTGCTTACTGCGCAGTTAGCAAAGCGCGTGCTTATGCGCTCGTAAATATCAGCTCTTTGTAGGGATCAGGGTATCTCCTAGTCGAGCAGTCTCGACTAGAGTTTTCTTACTTGTTTTATTTTATTTATTTATTATTTATTTAAAAGATATTGACAATTAATAAGTAAACTTAGGTAAAAAATAAATCTATACAAGTACAGCCTAAAAACGTACAGAAAATTATTACAATAGTATCACCAACCCGATGGGAGTATTTTATTTGCCAGTCCGGCCAGCTATGTCCCAATTCACAGCCAAATATGGTCAGTGATACTATTGAACTAAGCAAAGAGAGTGTTAACATGAAAACTTAAAATAAAGATTAAAAGAACTTAAATATAGTTAATATTATTTTAAGATAACGATTAGTAATTAAATAGGAAAGTGTTAAAAAAATGGCAAGATAATTAAAGAAAATAAAACAAGTGAGAAAGTCGAGACTGCTCGACTAGGAGATACCCTGATCCCTACAAAGAGCTGATATTCACGCACGCATAAGCAAGCGCTCTGTTAACTGCGCAGTAAGCAGCGACTGCGCTTGGGCTGCGCTTCAGTGTGGGCAATACTATGAGAATTTTGTTGCTGAATAATTTCTCTTGTGGTAGGACTATCTCCATGAAACTTTCAGAACGTGATCAAATGTGTTTACATTTCAAAGCTCAAGTCTCTAGTACTTTAAATACGTATTTTGCAAATTGGGGGTGAAAGGGGCGTGGTATCCAAAATCTGTAAATGACAAAATTTGCGTATTGATCAGATGTATGTACACACCAAACCTGAAGTCTCTAGGTCTTAAATTATCAAAATTACGCTGAATAAACAAAATGATATTATCGATTATTTTCGATAAAAAATCGGATGATTTATCGAACAAAATATGATAAGCTTGTACTTCGTATGGTATACATGAGTATGCATGCAAAACTTCAAGTCTCTGGACCTTATATCTTCTGAGATCTCAGCGTTCATACGGACGGACAGAGCTATATCGACTCAGCTCATCGTCTTGATCAAGAATATATATACTTTATGGGGTCTGCGATGCTTCCTTCTGCCTGTTACATACTTTTCACAAAACCATTATACCCTGATTTCCCATTTTTAATGGGATCAGGGTATAAAAAATAAAAATATATTATAAGAAGAGAGAGCAAAAAACGTATTTTAAGTACTAGAGACTTGTGCTTTGGAATGTACACACATTTGCACATTGTGATCACATTCTGAAAGTTTCATGAAGATAGTCCTACTACAGTAGAAATTATTCAGCAACAAAATTCTCATAGTATTGCCCACACTGCAGCGCAGCCCAAGCGCAGTCGCTGCTTACTGCGCAGTTAGCAGAGCGCGTGCTTATGCGTGCGTGAATATCAGCTCTTTGTAGGGATCAGGGTATCTCCTAGTCGAGCAGTCTCGACTAGAGCTTCCTTACTTGTTTATATAGCGGACTGATGAAAGACTCTTTCCAAATTAAAGGGAACACAATTAAACAATTTTAGTAATGTTGACTGAAGAGAAACACTACACTAATCACACAACTTGGAATATTGTCAGCAGCAGACGAGAAAGATGATTTCATCGTCCTAGTGGCAGCAGTTAAAGAGGCTGCAATGACTTTAGGAGCATTAATAGACCCATATTCAGGAAGTAAGTATGGGTATGAGTTATTATAGAGATCAACAGAAGAATACGTGGATTGAAAAAAATCTGCAAATAGATCAGAGGAATCCTGGTCATTACAAGGTTTTTCAGCACCAGGGACAAATGAGGACGGCAAACCTGAAGATTTACGCTTCAAGTTTGCAAATGAGTAAAATTGTTTAGGATCTCGAGCAAACTGACGTTGGCAACGTATAAGATAATTCCCATAACAACGAGAATTTAAAAGATTAAATTTGACTTGGCTATGTAATATTTAGACCAGTCAACACGTGAGCCAGACCTTTTATAAATTTTAAAACATTTATATATACGACAAAGAGAGACGTACACATCCAGAATAGAGTTTAAGGTATTATAAAACAAGTAAGGAAGCTCTAGTCGAGACTGCTCGACTAGGTGATACCCTGATCCCTACAAAGAACTGATATTCACGCACGCATATGCACACGCTCTGCTAACTGCGCAGTAAGCAGCGACTGCGCTTGAGCTGCGCTGCAGTGTGGGCAATACTATGAGAATTTTGTTGCTTAATAATTTCCTCCCTAGTAGCACGATGTTCATGAAACTTTTAGATCGTGATCATAATGTGTATACATTTCAAAGCACAAGTCTCTAATACTTAATATACATTTTTTACAAATAGTGGGCGAAGGGGGCGTGGAATCCAAAATTTGTAAATTAAAAAATTTTCGTATTGATCAGATGTATGTACACACTAAATCTGAAGACCATACGTCTAAAAGTATTAAAATTACGCTGAATAAACAATATCAATTTATCGATTATTCTCGATAAAAAAGAAATCGGATGAGTTATCGAAAAAAAAGATAAACTTGTACTGCGTATGGTATACACGAGTATGCATACAAAATTTGAAGTCTCTAGCTCTTATATCTGCTGAGATCTAGGCGTTCATACGGACGGACGGGCAGACGGACAGGGCTATATCGACTCAGCTCGTCGCCCTGATCAAGAGCATATTTACTTTATGGGGTCTGCCACGCCTCCTTCTGTCTGTTACATACTTTTCACAAAACCATTATACCCTGATTTCCCATTTAAAATGGTAGCAGGATATATAAACGATGCTGCTAAATTAATATCAACAGAATCATATAAAAGAGACCAGTCTGTTGAATTAATTAATTCATTAAGCATAACAAAATTGCATTTACGATAACAGCGACTTAGTTTAGAAGGCAGAGTAATATTAGTTTGAGGATTATCAACAGATAATAAGACCTCTAAAGTGCGGTGATGTGTATCCTTAGGTAAGCAGAAAGGAGTTGATCTCACGACATCAATGATGGAATCATAATTAATGAACACAAGATTTAGTGTGCGATTCAGATGATTAGAAATAAAGGTAATCTGAAACATAGACAGATTAAACAATTCATCAAAAAGATAGTGATCAATTGTCGGAAAAAACTAATTTGCATTATAAGTTGAGGACCAAGAAGTGTTAGGAATATTAAAATCACACAACACAAGAAGCAGGTCTCTATCATTTACATGTTAATAAATTTCTTTAATACAAGTTATATGTTGAGCATAAACTTCTACATCAGAAGAGGGAGGGATATAAGAACATGTGATAAACAATGATCACGATGAAAGATTTAATATAACCACAATAATCGAACAAGTATACAATTCGGAGAGGATACTGGATTTAACAGCAATTAACACCCCACCTCCTTTACGCATCAAACGGTCAAGTCTATACATAGTGAAATTACTTGAAAGAATCTCAATATTATGAATATTAAGACTTAACCATGTTTCAGTGAAAGCGATAATATCATATTGTATACTAAAACTTTGCAAAAATAGATGTTTAAGTTTAGAATTTAAGTTACGTGCGCTTTGGTAGAGTGTTTGATGTTGATTGCACCGAAGGTAAATTCAAGGATATTCAATTTGATTCAATTTGTTGCGATTCTTAGGTTTGAATTCATGGATAACTACATGAGGTATTTATGATCACATATAGTTGTAAAATATTAGACCGGTACATTGATCTTAAATGAAGCAATTTCTCGCGGAGTTGAGAAACTAAACTTCGATATAAAACAAGTAAGGAAGCTATAGTCGAGAGTGCTCGACTAGAAGATACCCTGATCCCTACAAAGAGCTGATATTCACGCACGCATAAGCACGCGCTCTGCTAACTGCGCAGTAAGCAGCGACTGCGCTTGGGCTGCGCTGCAGTGTGGGCAATACTATGTGAATTTTGTTGCTGAATAATTTCTCCTGTAGTAGGATTATCTTCATGAAACTTTCAGAACGTGATCACAATGTGCGAATGTGTGTACATTCCAAAGCACAAGTCACTAGTACTTAAAATACGTTTTTTGCAAATTGGGGGCGAAGGGGGCGTGGTATCCAAAATCTGTAAATGACAAAATCTGCGTATTGATCAGATGTATATACACACTAAATCTGAAGTCTCCAGGTCTAAAAGTATTAAAATTACGGTGAATAAACAAAATAAACTTATCGATTATTCGCGATAAAAAAGTAATCGGACGAGTTATCGAAAAAAAAGATAAACTTGTACTGCGTATGGTATACATGAGTATGCATACAAAATTTGAAGTCTCTAGCTCTTATATCTTCTGAGATCTAGGCGTTCATACGGACGGACGGACGGACGGACGGACGGACGGACGGACGGACGGACGGACGGACGGACGGACAGACGGACAGCTATATCGATTCAGCTCGTCGCCCTGATCAAGAATATATATACTTTATGGGGTCTGCCACGCCTCCTTCTGCCTGTTACATACTTTTCACAAAACCATTATACCCTGATTTCCCATTTTTAATGGGATCAGGGTATAAAAAACATTGGCTGAAATCTTGCTTGATATAAAAGCAGATACTGCCTCACATGTCGTATCAGATGAAAGCCTGGATAAGAAAACTTGCTTTCGAGGAGAGACAACTAACAAGGTAATGCCAGGAGTGTCTGACTTATTGTTACACTTTGTTTGAACAACATTTGGAGAAGAATCCACTTTTTGAACAGGGACTTGAGTTTCAATAGCAGCAACGACAGGAGAAACAATAGATTCACGACCAGGTGAAGTAGGAAGAGGCGAATTAGCGGCCAATGACAGTACAGAAGTACAAGGTGAGGGGTGAGCAAGCGAATTAGGTGACGATGTTACTACGGAAGGAGGTACCAACAATAAAGGGGCCTCCGATATAAGTGAATGATTTTCAAAATTATACAGATTTAATATTTCTTCAGCAGCAGCCATATCACTGGATGACTGATTAGAAATCTTCTTCAGTTTTAAAAATTGAGCCCTCACAGCACTATACAGTTTAGTAAGACCAGTAAGACCTGCACACTTACTATGCATCAAATTGTCGCACAACCAGCAACTTACAAATTGCGGTTGTGCAGAATCAACTGCCTGCTTGAAAGTGTAAGCTTTTTTGCAGCAGCTCATATTGGCAATTAGGATCACACCAAATTTAGCAAATGAAACAGAAAAATAAAAACAAAGAGAGAAAAAAAATAAAATATGTTAAGAGAGCAAGTCACAACAACAAAACAGTCGCTAGAGAGCATTATTAGAGTTAGAGGCACACGCCAATGTTCATGTCCCATGCATACAAATATTCAGGCACATATGTATGTATGTAGACTCACAAATGCTTCAACAATTGAAACTCCACAATTGGTGAGCATCGCGTCCCATGCGTACACACAATCATACAAGATCTACCAAATGTTGGGCTTTCATATTATTGCAGGCGGCAAGAGATTCCACACATAATGCTCATATATGTAGCAAGATACTGTAAGTGTGTGCATGTGTATGCATGCTCGTCGTGAAGAATTATCTTTATGCGCACCAACGCTTTCATACCTGTGCTGGTTCCCACAATACCCTTCCCAAAAATAATAACGAAAACGCAAATGTTTTGCATAAGCACGGCAAACGATTTGAAGAGTTTGGTATACTCTTCATTGAGAAGAGAACACAAGGGGTCTTGCTGCGGAGAAATTTAAATTTTTGTGAGCTGCTGCTTGTGCTCACCTTTATACAATTTATACATATTTGAGAGAGCAATTGAGCATAGAACTACTTCATTTCAAATGTCGACCATCCCGGTCGAACACTTGAAGCGAAATGATTCTGCTGTCGTGTATTTTCGTACGCCGAACCTAAAAGTAAGGAGTCGAGCGAATACGAAGTTGTGTGGGGTCACCTCGCTCAAAAAAAAAGTTGGACAAAATTTTTTTTCAGCGTGTACAGTCTATGTGTTCTATGGTTAGTGGTACAAACTCGCATTCAAATGCTGATGATAATCAGTGAAAACGACTTATATACTTCAGTAAATTTTGACGTTGACCAACACTAATATCAAATTTGTAAATAATAAAGAAAATTTTATATACTAAAATTAAGAGTCATTCAGTAAGAAACGCAGTCGAAATTGATCCACATACCGTAAAAATTATCTGAATATATATTTTTTGACATTTAATGCGAAATCAAGAAGGAAAAAAATGTCTACAGAAGAGTTGCCAGCTGATTTAGATAAACTGAAAATAACAACAAAAATGGAACACACAAAATTATGTGATAAAAATCCATTTTATAGCTCAAGCGTTAAATTTAGCACTGAGAAAATTTTGGCGCCTATTCAATGTACAAAGCAAATAATTCATTGTAAAATGCGTCGGATGCGTCGAAGTTCTGAGAGCAATATTGATGATTTCGAAAATAAGCGATTGGATTCTTCTGTTGCTGCTGCTGCAGATAGTTTTGAAATTTGCGTGAGTCCTCTAAGATTCGTACCCGGGGTGAATAAACTTCAATTGAAACGAAGCAATATTACGGCATCGAAAAGAAATCTGCTCCGTGAGCCTGTACTACGAATCACACACGACAATTTACATACGAAATGTGGTTTTGGCACCCGTATTCGTCGCTCGACCCCTTTAAATTTAGACGAAAGAAATCGCGCGAATTTTCATAAACCACGAATTAACATAAATATTAAATCAAGTACAAACGGTATTTGTAGTTTTCGGGATTTGATAGATGAATGCAATATCTTGCTTGATGAATCTAAATCTAAGAAAGAACTCACAGACAGCTTTCATATGTCAAAAAACTTCATAACATGTCAGCAACGAGGGACATCAACTTTAAAAGAAAAGGAAAGGAATAGAGATATTAATGGAGATGGACAGGCATTTAATCATCGTGATCAATGCAGCAATTCCTCTCAATCGAATTTCAGCTCCCGACTTTCATGTTCCCAGGAAGCGGGCAACAGTGGAACAAGCCCGAGAAATTGTGACGATGTCACCATAGTAGAGTTGGCTAGTTATTTCGACACCATGGTGCATATTCCTAAGAAGATGTCCTCAATGGCTGAAATGATGTATATTTAAGAAATTGACGCTGCTAAAATTATATTTAATTTACTTCTAATATAAATAACTCTGTGTATTTTTACATGTATATAAACAAAATATTCGAACTAGTTCAATAGATTAAATACAATAATCATATGAATATAAAATAATTATATTATTGAGATTTACAATACTAGTTTTGGAGAAAAAAGAATTAAAATTTAATTTGCAATTAATAATTTCCTCGAGTCAGTGTAAAAAATTATTAAATTAAAAACCTCGATACTGTTAAAGAAAATGAACTATGCACCAAAGGTGAAGTAAAATGATTCGGTATTTTTAAAAGACATGTTAAATGGTAGAACATGTCAAAATATAATAAGTCTCGCACTCACATGTTTATAGAGGATCGAAAACGATTTTCATATTGCGATTCAGTAAAACTTCGAACCATCGCCGTGTTTTTAAAAAAACAGATGTCATCTTCGATATCTTATGATTTAAGCACATTTATTGTTGTAGAAAATTGCGACGTAGAGTACTCTTTAATGTTGAGAGGTCCACTATTTCTAGCAATTGACAAGTGAAGTTGGACTCACGATTGATTCCACATTAACTACTCACATTCAAATACTCAGCGTAAAAGGCCACAACATAATTTGAAGCGAATCCGACATGGAGGAGAACCACCATTTGCGCCGTCATGTGCTTGTTGCTGCTTTAGGGATAGATATTAATAATAATTATTGAGTTCAGTGTCCAATTCTACAGCAAGGCTAATATGGATCTTTAAAACTTGAAGAAATTAACAAAATTCGTGGATTAAGAAAATTTTATTTATTATTTGACTTAGTTTGCTAAATCTTAAAACGATGTTGTTCTATGGATGCTTATAGATGAACATATACATTGTTATTAGGCATAGTTTTACCCTGTCAACTTCAGTTAGGATATAATATGTCATAGTGCCCTGGTCTATAAATGAGATAGACTTTTGGATCCGATCCTTCAGGAAAATCATGGGCTTTTACTTTATCACCTTCACCCCTATCCAGGTACTCAACTCGCACACCTACTCCTAACGCTGTGCACAGCGCGATGATATGTATATGATCAGATTCCTTATACATTGGTTCGACTTCTTGGTGACGAAATTCTTCAATTGAAAAGTCGCCCTCAATAAAGTGTTGATAGAAGTCCGCATCTTCCTGAAGTTTTCCAGACGTTATAAGGCGTAAATAAACAACTACATAATCGGAATACCCTTGGTCGTTAAATACTGTATGTAGTTCATTTTTAACTTTTTCAGTTGTTTCGGAATTACTGGGGCATACACGTTTGATTACATCCATAAACTAACATGACACGAATAAACAACCAAATATTATGGCAATCATAAATATTCGAACAAATAATTAACTCACAGTTTCATGAAAGTCTTCCAATGTAAAACTAGGAAACCCAAGCTCCACCAGTTTGTCCTTTGAAGCTTCAGCGAGTTTTCGGAATTCTTGGTACGCACTGTTATTTGTGATCAAATATTCCAAATACGAATAAGCAAAAGCTCTGAAGAAACAATTACCATCGGGACGAGTGCGTCGAATAAATTTATATTTCTTAGATAGCTCTTGTATCTTATCTGTAAAGACCTC
The DNA here is from genome assembly GCA_037075325.1 of Drosophila mayaguana. Lineage (NCBI taxonomy): Eukaryota > Metazoa > Arthropoda > Insecta > Diptera > Drosophilidae > Drosophila > Drosophila mayaguana. The sequence goes on from JBAMCG010000101.1 coordinate 1,432,150, forward strand.
ATCACCGTTATATTCGGCTTGTAAACAGGTAAGCGACAATTGCTCACTGACCAAAGGAGTGGAGTCGCTAATCTAAATACAAAAATGATTTATTATTGCTAGTTTTGAAACTGCAGTAGCAGTCCTTACCTCCTTTTCAATTTCTCTCTGCTGTTGTATAATTAATTCGTCACGATTGGCGTCATTATTTTCAATAGACTCCATGATTCTTTTCTAAAGAAATAATATTTTCGTTATCACAATTGATTTCGTTGTATGGACATCTAAAAAACCTTAATGGAATAATGATAAAAAAGCCCAAAAAATACTTACTAAATAAATACTAAATACAGAAAAAGAATTTATTCAGACTTGTCAATTGAGTGAGCCAAGCATTCTCTTGCCAAAAAAATCGATAATGTCAGCAAATTTAAGTAAGTAACAATATAAATTGAATTCGCGTCAGACTTATCGATACTTCGAATGGATTAAATCCCAATAATGAAATACAAACATATTTAAATACAAAATATACAAAGTATTTAATTATAAAAAAGACTTTTAATTCATTTTTTTGTTTTTTACCAAAATTATTATGAAATTGTAAACCACTAACCATACAACACATAGACTGGACATTTAGAACAAATTTTTTCAACGCCGAAAATCTATCTAGCAGGGACCACCTAACTTCGTATCTGCTCGGCTTGGTATCTACTGGCAGGGCAATGAAAAGTTCGCGCGACGAAATCAGCGCTGCCAGCGCTCAAGCCGAATGGTCCGTTTTTATATGAAGCATGGCTATGTGCTATTTGTCCTACTCTCTCTCTCTCTCACTATATCTCTTTCTTCTCTCTCTATGGTCTCTCAAATCATCGAACTCACCAGCGCACAAAAATTGAAATTTTTAGCGACGATCCCAGCTCTTTCCTTTTGAGTGAAGAGTATACCGAAATCTTAAAGGCGTTTGCCACGCTCATGCACACAAAATATTAACGTTTCGATGATTATTTGTGGGTAGGGTATGAAAGCGTTGATGCGCATAAAGAATATTATTTCGCGACGGGCATGCACACACACACACTTGCAGTCTCTGGAAATATGTATGAACATTTGGCTGCCTGTGTACGAAGCTCTACTATTATAGAGCTTATAGACTATCAAACTTTACAAAGGGCTACCATGCTCATGTAATATGTAAGCGTGTTCATTATTATTTGTGGAAAGGGTATGAAAGCGTTGGTGCGCATAGAGATCATTCTTCGCGACGACCATGCATACACACACTTACAGTCCCTTGCTACATGTATGAGCATTTATATGCCTGTGTGCGAATCTTTAGTTGCCTGTTGGAATTTGAAAGCCGAACATTTGCATTTGGTAGATCTTGTGAACTGCACACACCTACATACATGCGTTTGATTATGCGTACGCATGGAAAGAGCTGATATTCACGCACGCATAAGCCAGCGCTCTACTAACTGCGCAGTAAGCAACGACTGCGCTAGGGCTGCGCTGCAGTGTGGGAAATACTATGAGAATTTTGTTGCTGAATAATTTCTCCTGTAGTAGGACTATCTTCATATACACACCAAATCTGAAGTCTCCAGGTCTAAGAGTATTAAAATTACGATGAATAAACAGAATCAATTTATCGATTATTCGCGATAAAAAAGTAATCGGACGAGTTATCGAAAAAAGATAAACTTGTACTGCGTATTGTATACATGAGTATGCATACAAAATTTGAAGTCTCTAGCTCTTATATCTTCTGAGATCTAGGCGTTCATACGGACGGACGGACAGACGGAAAGGGCTATGTCGACTCAGCTCGTCGCCCTGATCAAGAATATATATACTTTATGGGGTCTGCCACGCCTCCTTCTGCCTGTTACATACTTTTCACAAAACCATTATACCCTGATTTCCCATTTTTAATGGGATCATGGGTATCGATATATTTTCGACAACCCTAAATTCAATACAAACTATAAGATTTTTACTCCAGAAAATATATTTTTAATATATATTATTTACAAACATTGTATTAACATTTTATAAATGCATAAACACAAAAAAATATATGGTTGTTTATTGCGATAACCTCAAAAGTGTGTAATTGACGCAGAAGATGCTTACAGTTTTGAGTCCCCTGCGCCGGCTAGTCAATTCGAATCCAACACGGACATTGCTTCCTTTTTTTCTTCTTCCAATTCCTTACCAGTCAAATCTAGTTTTGATTTACCAAAAGTACTGATACCTAGGTTTTCAACTATTTTCCATTGTTTGTTCTTAATCTCAACTGGAAATGAGAACACTACGTCTTTTGGTGAGCCGTAACTGCCATCGGAAAACACACCCATGGAAACAAATTTGCCTGGAGCAGTGCCATTCCACCAATCATGCATATGGTCGCATGCAGCCTTTGCTGCCGACATGGCTGACGACATTTTCCGTGCGCCTATAACTGCTGCGCCTCGTTTTTGAACAGTTTCTACAAATGGACCTTCCAAGTACGCATTATCTCCAATTGCATCAACAATATTTTTCCATTCATTATCAATAAGTATTTTTCCATGGCTGGCATCTGGGTATTGTGTCGACGAATGATTTCCCCAAATAATTAAATTTCTTACGTTAGAAATCGGGACACCGAATTTCGAAGCGATCTGTGCTGCGGCTCGATTTTGATCAAGGCGTGTCATAGCGGAGAAGTTTTCGCGTGGAATAGATGGTGCATAGTTGGCGCAAACTAAGGCATTGGTATTTGCTGGGTTTCCAACTACAAGCACTTTTACATCTTTTTTCGCGACCTTATCTAGAGCTTCGCCTTGTACTTTAAATATCTTAACGTTAGCAGACAACAAATCCTTGCGTTCCATTCCTTCTTTGCGAGGCATAGCGCCTACGAGGAACGCTGCAGAAACGTCTTTAAATCCTTCTAGCGGATCCGTTGTGGGCACAACTTTACGCAACAAAGGCAATGCACAATCGGAAAGTTCCATCACTACGCCTTCTAACACTCCAGCCATTGGCGGAATATCAAGTAGATGTAAAATTAGTGGTTGTTCCTTGCCAAAAACTTCTCCCCTGGCAATCATGTAAAGCAGCGAGTAAGCTATTTGACCAGCAGCTCCAGTAACAACAACGCGGATTGGTTCAGCCTAGTGCAAATTACAAAATACAAATATTTACAATATAGTAAAATATTATTAGTAAATACTAAAAATAGACATACAGATTCGAAAAATGCATCATAAAGAAGTAAGAGTGGTCTAGTCGAGACTGCTCGACTAGGAGATACCCTGATCCCTATGAGGAACTGATATTCACTCACGCACAAGCACGCGCTCTGCAAACCACGCAGTTAATAGCGACTGCGTTTAGGCTGTACTGTGGCCAACACTATGAGATTTTGTTGCTGAATAATTTCTCTTGTTCAAATGAGTGCTTATGAGTGAAGTCTCCAGGTCTAAAAGTATTAAAATTACGGTGAATAAACAAAATCAATTTATCGATTATTCGCGATAAAAAAGTAATCGGATGAGTTATCGAAAAAAAAAAGATTAGCTTGTACTGCGTATGGTATACATGAGTATGCATACAAAATGAGTCTCTAGCTCTTATATCCTCTGAGATCTAGGCGTTCATACGGACGGACGGACGGACAGACGGACAGGGCTATATCGACTCAGCTCGTCACCATGATCAAGAATATATATATTTTATGGGGTCTGCCACGCCTCCTTCTGCCTGTTACATACTTTTCACAAAACCATTATACCCTGATTTCCCATTTTTAATGGGATCAGGGTATAACAAGTAATAAAGCTCTAGTCGAGACTGCTCGACTTCAAAATTTCTTGAACCATTCGAGGAACTGATATTTCAAGAATTCTTCGCGTCTTTCTGCTTACACAAGAAACACAGGCACGCACGCATAAACACGCATGGGCTGCAGTGTGGGATTACTATGGGAACTTAATTGTGTAATAACTTTCTTGTCGATGGTCTATCTTCATGAAGCTTTCAGATCGTGAATATAACATTTAAATGCATTCATTTGCCAAAGCACATAAAGTCTCAAGGATTTGAAATACGCCTTTTACAGGGGGGTCGACATAAGGGCGGGGGGTGAATTATAGCAAAAATTCGAAATTCTATAAAATACATATGAATCTATATTTCAAATTTAGAGATCTAGTTCTAAAGGTGTAAGAGAGATAATTTAATAACTAATTTTCGATAAGGGTTTAATCAATAACAATAACGGAAGTAGGAAAAAAAATTTCTAGAAGATATAAGATCTTCTGAGACCGATAGCGCCCATACATACGGACTGGTGGACGGACAGATAGACGGAAAGGACTAGATCTCCTCAGCTCGTTGCCTTATCAACAATATATATACTTAACGGGTTCTGACACGCCTTCTTCAATGAATAATTAATTTAATTTTAATGTGACCTCCCTGGCATTGAAAACATGTTGAATGAATTTTTTCATGAAAAAAATAAGACTTTGAACAAAGCCATATCCCACTCTTCAATTACATATAGCCGATCTTAGTTGTGTGCGATTCTTAGGATTAGTTTTTCTTCTTCTTGAAATACCCACACATGTTCAACAGTTAAGTTCCGGACTGTGTGAGGGTGCGTCAATCACCTTGGCACAATTGTAAAGCAGCCAAGTGCGTTCATTGATCCCAGTATGTTTAGGATCGTTGTCTTGCTAGAATTCAAAATTTGGCTTGTTGCCATTCATAAAGCCGAATTTAATTGCACTCTCAAATTTGATTTCAAAATTTTGAGGTACTGCTCCGCATTCATTGTGCTTTCAATGAATGAATACAAATGCGTAACTAGCGAAACTTGACAACCAAGTGGTAAGAAATGTACGTGCATAGATGCATGACGGTAAAATACCGTTACTTCTAAGAACGAGAGCAAAGCAGATGTGTAAAACAATCAGTGGCAACACATTATTGACACTGTTACTAATGTACATATTTGTTGATTGTTTCTTCTTACATATCGAAAGTTATGTGTTCTATTTTTAGATATAATATTTTAACGACTTAGATATTTGCATCCAAAGTATAAACAAGTAAGAAAGATCTAGTCGAGACTGCTCGAATAGGAGATACCCTGATCCCTACAAGGAGCTGATATTTCAAGAATTCTTCGCTTTTTTCTGCTTCAAAAGAAACACTAACACACAGAGGCACGCACGCATAAACACGCATTAGTGTGGGCTTACCCATAGTTCCCATGAATTTAATTGTTTAATAACTTTTCTTGTCGATGGACATCTTCATGAAACTTTTATATCGTGATTAAAACATTGAAATGCATGAATGAAGGTTATTGGCAGCTCAACTATCAATTATAGCCTACAGACAAAAGCGCGCCTTCTAGCATATTCTAGGAATTGCGATTGAGTTGTGAATTTTTCAGTCATTGTTTTAGTTTTGTGAGATGACACTCTAGCACTGAAGTTACATACAGTGCCGAACTAAATTATTGGCACAGCAAGCATTTTAAACGTTTTTTTAATAAAACAAAAAATTTACCAAATAGTATAGGGTATTTATTAAATAATACAAAAAAAATATTGCAAAAAACTTAAACGTACATTTTTTAATAATTAAATAACCAACAAAAAGCCTAAATTTGGCTGAACAAAATTATTGGCACACTTAGTATTTTTTTTTTTTTTTTTTTTTTTTTAATTTGACCGATTGGCAAATTTTTTTTTACAATTTTACCGTTATATTCTTTTATTTAATACATCGCAAATTTGAATTCTAATATAGAAAATTTTTTAGATATTGATCACATTTGCTTACTGTTTTTAATAATGGCACCTAAGCCAAAAGAAACATCGGTAGCTCAGAGGAAAATGATTCTGCATTTGCACGATCAAGGAAAATCTTATGCAGAAATAGGAGAGATAATGGAAAGAAGCTGATTCACCATGCGTACAGCGCTTCAAGGGAGCTCGCAACCTGCAAAGCTCAAAAGATACAGTCGCCCAACGTTGTTGGACACCCATGAATGCAGGAAAATCGTTAGAAAGGTGCAAGTCAATCCAAAAATAACATCCACACAGGTTGCTGCTGAGGTTTAAAAAGAAATGGGGAAGGATGTGCATCCGATTACGATACGCAGAGTACTGCACAGGGCCGAATACAGAGCGCGTATTGCTCGACGGAAGCCGTGCATCTCGACTGGGAATAAGATGAGGCGTTTGGACTACGCTTAGGAATATTTTAGCAAGCCATCTAACTACTGGAGGCAGGTCTCGTTCTATGATGAGAATAAGTTCAACATATTTCAATCGGATGGGCGCCAAACTGACTGGAGAAAGCCAAATACTGCATTTAATAAAAAGCAATATTACGCCAACAGTTTATCATGGTGATGGTGGGGTGATGATCTGGGGTTTCATGTCTGCTGCAGGTGTGGGCGAGTTGGTATTTGTATACGGAATAATGGACATGCATTTGTATCTAAATATTTTAAAAGATAGCCTTCAAAAATGTGCAGAAAAGCCACAACTACCAAGCTCGTACACATTTCAGCATGACAACGACTCCAGGTATTCCGCTCATATCGTCAAAATGGGGCTGGAATATAATACCGCCCATGTCCCACCACACCCACCATAATATCCACACCTAAATCCAATTGAACACTTGTAGGAAAAATTTGATAGGCCCATCTCCAAACAGGCAATAGCCAACCAAGCCGACCTAAAAATAGCTCTTATTGACGAATGGTAGAAAATTAGTGAAAATGTCACTAAAAATTAGTTAATTCAATGCCAAACCACTTATCCGCGGTTATTAAAGCTAGAGTTACATACCAAATATTAATTTTAATTTTCGCTCATTTTTTCCATAATACTTCTGTTTTTAAAAAAATTTTTTTTTTTTCTTTTTTTTTATGTGCCAATAATTTTGTTAAGCCAAATTTAAGTTATTTTTTGGTTATTTAATTTTTAAAAAACGTACGTTGAAGTTTTTTTGCAATATTTTTGTATTGTATTATTTAATAAATAACCTATACTATTTGGTAAATTTTTTGTTTTATTAAAAAAGCGTTTAAAAAGATTTGAAAAATTGCTATAAAGCCAACACGCTTGCTGTGCCAATAATTTAGTTCGGCTGTGTATATAATTTTTCGCTACCAGATAACCAGCATTGGTGACAATATTTAAGGCAACGCAAGTTATGTTAGATAGCGTGGGCTCAAGACCTATTCGATCATATTTTCTGTTTTCATAAATTCGATATTTTATTGGGAAGGAGCGAACTTGAATGAATAGCACTTAATATTTTTCTTTTTCTTAGTCGAAAATTGTTATATGTTTAAATTTGTTTCTTCCGTGTTATCAATGCCTATTAAGCCTATTTATATATATAAATGGCTCACACATATAAATATCGCAATTTGACACTAGAAATGGCGATTGCCACGCCCCTAGTGGACATAGACACCTCAGTTTTGGCCAGTTTTTAGAACGAGCTAATGGTAACCCAACTTTAAAATTTGAATGCTTACGCTCAAAAAATGGAAAAATTATAGGGTATTTTTGATATGCCACGCCCCTAAAGAGGCGTGACAACTATGTTTGGGTCATCGGTAGAGGAGGCTACCAGTAACTCAACTATCCAAATTTGAAGCTTCTAGCTTTATAACTGTAGGAGATATAAGCTTTTGCGGTTTGCCATGCCCCCCGTGGGCGGAGATATATCCACTATAGCTTTTTGGTCTTGGATCATCAACCCGAGTATATATACCAAATTTCAGGTCTCTAGCATTAATAGTGCCCAAAATATAGAAGAATTTGAAAAATCATTATATATTCAGATCCGATTTGCCAGACCCGTAGTGGGCGTAGACATATCAACCAATCTTTATAGAATCGTAACATTAGCTCACATGCAAAATTTCAGCGCTCTAGCCTTAAAAATCTAGGATATACAGTTTTACCCGATTTGCCACGCCCCCAATGGGTGTAGATATATCGGAAAATTCATTTTCCGATTTGCCACGCCCCTAGTGGACGGATCGGGAAAATATTAACACTTTATACATCGGAGATATACAGGAGTATGTGTTCCAAATTTCAAGTCTCTAGCTCTAAATGCGTTCATACGGACAGACGGACGGACAACAAGACGGACATGTACAAAACCAATATACTAATTCACTTCGTGAATGAGCATAACAAGTAATTACTATGCAAACATACATAACTAAAATTATATTTATGTATTAAATACTCAGATATTCAGTCTTAGCAGTTAGACCTTCACTTGCTTTTAAAGGGCAACATAAACAGATCACCGATGACTTGTAAAACAAATATGTACATCCATATGTAAATTAACAGTTTTTATTTCAATCTGCGAAAATATTTTGTTTTATATTTCATTCTGTCAATATTTATGAACATTTCATTTTAATGGAGTTAACGAATTATCATTTCGTTGAAGAAGAAAACCAGTCCAAAGTTTAGGCACCTTGAACAGATTCGTGATTGTGTGTTGTGGATTAGGTAAGGTAAGATTAAAATTGCCTTATATATATGTATACATATGAACACATAAACGAATCGACTTTATATATATATATGGATGTGGAAATTCTTTCGGATTTAAAGACGCCGGGTCAAAAGTAATCTTAATTTTCTTATCAGCACTTTAGTTACTTTAAATACATACTATGTATGCATGTACGTATTAGTATAAACATTAAACCTTATTAATATATATATATATATATATATATATATATATATATATATATATATATATATATATATATATATATATATATATTACAAGCATGTAAGTGAAGACTTACTTTAATTACTAAGTTTAAAGGCAATTGACAATATTGTCTACATCGGTTAAAATAGTTATTTATTTTAGCAAACGTTCATATGAGTGCATATATTTATAAATACATATCTTTTGTTAATCAAATATATTTATAACATATGTTAGCGACTTTTTTTGATAATTTTACAAAAACTTTATAAGGTCATTTGAATGTTATGAGAATCTGTATGAAACCATAATTAATAACTGCAATTCTCTCAATATTTAAATTTACGCAATAGTAAAACTTGCATTTAATATAAGTTTTAAAAATGAAAATGAAAAATTGAACAATGCACTAACTGAATGCAAACAGATTTAAAAATTCTATCTTACCATCACTTATATCCTCGTTTTTTATATGTAATAAAACTGGCGAATTATTAAACTACCAAATTATAGAGATGCTCAACAAATTATATTTTAAAAATCGATTTTTGGTACAGAAATCAGATATTATATCGATATTTACATTAAATGTCATCACTAACCATACAACACATAGACTGGACATGTAGAACAAACGTTTTCAACGCCGAAAATCTGTCTAGTGAGTACCATCCAACTTCGTATTTGCTCGGCTTGGTACTACTGGCTCGGGCAATGAAAAGTTCGCGCGACGAAATCAGTGCGCTTCGGGCGCTCAAGCCGAATGGTCTCATTTTATATGGAGCATGGCTATGTGCTATTTGTCCTATTCTCTCTCTCTCTCTCACTCTATCTCTTTCTTCTCTCTCTATGGTCTCTCAAATAATCGAACTCAGCAGCGCACAAAAATTGAAATTTTTCGCGACGATCTTTCCTTTTAAGTGAAGAGTATACCGAAATCTTAAAGGCGTTTGCCACGCTCATGCACGCAAAATATTAGCATTTCGTTGATTATTTGTGGGAAGGGTATGAAAGCGTTGATGCGAATTAAGAATATGATTTCACGACGGACATGCACACACACTTGCAGTCTCTGGAAACATGTATGAACATTTGGCTGCCTGTGTACGAAGCTCTACTATTGTAGAGCTTATCGAACTCTTCAAAGGGCTACCATGTTATTATATATACATAAAGGGTGTTAAAATGAGTCGCGCCTAATTTATATAAAATGACCAAATTTATATAAAGTTAATCTCCCTACTATTTAATAATTTTCAATTTCCTATTATTGAATATGCTGGTTTTACACAAAGGAAAACATATATGGATATGTTTACATGTAAGTAAAAACTTATTCATTAGGCGCAACACATTTACATGCCCTTTATACAAATAAGAGCAAAAATCTTACAATTTTACATTATCATTGTAAACTCTTTCAATGGACTGATACACTTTTCATTTAGAAGGGCAAAATGGGATCGTCATCAATAACTTATCATTTTTCTACGCACTGGCTTGTGAGTGCATACATACAGTGCCTTCATTACATTACATTACTTCGTACCACTAACCATACAACACATAGACTGGACATGTAGAACAAAGTTTTTCAACGCCGAAAATCTATCTAGCAGGGACCATCTAACTTCGTATTTGCTCGGCTTGGTACCTACTGGCTCGGGCAATGAAAAGTTCGCGCGACGAAATCAGTGCGCTTCGGGCGCTCAAGCCGAATGGTCCCTTTTTATATGAAGCATGGCTATGTGCTATTTGTCCTATTCTCTCTCTCTCTCACTCTATCTCTTTCTTCTCTCTCTATGGTCTCTCAAATCATCGAACTCAGCAGTGCACAAAAATTGATATTTTTGTAACGATCCCAGCTCTTTCCTTTTGAGTGAAGAGTACACCGAAATCTTAAAGACGTTTGCCACGCTCATGCACACAAAATATTAGCGTTTCGATGATTATTTGTGGGAAGGGTATGAAAGCGTTGATGCGCATAAAGAATATTATTTCGCGACGGGCATGCACACACACACTTGCAGTCTCTGGAAACATGTATGAACATTTGGCTGCCTGTGTGCGAAGCTCTACTATTATAGAGCTTATAGACTATTGAACTCTTCAAAGGGCTGCCATGCTCATGTAAAATGTAAGTGTTTTTATGATTATTTGTGGGTAGGGTATGACAGCGCTAGTGCACGTAATGAATATGTTTTCGGCAATAGTCCGTTACGGTCCCGTACTGCATGTATGAACATTTATGTATGTTGCTGTGTCTAAACTCTAGTATTGGTGCCAGTGGTATATTGTATGTTTGTACGTATGTCATAATTAGTGAATATTGGCTTGTGCCTGCCACGAGCTCTTAATTGTGCGGACGATTTAAAATTAAATCTGCAGAGGGAGTGTTAAACAACCTTTTATTATTACTTCGTGTGTTTTCTATTATTAACAATTGTGTCAAAATTTATAAAAGTTCTTTTTAAAACTATGGCTGAAATAAGTGTTACACAAAAATCAACAGTTGGCGTAGAAAAATATTCACGAAGAAATGGCGGGAAATGCATAATCGAAACTTGTGGTGCGAGTTATAGGAAAAGTTCAATTCATTTTCCGGTTAGGTTATTTGCTTTGCGGATTAGCGTTCACTTTTCTTAGAATAAGCCGCTCCACTCGGCCGGTTATCTTATTTTTCGGCCCTCCTCCCGTCTTTAAAAGCAGCCTGTTTTCTTTTTTGGCCCGGCTTATGACATTATACACCGTTCTCCTGGGTACAGAAAACATCTCCATCAATTCTGGAACGGATTTGCCCATCTCATGGTTGTAGTAGATGAGCTGCACCATCTCAAAGCTCAATCGCTTTCCAGGCATATTTAAAAAATATTAAATGCGTTATAAAATGCGTAACTAGCGAAAGTCGTTATTCAAATGGCCAGAAATGTACAAGAAAACGATCATAGATGCATAGAATATGAACAGATAACAGTAAAATACCGTTACTTCCAAGAACGCGAGCACAGCAGATGTGCAAAACGGTCAGTGCCAACACATTATTGACACTGTTATTTATGAGTGATGTTTGTTTTTGTTGATTTGTTCTTTACATATTGAATTTTATGTTTCTTTTTTTTATATTTAAATTAATAAAATAATATTAAACATATTCCTATTTTAAAACAAATTTTTTTATGCATTAATTACTTAGATATTTGCATCCAAAGTCAAAAAATTAAATTTTTTTGCAGTGTGCCAACTCATTCTTGACAGACTGTAAATGTTCATACATGCAGTACGGGACCGTAACGGACTATTGCCGAAAACATATTCATTACGTGCACTAGCGCTGTCATACCCTACCCACAAATAATCATAAAAACACTTACATTTTACATGAGCATGGCAGCCCTTTGAAGAGTTCAATAGTCTATAAGCTCTATAATAGTAGAGCTTCGCACACAGGCAGCCAAATGTTCATACATGTTTCCAGAGACTGCAAGTGTGTGTGCATGTCCGTCGTGAAATCATATTCTTAATTCGCATCAACGCTTTCATACCCTTCCCACAAATAATCAACGAAACGCTAATATTTTGCGTGCATGAGCGTGGCAAACGCCTTTAAGATTTCGGTATACTCTTCACTCAAAAGGAAAGAGCTGGGATCGTCGCTAAAAATTTCAATTTTTGTGCGCTGCTGAGTTCGATGATTTGAGAGACCATAGAGAGAGAAGAAAGAGATAGAGTGAGAGAGAGAGAGAGAGAGAGAATAGGACAAATAGCACATAGCCATGCTCCATATAAAATGGGACCATTCGGCTTGAGCGCCCGCAGCGCAAATACGAAGTTGGATGGTACTCACTAGACAGATTTTCGGCGTTGAAAACGTTTGTTCTACATGTCCAGTCTATGTGTTGTATGGTTAGTGGTGATATTACACATACAAAATTATCGATAGGATCGAGTTCTAATCGAATAGCTGTCAGCTCTTTGTGAATGTCTGTAAAATGTATGTGTGTTTTCAATAGACATTTACTTTTAGGCAATATTGAAGGAAAAATTTAATACTAAAATAACTTGTGAAAATTTCCAAATGTGTATTTAAGTAAAGCGAAAGAAGTTTTGTAGGCTGGAGATATGAAGTGCCAAGTTATGGTGCTTGAGGTAATTATTAAATTCACGTGTATATATATATATATATATATATATATATATATATATATACATATGTATACATATCTGCTTTGTTAAATATTTTCATTGGGAAAAAACTAAACACAAATTAAATTTCATAATACAATTTAGTTTTATTTCTATTGATTGCTTATAAAACGAATCTGTTTTTATTTATTTATTAAATAAGAGGTACTAGTTGCGTAGATTTAATATTTTTATAGCAAAAGAATTTGTACATACATACATATATATATATATATATATATATATATATATATATATATATATATATATATATATATATGTATATATAAATGTGTGTATATAGATACTTACGTATGCATGGTTTAATTTACATACACTGTGCCGTAGCCTCAATAAATTTTTACTAAATGTTCTGTAAGTTCGTCAAAATTAGAAATAAAAATGTTTTGATGGAGGATTTTAAATATATCTATATATATTTTTAATTATCATACTTATATACTTATAATAATTTATAATATATAATAGAATACTTATTTTTTGTCTCATCATTTTATAAAAAAAAAGAAAAAAAATTGTTAAATTTATATTTGCGTCTTTAAAAGTCTACTTACATTTTGGCAAAATTTAGAACGTACCTTAATTTGAATCGCAATCTACCACAACCTTTTCTATGTGCCAACACAACTACTATAGAGCCATTCTTAGCTGGCTTGTTGCTTATATGGTATTGTTTTGAATTTGTATTTCAAGCATATTCCACCCATGGTCTATTGGTTTTATATCTGGACTGGTGGCGTCGCCAGTCGTATTGGCGAGACAGTCGGTTGCTTATGGCCTTATGTTTTGTTGGGAGTAGAAGTTCGACCCTATATCAAAAATAATACTTTATACCAAAAGCAAAATTCTTTTTGAAAATGTTTCATAATGGGTTGCAAATCATTAGGCCACTGCTGTCAGCTTCATTGCTCCAAAAGTTAACTGGCTTGTCTACACTTGCCTTAACGAGCCCTATGGTTTCTTGCGAAGAGTGCTTGTATGATTTTCTGACTCTTGGTGTTTATTCAGGACGCAATCTGTCCACAAAATGCTTTATTTTAAGCTTTTCGTGAAATGAAACTGCAGACGGTTTAGTATGATTTTTGAGCCTTGTATTTATAATGGTCAATTACTACTCAGATGGTAGACTTTGCTTACATAAGCACGCGCTCTGCTAACTTCGCAGTTAAAAGCGACTGCGCTCGGTCTGCACTGGGCAATAAAATGGAATTTCGTTTCTAGCTAGTGGGACTATCATCATAAAATTTTCAGAACGTGATCATAATGTTTGTATACTCCAAAGCACAAGTCTCAAGTACTTAAAATAAGTTTCTTACAAATTGTGAGCGAAGGTGGCGTGGTATCCAAAATTAAATTTAAAAAATTATATATATAATTTAAATTTAAATTACAAAATCTTTGTATTGATCAGGTGTATGTACACAGTAAATCTGAAGTCTCCAGGGCTAAAAGTATCAAAATTACGACGAATAAACAAAATAAATTTATCGATTATCCTCGATAAAAAGTAATCAGACGAGTTATCGAATATGATAAACTTGTACTGCGTATGGTATACAAGAGTATGCATACAAAATTTGAAGTCTCTAGCTTTTATATCTTCTGAGATCTCGGCGTTCATACGGACGGACGGACGGAGAGGGCTATATCGACTCAGCTCGTCGCCCTGAATCTATATACTTGATGGGGTCTACCACGCCTCCTTCTGCCTGTTACATACTTTTCACAAAACCATTATACCCTGATTTCCCATTTTTAATGGGATATAAATGTATGTAGATTTGGCCATCGATCGAGATCACCAAAACTCAATTATATAAAACTGTAAAGTACTTTTACTTAAGACTTTTCTCGAAGCTATACTCAAACTGTACTATTTTACAATAATATTGTTTTTTCTATTACTTTCAGATTTAACTGTCCATCAATTGTATATTTTATTGGAAATTAAGAAGACAATGTAAGAGTAATGTCAACAAATGTTTTGTACCAACGTATTCCGATGTGTGTTGGAATTGATGTCATATTATAGATAATTTAGTTAATTTTTGAGTATATTTGTTAGTGCTTTTAATGAATACTAGAAATAAGAAAAGCGCTTTAATTAATCTTCTTTAAATGTAAAAACAAAGTTTAAGATCAAATGACGTAGCTGTATTAGTCAGCGGCCATTTTCTTTAATGTTAAATTCATTTCAATTTTGACTATAAATGTTGCTATAGTCGATATCTGCCAGATCTTACCAATAATAGCTCGCCACTGCTCCATCAACAGAATGCCATACAACATACATATGTATACGGGAGCCTCTAACGAACCATGAACAAAGTAATGATAATTTAAACTATAAGTAGATATGGTAAAAATTAATATGTGGAATAGTTCCCACTGCTATGAAGTTAAATGTATTACCTGATAGATCCCTGAATAGGAACTATATCCTCAACATGTGTTCTACAATTTGTTGATAAAGTTAGGTAATTAGAGTATTCTATTCTTCAGATGGGCGATGTTGATCCCGAAACGTTGTTGGAATGGCTATCGATGGGCCAAGGAGATGAAAGGGACATGCAGTTAATCGCATTAGAGCAGCTATGTATGCTTCTCTTAATGTCCGATAATGTTGATCGATGTTTCGAAAGGTAGGTTTATTTTCCAGAAGCCGGTGAAGTTACAATTAATTGCATAAGTTTACTTCATATACTCATTTATTTAAAAATAAGTAAGAGTGCTCTAGTCGAGACTGCTCGACTAGGAGATCCCTACAAGGAGCTGAGATTCATGCACGCATAAGCACGCGCTCTACTAACGGCGCAGTAAGCAGCGACTGCGCTTGGGCTGCGTTGCAGTGTGGGCAATACCATGAAGAATTTTGTTGCTGAATAATTTTTTTTTTAGTGGGACTATCTTCATGAAACTTTCAGAACGTGATCATAATGTTAAAATGTGTATATATTTAAAAGCACAAGTCTCTAGTACTGTATATAATTGCTTTAATTACATTATGTAAGACCACACCGTCAAGTCGTTTAAATCTTCAGTTTCCCATTAAAAATGGGAAATCAGGGTAGGGTATAATGGAGGCGTGGCAAACCCCAGAAAGTATATATATTCTTGATCAGGGCGACGAGCTGAGTCTAGCCCTGTCCTTGTCCGTCTATCCGTATGTATGAACGCGTATAGAATATATATATATATATATATATATATATATATATATATATATATATATATATATATATATATATATATATATATATATATATATATATATATATATATTGTAGTCTGTAACGCCAGACTACAAATTTCTTGTTTGTCATATTAACGTTCTCGGTGTGGCTATTGATTCCTTTCAGTTGTCCTCCTCGAACATTTTTACCAGCTTTATGCAAAATATTTTTGGATGAGCTTGCACCTGAAAATGTTCTCGAAGTTACTGCACGCGCCATAACCTATTACCTGGATGTTTCTGCGGAGTGTACACGAAGAATTGTCTCCATCGATGGCGCTATTAAAGCCATTTGTAACCGATTAGTTGTTGCTGACTTATCTTCACGCACATCTCGTGATCTTGCAGAGCAATGTATTAAAGTTCTTGAACTGATATGCAGTAGAGAAGCAGGAGCAGTTTTTGAGGGCAGTGGCTTAAATTGCGTTTTGTCATTTATCCGGGACTGTGGATCCCAAGTTCATAAAGACACGCTACATTCTGCCATGTCTGTTGTGTCACGACTTTGCACTAAAGTGGAACCCAATTCACCATGTATAGATAACTGCGTGGAAAGTTTAAGCACATTATTACAACATGAAGATGCACTAGTATCCGATGGAGCTTTAAAATGCTTTGCATCTGTTGCGGATCGCTTTACACGGAAATGGGTTGACCCAGCACCTCTAGCTGAATATGGATTAGTTGCCGAACTGCTCAAACGTCTAGAAAATGCTGGTGGCGTCAATGGTCACTCCCTATCTACCACCAACCTTAATTCAGACCGACTTAATGAGAATGTTTCAGGTTTATCGAACGCAGCAGGAAAAATTCAAGCAAACGAATTCCGCTCACCGCAATCAATATCGACAACGATTTCGCTGCTGTCTACATTATGTCGTGGATCACCCTCTATAACGCGTGATATCTTAAGGTCTCCGTTACCTAATGCTATTGAAAGAGCCCTAAAGGGTGATGAACGCTGTGTTCTTGACTGCATGCGGTTCGCAGATCTGTTACTTCTCCTTTTATTTGAAGGTCGTCAAGCATTAAACAGGGGCAGTGCGAATAGTAATCAAGGCCAATTAGCTCCACGACCAAAACGAAATGACTCCAGTACTGATCGTACTCATCGCCAGCTTATAGACTGCATACGATCTAAAGATACTGAAGCTTTGCAAGAGGCAGTCGAAACTTGCGGCGTTGATGTGAATTGTATGGATGACGTAGGGCAAACTCTATTGAATTGGGCATCTGCTTTTGGTACTTTGGAGATGGTTGAATATTTATGTGAGAAGGGTGCGGATGTGAACAAAGGACAGAGGAGTTCATCACTTCACTATGCTGCCTGTTTTGGCCGCCCCGGAATAGCAAAGATTTTACTTAAATTTGGCGCTTATCCAGATTTACGCGACGAAGATGGAAAAACACCTCTTGATAAAGCGCGTGAAAGATCAGATGATGGCCACCGCGAAGTTGCCGCGATTTTGCAATCTCCTGGTGAATGGATGTCTTCTGGAAATATACTGACAAATAAGGAAGGACAAATGTACACATCTATAGAACCGCGCGGTGATCCTGAGATGGCACCAGTCTATTTAAAACTACTTTTGCCCATACTCTGTCGAACATTTCAGGGTTCTATGCTTCCTAGTGTTCGACGAGCTAGTTTGAGTCTAATTAAAAAGATTGTACAGTATGCACATCCTTCAGTTCTTAAAAATATTTGTAGAAACTGTGATGAGCCCACAAATTCAATAGCCACTCAAAGTGTTGGAAACTTGTTAACTGAAGTTATAGCCAGCGTGTTGGACAGCGAGGTAAAAATACATGATTGTTAAAACTTCCAAGCAATTGCAATTCTCTTAATTAACTATTAATTTTTGTTATTTTTTTAGGATGATGAAGATGGCCACGTAATTATTTTGAACATTATTGAGGAGCTGATGTGTAAGACGCAAGAAGAATTTATTGAGCATTTCGCACGATTAGGAGTATTTTCTAAAGTACAAGCTCTGATGGATCAAAACGAGGACCATTCATCACAATTAGCATCAGGCTCATCAGAGTTTTCGGCATCACAAAAAGGAGCAACTTATTGTATGCCGAATAGATCAGTGTCAGGTAGGCTTAGAATTATATTTTTTATTAATCAGAATACCTAATTATGATATTTGCAGATGATTTAGTGGAGGATGCTAAAGAAATTTTGCAAGGCAAGCCTTATCATTGGCGGGACTGGAGCATTTGTAGAGGTCGGGATTGTTTATACGTTTGGTCAGATTCCGCTGCACTAGAGCTTTCTAATGGTTCCAATGGCTGGTTCCGGTTTATACTTGACGGAAAATTAGCAACAATGTACTCAAGCGGGAGCCCCGAAAATGGAAATGATAGCTCAGGTAAATATAAAAAATCTTGCACATATTTTTTGTTTGCATCTGTTTCTGGAATTTTCCAAGAACGGTCACTATTTACGCATAAATTTGTCTAATTAGACTTGGACATTTATTGTTTTATAAGTACAAAACAAATATTGGCATTTTAATTTCAGATAATATCTAGTAATGTATTTTTGGAATATCAATTACATGTAAAGTTCAGGGGATATAGTAGCATTGTCGACTAAGGCTTTCTTTCTTGTTATACCATTTAATCTTAAACCTACTGAAAATGAACCTTGTGAAATGTATGTGATAGATAGCGGTAGCACATGGCACATATGCCAGCCCCATTTTGACGATGTGGGCAGAATTCTTGGGACCGTTCTTATCCTGAAATGTGAACGAACTTGGTAATTGTAGCATTTACACACCTTTTTAAGGTTCTCTTTCAAAATATTTAGCTACAAATGTTTGTCCATTTTTCCGTCTATAAATACCAAATCGTACACACCTGCAGCAGACATGCAACCCCAGACCATCACCCCACCATCGCCATGCTGGTGGCGTAATATTTTTTTTGCCAAATGCTGTATTTGGTTTTCTCCAAACAGTTTGGAGCCAGTCCGATCGAAATATGTTAAATTTTCTCTATCAGGGAATATGACTTGACTCTAGTAATCAGATGGCTGGTTAACATATTCCTTAGCGTAGTCGAAATGCCTCTTTTTATTACCATCTGTAACACACGGTTTTCTTCTAGCCACACGCGCTTTGGCGGTGTGCAGTACTCTGCGTATCGAAATCAAGTGCACATCCTTCCCCATTTCTTTATTAACCTCAGCAGAAAGCTGTGTTGATGTTATTTTGGGATTCACTTGCACCTTTCGAACGATTTTCCTGCATTCATGGCTGTCCAACAACTTTGGGCGTCCTGTATATTTTCAACTTTGCACATTGCGGGTTCCATTGAAGAGCTGTACGATGTTTCGAGTAGTGAATCGGCCTTTTCCCATTATCTCTCCAATTTCTGCTTAAGATTTTCCTTGATCGTGCAAATGCAGGATAATGATTTTATCATATTTTTTCGATAACTCGTCCGATATCTTTTTTTATCGAAAATAGTCGATTTTGTTTATTCAGCGTAATTTTAATACTTCAGATTTTCGTAATTTACTGATTTGGATACCACGCTCCTTTCGCAACACAAATTTGTAAAAATGTATTTTAAATTCTAAAGTTTTGTGCATTGGAATATCCACTCATTTAAACACTATGATCATTATGATAAAAGTTTCATAAAGATAGTACCACTACAAGAGAAATTGTTCAAGAAATAAATTCTCATATTATTGTCCACACTCCAACCCGAGCCTGCGCTGCTAGCTGCGCAGTTAACAGAGTGCGTGCTTATACGTGCGTGTGAATAAATGGTATATGTGCTTTCAGGGTATCTTCTAGTCGAGCAGTCTCGACTGGACCACTCATGTTCTGACCTACCGATGTATCGTTTACATTAGGAGCCATTATAAAGAAAAGTAAAACAAGTAGGGAAGTTCTAGTCGGGACTGCTCGACTAGGAGATACCCTGATCCCTACAAAGAGCTGATATTCACGCACGCATAAACACGTGCTCTGCTCACTACGCAGTAAGCAGCGACTGCGTTTGAGCTGCGCTTTAGTGTGGGCAATACTATGATAATTTTGTTGCTGAATAATTTCACTTGGGGTAGGACTATCTCCATAAAACTTTTAGAACGTGATCATAATGTGCAAGTACTTAAAATTGTGGGCGAAGGGGGCGTGGTATCCAAAATTCTTAAATGGCAAAATCTGCGTATTAATCAGATGTATATACAAATCAAATCTGAAGTCCAGGTCTAAAAGTATTCAAATTACGCTGAATAAACAAAATCAATTTATCGATTATTCTCGATAAAAAGTAATCGGACGAGTTATCGAAAAAAAGATAAACTTGTACTGCGTATTGTATACATGAGTATGCATACAAAATTTGAAGTCTCTAGCTCTTATATCTTCTGAGATCTAGGCGTTCATACGGACGGACGGACAGACGGACAGGGCTATATCGACTCAGCTCATCGTCCTGATCAAGAACATATATACTTTATGGGGTCTGCAATGCTTCCTTCTGCCTGTTACATACTTTTCACAAAACCATTATACCCTGATTTCCCATTTTTAATGGGATCAGGGTATAAAAAATATGCTCGATTTCTACAAAGTGTTCTATATTAAAATTCAAATTTGCGGAGTTTTAAATAACGGAACATATCAGATGGTGAAAACCAAAAAAAATACTAAGTGTGCGAATAACTTAGTTAAGCAAAATTGAGACTTGTTTGAAGTTTTTTACAATTTTGTTTTGTTTAATTTTATAAATGTCCTATTCTATTTGGTTAATTTCTCTGTTTTATTAAAAAAGTTAAAAATAAGACTTAAACCAGTGTTTTAAAAGCTTGTTGTGCCAATAATTTAGTTCGTCAGTTTATATTGAACTAAGTCGATTTAGCCCTGTCCGTCCGTATGTCTGAACGCGTCGGGCTAAGAATATATAGCAGCTACAGACCTGCAAATTTTTTTTTGTAGGTCCATGTATTGCGCACGTATTTAAAATAATAATGACTTTTGATTTGAATCATACGCATTTTAATCTGAAATTTCAACAAAAAAATTTAAGTTAATCCATGCATGTTTATACGTGAACTACTATTGAAATATCAGTTCTTCGAAGGATTCAGAGGATCTTGTTGTTGCGCAGTCCTGACTATAAATGTAATTCCACCCTGTATATGACTTCTCGATTTTCAACGGCTCCAGTGTAAACGTCGAAAATATCTTTAGACTATGGTACATTCGAAAATATTTCAGTCTCTACCTTCAATATCAGTGAAATGCTTTGGGTTTCTACCGCAATGGCTAAATTGTATTACAAGTATATATACAAATAATGACAAGTGTCTGGCGAAATTACAAATTGCTTATTAATAATAATTTTAAGTTTTCATCATAAATAATATGAATATATTTTAATATTTTTATTAATTTTATTACAGAAAATCGTGGGGAGTTTTTAGAAAAACTAGTTCGAGCTCGTTCTAGCGTAACCCCAGGCACGCCATCACAGCCAATTTTACCAACTGTATGTGTACTAAGACTTGTTGTTGGAAATTGGGTGTTACAATCACATAAACCTAATCAGCTGCAAATTCACAATACAGAAGGTCACCAAGTTACTATTCTACAAGATGATATGCAAGGCTTTATATTTGAAAGCAACAGAGGAACAAAACATTCGTTTACAGCGGAAACAACTTTAGGTGCGGATTTCGCTTCAGGATGGTCTACTGAAAAAAAAAAACGGTCAAAATCAAAGACAGATATACAGAAAGTTCAAGTGTCAAACCTATCTCGTGAAATTTATAATAAATATTTTAAGTCCGCTCAAGTAATACCGCGTGGAGCCGTAGCAAAACTAACTGCTATTGTGAAGCAAATCAATCTCGCTATTGAGGAACAACGTGTGGCATCTAATAGTAATTGGTCAAACACGTTGGTGACGGCATTAACCAATCTTTCGAAGTTAATTCATGAAGATGGTGTTGTAAGTGCTTATGAAATGCATTCTTCCGGCCTTGTTCAAGCTTTGGTTGCAGTTTTATCGAATAACTATTGGGAATTCAATTTGTCGCGTTGCAAAACTAATAAAATGCTAAAGGACCGGATTGATATATTTAAAAAATGTATTTTCGGAGAGTGCGATGACGCAAATATATATAATACAAAAAATACGGCAAGTATTCTCATACAAAAGCTTGTCGCTGTCTTAGAAAGTACTGAAAAACTTCCATTGTTTCTGTATGATGTTCCTGGCTCTGGCTATGGTTTACAAATACTTCAAAAACGACTTCGCTTTCGACTGGAACGTGCGTCTTCTGAGAGTACTCTTTTTGATAGAACAGGTCGGACATTAAAAGTAGAACCTTTGGCAACAGTTGGACAACTCGCAAAATACTTGCTAAAAATGGTTGCCAAACAATGGTATGACCTCGATCGATCGACATTTTTATATTTAAAACACATGCGTGAACATAAACAAGGTATTTCCTTTACGTACAATTTTGATTTTGATGAAGAGGGCCTAATATACTACATTGGATCAAATGGAAAAACGTGTGAGTGGGTCAATCCTGCGCAATATGGTCTGGTGCAAGTTACAAGTTCTGAGGGGAAAACTTTGCCCTATGGAAAATTAGAAGATATATTGTCGCGTGACGGGGTTTCCCTCAACTGCCACACAAAAGATAATAAAAAGGCTTGGTTTGCAATTGATCTTGGAGTATATATTCTACCTACCGCTTACACCTTGCGCCATGCTAGAGGATACGGTCGCTCTGCGCTAAGAAATTGGCATTTGCAAGCATCAAAAGACGGAATTAATTGGACTACACTCATAAATCATGTTGATGATAAAAGTTTGTCAGAACCCGGCAGTACAGCGACATGGCCCATAATATGTTCTGATGATACGAAAGGATATCGTCACATAAGAATCCAACAAAATGGTCGTAACGCCTCTAATCAAACTCATTATTTGAGCTTAAGTGGATTTGAAATTTATGGACGTGTCATAGGTGTTTGTGATGACATAGGTAAAACCATTAAAGAAGCGGAAGCAAAAACACGCCGGGAAAGACGTCAAATTCGAGCTCAACTCAAACACATTACCAGTGGAGCACGAGTAGTTCGTGGAGTTGACTGGCGTTGGGAAGATCAGGATGGGTCATGCGAAGGTACTGTAACTGGAGAAATTCACAATGGATGGATTGATGTTAAGTGGGACCATGGTGTAAGAAATTCCTATCGTATGGGCGCTGAAGGTAAATACGATTTAAAATTAACTAACCTAGAGAATGCCTCTATTTTCGAAGGAGTTAATTCAATGCTACCAGTTTCTTCAGGTGGAGCACCTAAAAAAATTGATAAGACAAACGTGTTAGCTTCTCGAAAATCTAGTTCAACCCCATCACTTCCTGAAGCTACTGAGATAAATAAAAATCCGGAAGATGCATCCAATCAAACTGTTTCAGCTGATAACCTAGCATGGAAACAAACTGTAGAGACCATAACAGAAAATGTATTTTCCTCTGCAAAGACTCATATAGCAACAAACAAATCGAGTGCTGCTTCAGCAAAAGAAACACAAGCTGTATTCAATGAGGCAATTTGCGAGCAACCTTCCTTGGTAACATCGAATATTCCATCACCCTTAATTCGTGAATTACAGCACATTGCGGATTTATCTACAATAAATAATTCAATGCCTGCGATTAACCTAAACAATGTGTCAGACTTGGCTACAATTTCAGAAAGTTTGTCAATTGTTGAGCTTTCGAAAGAAAGTATCAGTACAAATAAAACTGAACATAAATCAAGTGAAAATTATTCCATCGTATCAAACGACGTGAAAAGAAAACCTTATATAGAAGAAAACAATAAAATGAATGCCAATAACTCTGTCAATAATTTGGCAAAAGGACTTTTGATAAATTTAAGGCAAATTAATTCAGCTAGTGCTCATTGTGTTTCTCAGTTTCCTACAGAACCTCGAGAAATTATTGATAAAATGCGTGATGGTGTAGAAATGTTACGCAACAATACTAATAATATACTGTCTGCAGATGAATCACAGATATCTCGTACAAACGTGTCAGCAGCTCCAAAAGAAAATGCTAAGTTCTCGGTATTAATACAACCGGAGACTTCTCAAAAATCGGAAATGTTAGAAAGTATAGGTAACGAATCTGTGAATTCCTCCACTCAAAATAAAAACCTTTCTAATTCGGAAGTTCCACAAACGTCAACTTTTCCTGGTCAAATCGAGAACATTATAAACCCCCAGGTTACAAATGAGGTTGTCTCCGTCCCTAACCAAATGAGTATCAGCGTTCCCAATTTAACAACATCGTCTGAGGTATCATCTACATCAGAAGTTGCTGTTCATTCTGGTCTATTAGAAACATTCACAGCTATTGCGCGTCGTCGAACTTCACAAGACACCAACAACGATACAAATCAGTCAAACAATGCAATTGTCAATAAAAATGAGCATAGTAATCAAAACGTTGGAACAGGCTCCTTTTTTGCCAGAGGTCCTAACTCCGTAACAAGCTTAGTAAAACTAGCTCTATCTAGTAATTTCCATTCTGGCTTATTAAGTACAGCGCAAAGTTATCCTAGCCTCTCATCTAATAATGGAGAAAATGTATCATCGAATCCAACTAATAAAAAAGTTAGTCAGCAACCTACTTCGTCCATTAATCCAACCTTAACAATGAGCTTAACTTCTACATCAAGTGATAGCGAACAAGTTTCGTTAGAAGACTTTTTAGAAAGTTGCAGAGCTCCGACATTGCTGGGCGATATGGAAGATGAAGATGATATGGAGGAAGAAAACGATGAAGAAGAAAACGAGGATGAATATGAAGAAGTTGGAAATACACTTTTACAAGTTATGGTATCACGCAATCTTTTAACATTTATGGATGACGAGTCCCTGGAAAATAGATTGGCAGGTGTAAGCAAGCGTAAATCATGGGATGATGAATTTGTTTTAAAAAGACAATTTTCAGCTTTAATACCAGCTTTTGACCCTAGGCCAGGTCGTACAAATGTCAATCAGACTTCCGATTTGGAGATTTGTCCACCAGACACAAATCTGGAAACTTCTCAACAAAGTGGTCAAATAATCCCTGAACAAACTATGCTTGGCTTAAAGTTGCGTGGTCCTGGTGTCGGCGGAATTCCTGACGTTGAAATTGATTTGGATAATAGTGAGTGGACTATATTTAGAGCAGTACAAGAACTATTACAAAACAGTCATTTAAATAAAAATGACAAATTTCGTAAATTATGGGAGCCGACCTATACAATTGTTTATCGTGAAACATATCCAACAGTTCAGGAATGTTCATATAACGAATCTGAAGGACAAAAAACACCAGGTGTTTCATCGAGAAGTGGTGCTTCGACATTATCGCCGAATTCCCCAGTCCATGGTGGATTAAGCATAACTGATAATAACCTATGCTCAGTTGAGGATGTTTTAGAATTACTTACACAACTTAACGCCCTAAATCAATATGAAATTGAATCCGACGATAACACCGCGTCATCACCAAAAAATTCATACTTACCAGCAGAGTTATTTATGAGCAAAAAAATTACAAATAAATTACAGCAGCAAATTCATGATCCTCTTGTTCTTTCAAGCAACGCTCTTCCCAATTGGTGTGAGGATCTAAATCAATCTTGTCCATTTTTATTTCCATTCGAGACTCGACAATTATATTTTAATTGTACTGCATTTGGAGCTTCCAGAAGTATTGTCTGTTTACAATCTCAACGTGATATGACAACTGAACGGCAAAGAGTTCCCATTATGAGTCCACGTCGAGAAGATCAAAATGACTTTCGTGTTGGAAGATTGAAGCACGAGCGCGTAAAAGTTCCACGGAATAAAGATTTACTCAAGTGGGCTATTCAAGTCATGAAGGCACATTGCAATCGAAAGTCTGTGCTAGAAGTGGAGTTTTTGGATGAAGAAGGAACTGGGCTGGGGCCAACACTTGAATTCTATGCATTAGTAGCTGCAGAAATTCAACGATCTGATTTATGTATGTGGTTATGTGATGATGAATATAGTGAAACTCATAACGAACCTCAATTTCACAATATAGATGGTTCGAAACCCATTGGATATTACGTAAATAGGCGCGAACACGGATTGTTCCCAGCACCTCTGCCACAAAACTCAGAACTCTGTGAGCAGGTTTCAAAATATTTTTGGTTTTTCGGCGTTTTTATTGCCAAAGTTTTGCAGGATATGCGACTTATTGATATCCCCTTGTCCAACTCATTTTTACAATTACTTTGTCATAACAAAGTATTATCTCGGAATGATTTGAAACATAAATCAAAATCACGTTTCCAAGATCTGATGGCGAGCTCTGTTGTTTCAAAAGATGCTGAGCTTGCAAATATATATGCACAGTTTTTAAACGGGGAGCTTACACAGTGTAACTGGGTCAATGGAATTCTTAATATTGAAAACTTAAAAGAAATTGATCCAACACGTTATCAATTTTTAATTGAACTACAGGACTTGTTAATGCGTAAGCAAGCTATTGACTTAGATGACACTTTAAACTGCGACGAAAAACAAGAGTTGATAAATAATCTTAAATTGCGCATTAAAAATGATATTGAAGTATCGCTGGACGACTTGGCCCTTACATTTACTTATTTGCCAAGCTCGTCTGTGTATGGATATACATACGCAGAGCTTATTCCAAATGGATATTTAACTGAAGTCAATATAAATAACCTTGAAGCATATTGGGAATTGCTTGTAAACTTTATATTGCATGATGGTATTGCGAAGCAAATGCAGGCATTCTACGACGGGTTCTGCGAAGTATTTCCATTAAATAAATTGGCCGCATTTAACCCGTCTGAAGCTAGAATGATGATATGTGGAGAGCAATATCCTCAATGGACCCGCGAGGATCTAATGGCGTACACTGAGCCCAAATTAGGCTATTCCAAGGATAGGTAAGGCTCAAAACCAATTTGCTTTGCGTTTACTAATTTTTTTTTTTCTAGTCCTGGATTTCTGCGTTTTGTTAATGTTCTGTTGAGCTTCTCGGGTGCTGAACGTAAAGCATTTTTGCAATTTACCACGGGCTGTAGTAGCCTGCCTCCGGGAGGATTGGCTAATTTACATCCTAGGCTTACAGTCGTAAGAAAAGTGGATGCTGGACAAGGAAGTTATCCATCTGTGAATACTTGCGTTCATTACTTAAAGCTTCCGGACTACCCATCTGAAGAAATTATGAAAGATCGATTATTAACAGCAACAAAGGAAAAAGGGTTTCATTTAAATTAAAAAAGTATTTTTATTATTTTCATTGTTAATTAAAAATGGCTTATCTCTTTTAAAAATCGTACTATATCTGTAAATACTAAGCATTCTGGTAAAACACAATAACAATTAATGTCAGAAGCATTGTAAATTAATTATTACATAGTTATCTAATCTACCTTATCACAAAAAAATTAAGCATTGGGCGGATAATTATTTGAATTAATAAATTGCCTTTAATGTTGCATATTAGTTTTTATTTAATCAAATTTGAATACATTCAGTTTACAGGATATGGAGCAATCAAAAAAAAAAAAAAAAAAAAAAAAAAAAAAAAAAAAAAAATATATATATATATATATATATATATATATATATATATATATATATATATATATATATTTTAAAGTAGCACATAAGCTATTATTTATAGCAGCAGTGCAATGATTGCTCTTTAGTCGAGAGTGCTCGAATATATACCCTGAACCAAACTAATAAATAATATGAGAATTTATTTGGTGAATAATTTCTCTTATAGTGGGACTATCTTCAAGAAACTTTCAGAATGTGATCAAAATGTTCAAATATGTGCATATTCCAAAGCTCTCTAGTTTTTTAAAATTCGGAGAGAGAAGTCTTTCACAAACCTTCGATAAAGAAGTTAGGAGACTGATAGGTCGGTAGGAACCGGGGTCCTCAGGTTTGGCAGGCTTATGAATTATCACGACAATGACAGTCTTCCACGCTGCTGGAAAATACTGAAACCTCATTATGGCATTACATATTCATATCATATCGAGGATAGCATTCTCCGCTCTCATCGCACGGTGCAGATATTGTCATGTCTGAGGGCCTTGCTAGGATTTAAATGTTTGATGACGGATGCCAGCTCATCAAAGTTGAACGGCTCCTTAGGTGAATCGAGCTGTAGTGGGATGGACAGGGCGTGCTCGGTAGACTCTATGTCTTCTTGCAAAGCTAGATTAAACGGCAGAAATCGGGCTTCCAAGTGAGTAGCAAGAGACTCCGCTTGCTCTTCATTTGATCTACACAAGCTATCTGGTTCATTTTTGATGAGAGCTTGCTGTATGGCTTGACGTCTACTTTTTCTGGTGACTTTCCAGAGGTTAAATTTGGCGTCCCTTGCAGACGACATATTTTCCAGCATGTCGTCAAACATCTGCGTACGCTGTCGGGCGAACTCAGATCTGAGTGTATTCGCTGCTCTGTTCCAGTTGGATTTGTCTACCGGATGTAGAGTAAGCTGGTAGATTTTCCTTAAGCGGCGCTTTTGCTGCAGTAAGTAGCGTAGCTCGGAAGTGAGCACCAAGGACCCGAGATCGTTATGAGAGGCGATTTCAGCTTCCATTGAGGTATGACCTTAAAAAGATCAAACTCCAGACAGGAAGTCCGCTGTGTATTATGGTCTGGGAATCGAGTGGGACTGCCCGTGGCTATGATCTCTCTGGACGTATCCAGGATGAGGTTGAAGAAGTCTGGACCCATAGCAGTACTTCTCATAGGGCCGTAAGATTGGTCGCCACAGATTAGGAGTGTTCGGTCTAAGGATTGCCATATAACAAGCAAGTCTGCCAATGGATAGTGGATTGTTTGGTGGGCAGTAGATTACACCAAACTCTATATATCCCAATCCTGTAGCTACTTTAGCCCTGGCCAGTTGGACTACTACTGCTAACTACACAGTAAGCAGCGACTGCGCTTGGGCTGCGCTGCAGTGTGGGCAATACTATGAGAAATTTGTTGCTGAATAATTTTTCTTGTAGTAGGACTATCTTCATGAAACTTTCAAAACGTATTCATAATGCAAATGTGTGTATATTCCAAAGCACAAATCTCTAGTACTTAAAATACGTTTTTTATAAATTGTGGGCGAAGGGGGCGTGGTATCCAAAATCTGTAAATTACAAAGTCTTTGTATTGAGCAGATGTATGTATCCAGTAAATATGAAATCTCCAGGTCTAAAAGTATTAAAATTACGCTGAATAAACAAAATCAATTTATCGATTATTTTCGATAAAAAGAAATCGGATGAGTTATGATAAGCTTGTACTGCGTATTCTATACACGTGTATGCATGCAAAATGTCGTGTCTCTAGGTCTTATATCTTCTTAGATCTCGGCGTTCATATGGACGGACGGACAGACGGACAGGAATATATAGACTCAGCTCGTCGCCCTGATCAAGAATATATATTCTTTATGGGGTCTGCGATGCTTCTTTCTACCTAGAACATACTTTTCACAAAACTACTTTACCCTGATTTCTCATTTTTAATGGGATAATAATAATAATTTTCATTGCGCGCAGCGAGTTTCTGTGGCGAAAAAGTTTCCAACGACACGGACTTCTTTTGTCTCTAAGCGATACTGACTTCTTTGTCTCTATATTTTTCTTGTGCCTATCACCGAACCACACTCGGCGACAGTATACAGAAGCTATCGGCCCGCTACAACGGTATTTTTAATTCTACAAAACATAATTGAGCAATTACAAAGCACCAAATGGATGATGCAATATTCTTGTGTTAGTAAAACAGACACTAAATTTCAAGAATAGCAAAGCCGTATGTTTCCACATACGTTTGCACGAACTGCACAATAAATACCCTTAACGACTTCGCTATGTATGCTGCGTTCGTGTGAGATCAAAGCAATCACCACATCCTGTCACAAAATTCGCCTGCTCTGTTCAAGGCTCGACTCACACACGCACAAGTATGAAGGCATGCAGAAAGGAAAATAGGAAAGTAGGTAGAAAGCACAATTACAGTGCGCGCCAACATATTAAAACTACTTGCGCTCCGACATATACATATGCCACCCAAGTTAAAAAAGCTATGGCGGAAATATCTACGCACACTGAGGCGTGAAAAATCGGGTAAAACTGTATCGTATGCCGTTTTAAAGCTAGATTGCTTAAATTTTGCACTGGAGTTCTCCTTACGAATCTATAAAGATTGGTGAAATTATGGCTTGATAAATCGGATCTAAATATAGTGATTTTTCAAATTCTAATAAATTTGAGCAATGTTGATGCTAGAGGCCTGGAATTTGGTAGGCATACTTTGGTTGACTGTCTAAGACCAAAAAGCTGTGGTAGATACATTTTTGCAAACAGTTGGCATGGCAAACCGCAAAACTTGATATCTCCACAGTTTAAGAGCTAGAAGCTTCAAATTTAAGTCGAATAATTTTCACATTTTTAGAATGTAACCATCCAAGTTTTACAGTCACGTTACTTTTGATTCGTTGTAAAAACTGGCCTAAAATTAAACAGTAGAATCCAATTAAAACGACGCTATAAGCGGTGGTATATCATCAGTATTGCGACGAAAATTCTGGTCTCCAGACAAACTTATATATATGAAAAAATTAATTAAATTTATTAAAAAATAGATAACTATTGTAGTTTCAGTGTTATCAATTGAAATGCCTTAAATCTCAGGCAGAACATTAAATCTCGCTCATCTTTAAAGCTAATCTCCAAATTTTGCATTTTTATTTATTTGTATATGTCATATTTTCGATAACGGCCGCGAGGGCTGATCGTTAAGTTGATTGTTAACTTGCATGTGTTGTTTACATTAAAACATAAAAACTAGGCTCATCTTAAAGCTAAACTATTAAAGTATATTATATTGTCTAGTAGTAAGACATTTACTTACAAGGTAAATATTAAACTATCTTAAAAATAAATCGAATAGATACGATTAGCAAATCATTACACCGTGTGGTAGCTGCACTTGGCAGCATGGGCATTACTATGTGATCTTATTTGGTGAATAACAATCTTTGTGGATGGATCAATCTTACGAATTTGGTGGGAAAGGCATAAAATAAAAAATCCACAAATTGAAATCTTTGTATTAGTTTTTTTATTTTATATTTTTTTATAATCATTACATAGACCTGCACATTAAATTTTAAATCTAGTTCTTAATGTAATGAACTAAACGAAAATAGTTTTCGATTTTGATCGACAATGAGGAAATGGGAAAGCTCCCGAAAAAACTGATAAATTTGTAATTCGTGTGTGTAGATGAGCAGAGATATACATACACGTTCACATTGTTATTATATCCAGTGTTATATTTTGTTCAATATTTTATTATTTTATTAAATTATTATTTAATTTTCGTAGTTTAATATGTTAGAAAATTTAAAACTTAATGACAAATTTATATTTAATGGTACATCATAACATCTGTGCTTTGGTACATACACATATATGCGTCACAAAAGAGTCGCTTAGCATGCTCGGGTAAGGCCTTATCTTTTGTGGACCTTTCATTAATGTGCCGAGACCCCTCATCAGATAGCCACTGAGGTAATTCAGGAACGGATATCATTTCCGGTATATTATATCCGTTTTTTTCACCTATTAAAAAATAAATATTAAATATTAATATTTTTTATTTGGATCGGCTATTTTAATTTTAATGTGAATTCTATTTATAAATTTAATTTAATATATTGATAAAACTAATGCAAAGATATTTAATTCTTTTATGAGCTATAATGTAACTTAACGTAAGCTATTTACAATTATAGTCTATATCAGTTTTTGACGGCAGTGGATCTCAAGTTCAAACCACACTACATTCTGCCATGTCCGTTGTCTCACGACTTCGCACTGAACTGGAACAAAATTCACCATGTATAGATAACTAAATGGAAAGTTTACAATATGAAGATGAACTCTTTCACACATTGCCTAAAGATTTACAAGATGTAATCATAGTACATACATATATCATGATTTCTCACAAAAAATGAGATTTGAGAGTTGAGCTTGCCCAGACACTGTTTTAGATATCTGCATATAATTACAAGCTATAGAGTGTATTAAAGAGCATATAAAGGTTGAGATTCAGCGTATTTACTATTCGAGTACTGTCTTATATGTACTTGTACTGGTATAAAACGTTTAAATTGTTCTACAGGGTCAATTATGATAGCCGATAAGCGAAGAACCAACAGCTTCATAAAATTATCAGTCAACTATCCCACGGTAAAGTTCATTAAATAAAAAATAAGCAAATTAAATTTACCTTTTCTGTCCGCCATTGAATCAAAAAAACACCAAGGAGCATCTGGTCCAGAGCCTGTTTTAACAAATGCTACGTAATGAGATGTTTCTATGCATACAACAGCAAATAGCTCCATATAAAGAGTTGGTAAAACCATGTTATCAGCCATTACTTTGAAGTCTCTTGGTACTGATAATTTCTTTGATTCATGATTTACTCTGTGAATTTGAATCATTTTGATTTTGATTTTATAATATAATTCATTTCTTAGGAACCTACCTTTTTCCATGAGTATGAACCGTTTTAAGACATTTTTGACAGAATGCCGTACACTCGAGACCTGACCCAACCTGCAAGCTACCAAAACATTCTCGACATTCAAATTCAGCAAGTTTCCCACAAACGGAGCACTGTCGAGGGGCTTATAAATATAAAAAAAATATTATATACATATTTATAAAATATATATTATTCTTCTTCTGTAGCTATAAAATAAATCAAAATGTTCATAGCTTATTAATTTAATTCAAAGCCTTAATTACACGCATTGTGTTTGAACTAGACAACAATCATTTCCACTTCAGACGACGTGGAAGCTACACACTTACTCACAAGCAATTAAATCAGTTTTAGGGCCACGAATTTGAATTTATTTCGAAATCCAACATTTCTTGCTCTTTGTTTACGGCTTTTCTCCATATTTAACATAGTTGACAAAATTCAATCCTGACTACTTTGGTCTGCATTGATTTTTTGACATACTTATGTTAATAACTTACAGTCTTCAATGATATCTGTGATATCCAGCACTTGAGAGGGTAGAATGCGAGGATACATTTTATAGCTCTTTCCAAACCGAGGCATTTGAATAATTAGGCATGACGGAACTTCTTTCAACTTGATATCGGATGAATGAAAGCTTTGTTCGAACAGTTGCTGTACTGTTGGAAACGTCAGTCGTTCATCTTTCTCTACAAAAAGTTGATAAAAATAAGAATCTTGCCCAGAGCTCAGCTAAAAAAAAGACTGTACATGAAATTCTATTAATTTTTGTTTGTATGATTGAAAAACATACTTTCAAAAATGGTTCCACTCTCATGATTTGAGATAACAAGCTATTTAAAAACTCTTCTGGATCTTTTTCCTCACTGGTTAAACCACTTACGGAACTAAGTTGGTCCAAAAAATTACGTAGTTTCATGACACGGTCAGCGCGCACAAAAACATTTTTTCGTAATGGATTAACTATTTCATCACGTAGCACACTCTGTACAGCACTATAATGTGAAATATCCTGAAAAGAATATTATTTTGATTAATAATATACATTTTTATATTTTATTAAATTTACCTCAGAGTTTGGTCTTCTGTACAAAATGGAATCAAATACACTCGTAAAAGTAAACATGGAAAACAATGTTGCGTCTAAATAACAGGAATTGTTATGCCCTTGAATACCTTTAAATTTTCCGCATATGGCTTCCAATTCATCTAAATCTTTGATTACTAATAATAATAATAATAAACAGAAATATATAATAATTAAGTATGTACACCATATAATATATAATTATTTATGGACTTCTATACACATAAGAATTTTGTTATACAAATGTGTAAAAATAATATAAAAAAAAGCTTTTCCGTACAAAAACAAGAAAGCTTTAATTTTGAATATCGTTTTAGCAATCTCACCTAATGGTGGGACAGCTCCCAGCACTGAAGGACAATCAACGTGTCCAAATTTTATAGCGTTTGTATCGGTTGTTACCGCACTAAAAGAATAGCTGCCTTCTATATCTGCAAATCGTCTATCACTTGCACATTTGTTAGGTGGAACAAAAATGGCACCACCTTCACGACAGTGAAACAATCTGAAAGATATAAATGTTATTAAAAAGGTCTCAAGCTAAAAAAGGTCTCAAAAACCAAAATAAATAAATAAATAACAAGTAAGAAAGCTCGAGTCGAGACTGCTCGACTACGAAATCCCTTGCTCTCTTCCAGGAACCTATATTTCAACAATTCTTCGCGTCTTTCTGTTTCACAAAAAACACAAACACACCGACACAAATGCATAGGCACGCACACATAGACACGCATAGGTTGCAGTGTGGGCTTACTATGAGAACTTAAATGTTTAATAACTTTTCTTGTCGATGGACTGTCTTCATGAAACTTTTAGATCGTAATTATAACATTGAAATGAACGTATTTGTATTTGTATATTGCACAAGCCAATAGTATTTGAAATACGCCTTTTACAAATGTAGGGTCAAGATCTCAGAATATATAAGAGCTAGAGACTTGAAAATTTACGTGCATACCGTAAGCAGTACAAGTTTATCCTATTTATTCGATAACTCATCCGATTTCTTATCGAGAATAATCGAAAAATTGATTTTGTTTATTCAGCATAATTTTAATACTTTTAGACCTGGAGACTTCAGATTTACTGTGTACATACATCTGATCAATACGAAGATTTTGTGATTTACAGATTTCGGATACCACGCCCCCTCGCGACCAATTTGTAAGTGTGTGAATATCAGCTCATTATATGGATGAGGGTATCTGCTAATCGAGCAGTCTCGACTAGAGCACTCTTACTTGTTTTACTTTGTGATAAGTATAAGTTTCTACATTTTATGAATTACCGAACGCCATTATAAGTTCCATCGGATGTGATAACATTTCGTAAGCTCGGATCGTCTTCTACTTCAACCCCTACCAATATATTTTTCGAGCTAGAATGTATACCGATCCATCGAATTACACCATACAAATCAGGAGTCCCAGAATCAGAAACTTCTACTAAAGATCCAACTGTGAGCTTTGTTCCAGGAATTTCATGTAATTGTTGGTACTTTATATTAGGTAATTCTGAAATTGTTTAAAAATAATTATAAATTATTTGGTAATTGACGTAATCGAGAGTATTACAATTAAAAATACAAAATAAAAAGTAACAAAGCTCTCGTCGAGCCTGCTCGACTGCTCCTTTGAAGAACTAATTTTTCAATATTTCTTATAATTTTCTGCGTACACAAGAAATAGCACATGCCCACACGCATAAACACACATGGGCTGCAGTGTGTCACTCCTAATTTTGCACACCCTGATCCTTTTAAAGATGGAAAATCAGGGTATAATGGCTTTGTGAAAATTATTTACGCACGCATAAGCATGCTGTCTGCTAACTGCTCATTTAACAGCGACTGCGCTTGGGCTGGGTTGTGGACAATATTATGTCGCTGGATAAATTCTCTTGTAGTGGGAATATCTTCCTGAAAAGTTCAGAACGTGATCATAATGTTCAAATGTGTGTATGTTCCAAAGCCCAAGTCTCTAGTACTTAAAATACGTTTTTTTAGAAATTGTGGGCGAATCTGTAAATCTATAAATTATAAAATCTTTGTAGTGATCAAATGTATATAAACTGTAAATTTGAAGACTCCAGGTCTAAAATTATTTAAATTACGCTGAATAAACAAAATCAATTTTTCGATTATTCTCGATAAAAAAGAAATCGGATGGGTCAGCGAGTCAGCAACTTCTACACCGGACAACGTTGCAACAGACTTGGAACAGGGTTGCAACAGATTTGCCGGCTGGGATGTTTTGGAGCTGCAGTTTTAGCTTGAGTGGCGCTTAGTTTGCAAGCTTCTCCGAAAATGCTCACACGAGCTACAAAAAGATTTATTGAATAAAGTTATAAAGTGCTCTTGTCACAATAACACGTCTTGTTATTACTTATACACGAGTATGCAAGCAAAATTTCAAGTCCCTAGCTCTTATATCTCCTGAGATCTCGTCGTTCATACGGACGGATGGACGGACAGTGCTATATCGACTCAGCTTGTCACCCTGATCAAGAATGTATATACTTTACGGGGTCTGCGATGCTTCCTTCTGTCTGTTGCATACTTTTCACAAAATTATAATACCCCGATTTCTCAATTTCATTAGGTTCAGTGTATAACACTAAGAGTGCTGCAGTCGAGACTGCTCAACAAGAAGATACCCTAATCTCTGCAAGCACATATACACATACATTCACACGCACATATAAGCACGTGCTCTGCTAATTGTGCAGCTAGCAACGACTGCACTCGGGTTGCAATTTCTCTTGTAGTGGGACTATCTTCATCAAACTTTCAGAAGGGGACGAAAAGTGTTAAAATTGCACTGAATAAAGAAAATTAATGTATCGATTATTCTCGATAATAAAAAAATTTGATGAGTTATCGAAAAAATATGATAAGCTTGTACTTCGTATGGTATACATGCATATGGTATATGCATGCAAAATTTCAAGTCTCTGGACCTTATATCTTCTGAGATCTCAGCGTTCATACGGACGGGCAGACGGACGGACAGACGGACAGGGCTATATCAACTCAGCCCATCGCCCTGATAAACAATATGTGTATATACTGTTTTGTGAACAGTATGTAACAGAAGCTTCTTTCTGCCTGTTACATACTGTTCACAAAACCATTATACCCTGATTTCACATTTTTAATGGGATCAGGGTATGAAAATTAGATAAATCTGCTTATTATAAAATGTGGCAATACAATATTATTTAACGCAATATAAGAATTCTTCACTATTGGCCATAAAAAGATTTTATCACAGTCGCTCTAATTTGATTTATATTGAAATTGTAACTGCAGCGACGTTCAGTCCAGATGATTGCAATTCAATAAATATTTTTATGTACCTTCCAAACATTTTTCTTTGCTAGATACATTGAATTCCAGAACAGTCAAGGGAATATTATGCATTTTGTATTTATTTTTTATATTAATATGCATATATTTCACGAAGTAACTTATTGCAATACGAAATTATCGTGTAAATTTCACTCTTTCGTTCTCTTATTCAATGGAACTGTTAATGAAAAACAAATACAATATACAGCATGCGATTCGATAAATTTATTTTTAATTTTTGTAAGTGTGAGTGAGTAAAAATTTAGGGATAGAACAGTAAAAGAATAATTTCTCTGAAATACCCTGTACTAAAAATACATCTGCATGTACCTGTATAAAATGTATTATTTCTGACTTTTTAGTGGAATACTCACTCGAACTAGCCAACTACTGCATTTGAATCGTCAAACTTTCTATTAGTATAGAATCATGAACAAAACATGTACATAACAAAATTCTATAAATACACAAAAGACGAAAATAAAACCGATTTTTCAGACTAATAGCTCATATCGTAAAATGTTTTCACTTGACTGTATATGCAGAATTTATATTTACAATCAATTCAACGGAATAAAAACTTTAGGTATGTGTAATATGTAAACGATGATCTGTGATTATTGCTTAACAGATTGGAAAGAATAAATGTACTAGTTTGCAAGGGCTCTGAATTTTTTCAACGATATGGTATTTTAACATTATCCAAAAGTGAGAAAATTTTATTTGATTACATTTAAGTGGTTCTTAGTTTCTTCAAAATTAATCAAAATTAATATTATTATGTGGATCGTTAATATGATCTTACCAGTGTTAGAATTGACTTCTATAGATGAACTAGGTACTTGTGAAACTTTGTTTCTATTCTTCGAAAAAGTTTCATAGGTAGAACTAGATGGTGCAGATGTATCCAATTTATTGTCGTATGGTTTTGAAATTAATTTTGTTCTGTTTAAAATCAGACCAGCTTCTCCGGCATTTGTCGGCCAATTAGTACCGAGCAAATCGGCTAAATCAACATTTTCTTTTTCCACACGATTACTAACAATGTTTATACTATGCTCATTTCTGCTGGACTCTTCAATGTCACTTTTAGTTATGACAATATCATTTTGATTAATATTTGATTCGGTTCTCTTCATTGTGTCAAATACATTATTCTCGTTTTTCTGACAACTTACTAGACTTGAGCCTGTACATTCTTTAGGAATCGGTATGTTATTTAAATAGAATTTATTATCCTTATTACATTTATTCCTCCCCTTTATGATTGTGGAATCATCTCCTTTGATAGAGTCAGTCATGATTTCGGAATCGTATTTATCTGGGTTTCGATTTGCGTCTGTTTCTATCAATGACTCATAAAAATGAGCTGTAGGCTGTCGTTTCTTGGACTTGTGATCACTTCGCTGCCCATTCAATGTAGATGGCACAATGGCTGTGTACATGCGATCAATAGTTTCGTTGATCAATTGCCTGGCGGATAGTTTATGCTTTGATTCACTTGATACGGGAGCTATCCAATTAGCAGTGGTAAATATTGCTAAGTTAGGTTCACACTGCATGTACCTTGTAGCGAACTGAATTTCCTTGGCTTGAGGTGAGTAGCCGTTATTAAGATGCTAAAATATAAACAGTAATTCATATATACATATATATATTAGTAGAGAATTAATTTATATTAGTAACATCCAAGTAACAAACCAAAATTTCCAATCCAAAATAATATCCTACAGAATTGATTTCTTGCACTGGACCAATGTAACGGATAATACAATCAAAATTTGTGTTTCCATTTTTAAACAATTCTCCACGCACACACACAACGTCATTAACTTTTAAGTTAGTCAACCAAAGACACAGTTCGCTATTGTTAACTAAACGTAATCGACTCTCCAGACTGTCAATGCTAATAACAAATGGCCAAATATCCTCAGCTACTTGAACTAAATAGCTTGTTTTGATTTCGTAAAATTGGTTGTTTGCAAAAGCATTGAAGTTCAAAATTTGAACAATACATTTGTCACTTTCTTTACCATCAGAAGTTCCAATAACTTTTATTAATGATCCAGGGAAGACCATTTGCTTGTCGGGATATGTAGGGGGTTTACTTTCACCATTTTCGGATAAAGCTATAATTTCAGCTATGAATAGCTCTATCTGTCGATTAGCGAGCGCGTATTTCAGATATTTTTGATTAGTTTCCATCAAATTCAACTACCTAAATCAAATACCTAAATAATTAACATTGAAAACAAAGATTGCAAATAACAAATAAGCAATCAAAAATTAATCGTATCGATATATGTATGTAAGTACATTTTAAAAAATCGATAACAAAATAGGGAATATGCGTTTATACGTAAAATTAGACAGAAATATAACATTCACATTAATAATATATTATATTATAATATTAATATTATTTTTTAATATAATAATAATATTATTATTATTAACTTAATTTGTAGCTTCAGATTTAATGAAGTAGTTTTTATTGGGTTATTACAGTCTATTATCTATGTATATTTAACACATCGCATAGATATGCGAAAAAAGAATATATTCACACAATGCATTCATTGGCAGTACAGCGGACTATTCTTAGCCGTAACCGAAAATTTGTCACCCAAATTACATGCAAAATATTGGAAAAAAAATACTAAAACGGTCGTCAATGAACAGCACTATTTAACATAGATGTTCGCTATGCGAAACATTATTCGTTAGGCGAAACTTATTTGCCCAAAAAAATATGTTCGTTAATCGAACTGTTCGTTGTCCGACGCGTTCGCTAATCGACAGTCCACTGTATTTCGTAATATATTTTATTTAGATGTTATTACAGCCACATTTGGAAGGGCACGAAATTTACATCAATATAGATACTAAATATTTTTACTCTTAGCAATTATCGTAATCTTGCCCCATTGATGCACGACGAGACTTGATTACAAGCACCATTAGCAGTCATACAGCCCAATACAACGAGGCAACCGTCTTCACTCTTCGCGTCGGAATAACTTTTTTTCAAAGGCTGTTCCGCTTTTTTACACACAGCTTCCTTCCTTTTATTACAAGTATACAGAATTGGCTCTTATTTTTGTTCAAGAAGCTAGAAGGCTAGCAAGGCCCATTCGCTGTTTTATTAATATGGAATTTTTAATAGCGACTCGAGTGCGCGCTTCCCCGCGATCGGTAATGCAACCTTACTCAGCTCGCGAGAGCGGAGGGCACACGCTGCGTTGAAGTTGTGTAGCCGAGTTGCATTGCCGGCCACAGGCAAGCGGCTTGAGCGCGCAAGCAGAATTCATTGGAGTGGGGGTGCTAGATGTAAGAATACGGAGACCATAGAGAGAGAGAAGAGAGAGACAGAGTGAGAGAGAGAGTAGGACAAAAGGGCATAGATGTTCTTCTTATGAAAAAGGCACCATTCCGTTTGAGCGCTCGTAGCGCACTGATTTCGTCGTGATATCTTTTCATTGCCCGAGCCACTAAATACCAAGCCGAGCAAATACGAAGTTGGTTTGTACCTGCCAGACATATTTTCGGCGTTGAAAAAATTTGTTCTACATGTTCAGTCTATGTGTTGTATGGTTAGTGGTATTACTTTGATCAGTATTGTTTTCTGAATACAAACAATTTTTCAATGTACTCGAATAATCTTATAGCAGCCCTGGATGGTATCTCCATTTGTAAAGAGTATGTATGATTACCGATTTCTCTCTTTATTTAAGAGAAAACATCCTAACTCCTAGCAACTTGTTTAATTTTCGTTCTAAAAAATACGACTTATAAATAAATAATCTTAAATGTGTTTAGAAATAAAGAGGATTTGACTTTCTATCATTAAACAGATTACTAACTACAGTATTTCATATACGCGTAGTTATGTACATACGCATAAGTCGTTTTTTTAACGGATTCAGTTTTAAGCAACCCTTGTTATTAGTATACATCCCTACACTGAAAAAAAGTACAAGGACTAAATTATTAAAATGCAATAATATAATTGTTTTCTTTTACATATGTATATTGTATAATTTTGCATTATGGCATGCATACATACTATGTATGTACATGTATGAAAATAATAAAATAAGAAGATACATACATACACAAGCACACAGCATCTATGTACATACATACATACATAAATATGCACAATTTTAATCTCAGAAGAGCCTTTTTTATGCTTCATTATACCGTATTCACTAAACGTGTGTCAAAACAACAAAATATCCACTTATTTTAGTTATTACATAGTTTACATTGAAATCTATAGTTATGTATTTTGTGCGGTGTATTATAGAATTTCCCAAATGCCTTTGCAAAAAAAAAAATCCTCCGAGTATTTCGCAAGAGCAGAAAGTTCGGTACAATTCTTAAAACATTTGGAAATAGGTTTAGTCCCGGGTTGCCTGTCACTGGGTAATGGTCTTCCACTAAATATTACTGAAAAGCAGTGTTTATGTTTTTGGCTTATAATAAAGTATGTACATACATATCCGTTTATATAGAGAAATGTGAATAATTGGTAGACTGTGTCTGTGCTTAATATTATATAGCTTTGAGTGTGTAAAAAATAAGGCCACAAACGATAAATGTGCTTTGAAAATGTTAGTTATAGCTTATGATCATATGTATGTTTACATTCATATACATACATATAAAGAACTAAGATTATATTGAGTACTTAAAAAGTATGAAACACATGCCATTTTGGCGCAAGAGTCCCTAAAGATGTATGTACATACATACTATGTATGTATGTATATATTGGTATTATATATGTATATAAAAATATATATATTAGCGTAGTAAATGTATGAGTATGAGCGAATCTAAAAGCACAAACAATATTTGTACATAATATATAATATAGATGTATATATGTATATACATATTCACTTCAGGAAATAACATTACCGGAAAAGGTTTATTGCAATGCAAATTTGAGTAGTTGAATATTAACAGAAATACATACATATAAACATAGGGATATATGTATGTATAAAGGTCGTGTAATGGAAGGATGTTTATATAATTACACAGTTAACGAATGTAGGAACAAAAGAAATTCCGAATATTAGGTGAATTTAAGTGTAATAAGCATTAATTCCATTTACTATACCATTTATTTTACAAATTGATTTATGCGTACATACATACATACATGTTCATATGTATATGCGTAAAAAACCGATATGGTAT
Source organism: Drosophila mayaguana (assembly GCA_037075325.1). Classification (NCBI taxonomy): domain Eukaryota; kingdom Metazoa; phylum Arthropoda; class Insecta; order Diptera; family Drosophilidae; genus Drosophila; species Drosophila mayaguana. The sequence continues at coordinate 1,474,624 of JBAMCG010000101.1, forward strand.
TTGAGTCCAATATTTAGCAACCACCTACAAACAAGCTTACGCGTATATATGTAAATACGTACGTCATGTATTTACACACCTTTATTAATGTACATGAATATATGTATGTACAGTGTGCAACTAAAGTCACCGTACCCCTGATACATTTTCGCGAAATACACTGTAACTTCGTCAAATTTTTATAAAACACAAATGTTTTGATGAGGGTTGATAAAATAATCTTTTAACTACATAATACCGTTTAAATAATAGCAATATTTTATTTTAGTCTAATATTATAACTAAAAAACTAAAAGTATTCACATTTTTCCGCTTACAAAAGTCACCGTATGTATGTACGTGGAAACTGCTTACTTAACATTTACAACGTACAAGAAATATTTAAACTTTTGTTTACAGTGTAGGAAATAAAAAAGCATTAATTAGTAAATAACATAATGTATATATATGTGTAATTTAATTTTGAAAATGTTTTGACAAATGCTCACACCTCAATGTGCTTTGAATGTCATGACTTATTTACATTAACTGATTTTCATTAACATATTGAATGAAATTAATAAATAATATAATATAAATAATAATGGTTTTTAGTTTTCCAAATACAAGTTCACCTAATATTGTTTGTCACTCAGTAAATGTTATATTATTCTTTCTTGATGTACAACCGATTTACATAGATCATCAGAGAAATGTATTCTCGTTTATATACGAATTTACATTTGTATATACATATGTACATATGTGTGTATATAGTTGTTTAGGGTGTATTAAGCTGTGATGGTTTCAGCAGCAGTTAACAGCAATACATTTTCTAAACTCTTTAAATTAAAATTTAATAAAGCAAGTCAACAAAGATTTTGAATATTCAACTTATGAAGAATGTTTCTATAAACCCCTAAATCTCTAACTTTTGATGTTTCTTGCTATAGTTATTGCTATTGCCGTTCTGTCTGGTAGAACCTTCTAGTCTCTAACTTTTCGTTTCGAGGATATCGGGTGGTCCGGTGATCGTTCTCTTATGTTCGACTGACTTAATGCTGATGTCGATGTTGCATTGTCTGTTGTGACTTTTTTGAAAATTTAAATACTCCAGTGTTTATTAAAGAAGTCTTGGTGTACGTTTTGAGAATATGTTAGTGCTCAAGGATTCTGACCAATATGTATAATCAGATATTAACATCATGTATTTAATAGGAAACAAGCAAAGTTGAGCTTGGTTCATAGCTATCAATATTTTATGCATATATACATTGTTTTGAAGTGTGCTAAGAAGGGCACACGGACGGATAGGCTACTGCTGGTTGTAGATGGTAATGAAGAATATAGATTTTAGTCGTCTCAAATACGTCCTTCACCTGTTACATACATTTCCACATGGTCATTTTTTTCGATATACCCTTTTTAATCAATACTGGGTACAAAAACATCTATTATTGCATTACAACATAAACTGCATAAGGCGCATAGCAAGGGTGTGGGTTTAATGAGGTTAGCTAAACTGCTGACATACAAATCAGATAAATAACAAGTGTTTTCGATAAACGAATTCAAAGTAAAAGAAAACCTATATTTAATTATAGTTCAAGGGCTGAGACAGATTTATTATTTTTATACTCATTCACGAAAGTGAATGCTGTTCGTCCGTCTGTCCCTTTGTCCGTATGAACGCAGTTATTTTCGGCGCTATTAAAGCTAGAGACTTGCAATTTTAAACACATACTCGTGTATATCTCTGATTTGTAAAGTGTTAAAATTTTTCCTAGGAAAATCTAGGAAATCATATTAGTTGAAGAGCTAGAATGCTGAAATGTTGAATGTAAATTCGTGTTGACCACCCAAGATCAAAAGCTATGCGGATATATCTACGCCCGTTGGAGGCGTGGAAAATTGAATAAAACTGTATCCTAAAATTTTAAAGGTAGAACGCTGAAATTTTGTACGTGAGCTAATGTTACGATTCTATAAAGATCGATGAAAATTATATGTCTACACCCACTTGGGGCGTGGCAAATCGGATCAGAAGATATAGTGATCTTTCAAATTCTGCAATGTTTTGGCACTATGGCTATGGCGGATATATTTCCGCCCATAGGGGGCGTGGCAAACCGTTTATATCTCCTATAGGTTAATATCTAGCAGCTTCAAATTAAAATAGTTGAGTTGCTGGTAACCTCATCTATCGATGACCCAAAAATAATAGTTACGTGGCATATCGAATATCCTGTAATTTTCACATTTTTGAGCGTAATCAGTTCAGAGGGTCATCAATACAAATTCATGATTGAATGCGGACTAACATTGCAGCCAATAAATATTATAGTATGTTTTTAAATCGAATATTTTACGAAATGGTTGAGTAATGAATAATATAAATGTAGATTAAACTACAAGGGATCGGAGATGCTTTATTCTCACCTTTATTTAAATATTCATTGACTCTGCTTCCGACATAAGATTTGAGTTCTATCTTAATATTTATTTTACATTCAAAAAATAAAATTTTTGTAAATGAATTACTAGTTGCCACTCTATGGCTAAATAATATTTATTTCTAAAATTTTGTATAATTATAATTTGATAAAAATACGTCTTTTAACATTATCTGCATTTTATTTTCAGGTTGCAAAATTCACAATTCTCATTCCATTCTGTGATCGTATTTATAGTTTTATGGAGGACTCAAAATTATATACTCACACATGACGGCGTTTCATTTTTAATAAGACTTATGTGAATGGCACCAGAAATATACAGTATAGTAAGATCATCAATGTATATTGGTAAGAAAAATGCAAAACGAATACAAATAACAAGTTTGTAAATATATTTAGTGAGCATTATTAGAGAAACCATGCGTATAAAAACTTATCAGATTAGCCTGAACCAACTCAACATTTTATATGTAACATATATGCATAGTATGAATCGTTTTCATTCCAACATGCCTTCACAAAGCCTAACAATTTCTAAAATGTGACTATTGATGCTTGTGACAATGTGGAATATGCCTGCAATTTATATCAAAATTAAATTATTAGTTAAACTATCATTATTATAAGATTCCAGACATTTTGATAAATTATGTGATTTTTTTATCTTACTGTAAGTTTCAAATAAATTTTTAATTTACCCATATTATGATTTCTGAGATTTAAGATGTATCAATCGATATATTGTAGTTTGCATATTTATTTAGCAGGATGCAGACGGCCTAATTGTCGTTCACTATCAAAGATCAATATTTTCTAATTGGATAAGGCTCTGTATCTTTATAGGAGATAATTTTCCTGTAATTTGATAATCTATTAAATAGTGAAAGACTAAAATAAATCCTAATATTTTTGAATATATATATTCTCAATCACTTAGGATTGGTCAGTTTGGATTCCAAAACATTTCTAGCAATAAAATTAAAAATAATATTTCTAAACTTGACATGACAGAGTGTACTTATCATTAAATGAAAACTGGGTGTAACAGTTTTACTATGAATTACTATATAGATCCACTTGACGAATACAAAGATTAAAGACTTGTGCTTTGGCAAATACACAAATTTGAATGGTATTATGATAATACTATTATCACGCTTTGATATATAGCAGCCCAACCGCAGTCACTGCTGAGCGCGTGGTTATGCATTAATACGTGCGTATTTATGTATGGATGTGTATTTGTGTGAGTGCATAGAAGAAGCGTGATGTGTTTGGAATATCAGCTTTCCAGTGCTTAGGGATTTCCTAGTCGAGCAGTCTCGACTAGAGAACTCTTACTATTTGTAAACTGAAATCATTGAAAATGGGACAATGATGAATTTTGCCAAAATGAATGTATCCGACAGGACGAGCCGTGGCAGACCCCATAAAGTATATGCATATATTCTTCAACAGAGCTGAGTCGATTTAGCTCTGTCCGAAAGTGTCATTAAATTCGCTTAAATGCTGTTTTTTCTTTTCATTTATAAACACATGCGGGGGCTCAAAACATCTTAGTTGGGCACGAGAGACAAGAATTCTCTTACTTGCTTTAGATTTAGATTTTATAGATGCCCAAAGTTTTATAAGTTTTTATTAAAATATGTTGTGAACCACAGTCAACTCGAGTTGACAGCCCATTTGAGAAAATATAAGTACGCCATTAGGGGATGTGAAAACCAGATAGGTCGAACATCACCAGAGATTTGAAATTTGGTATATTGTTGGAGAGTACAGCTCCCATATACAAATATTTAGTTTTAGAGCGCTTGGCAAATCGTAAGAATTCATTTCTTAAAAAAACTTAAAAGTTCGTGAGTTGATTTGATTGGCATGAAGACCGACATTCCCCAAAAACAATAACTAATATTAAATAAATAAAATAAATGTACAATATTTATAACTACATTAGATATATTAATTATAATTAAATATATTAGAAATTATAAAATCCGTAATACTAAAATTCTATTTTGAAAGTTTAACTAAATTCATTTATTGTTTTAGGAAATTGCTTGTCATATTTCCCAGTTATCAATGTAAAGCGATGACAAAAAAATTAGCGACATAATGATTTGGCTAAGGTAAGTAATTACTTGCTTAATTTGCACACAGTTCAGTCAATTTTAATTTGTAATCTTAGTCAGATGTGTTTGTGTAAAGGCATATAATATTATGCGTTTCTACTAATATTTAGATTTACTTTAACCCAGCTTTTTATGTTTTGGGTATTTTTTTAGCGGATTGTTTATGTGTGCAATTTATCTTATAGGTCAATCAGTAAATTGTGTAGTTTTACATTTACAAATGTACAAAATGTTTGCTTGAGCGGAGTCGATATGTTTTGGAGTTTATGATGTTAAATTAGCAGCAGTGCCCCAGTCATATAGGTCTATATTCACTATATTCTTGTAGACTATAAGGTACAAATGTTTCCTCAAATTTACATTGAACTGTTTATTTTGTATAGTTAGGGGAGGCTTTCAGGTTAAGCTTTTGTCAAACAACATTCTCAGTTACTTGGATGGAACGTCCATCAAGCCAGACATGACGAGTTTCTGCTCTTCTCAGTGCTAAGGTGTTTTGAATTGACTTCAATTAAAACGACGCACTCACAGTCCCAAACTTATTATTTCCTTTACTTTTCCTTTATTTTTATATTTTTATAATAAAAGAGGGTCAAGATCTCTTTTATTATAAAAATATAAAAATAAAAGCTTGGCATCAGGACAACGAAATATTCTACGAATTTTTAAACTTATTTGCGCTCACATTTCCGTCTGCCCGTCCGTATAATATGAATCAGTATAAATATTTTTGGCTGCACCTTTTTTTCTTGAATATCTCTTTAATTCATTTTTTTATACCAATGACCATCAATATTTCCATCCCCTTTTTAGAAGACGAAAAAAAAAAAAAAAAAATATGAAGTAATAATAAAGATCCATTAAATACCTAATTATTGTTTAAAATTTGTTAATTAATTAAATGTTACGATAATTTAGTAAAAATATTCTATTTGTATCGATTTTAAATATTGGTTATTTTACATATTAATAAACTAATTTCTTTTCTTCTTATTTTTAGCTCTTTACTTCTGAGAGTTCTGAGACACCTCGTATTGCCATAAGTTAAATTGTCCAACCATCTCTAAGTAGTATACCACTTGGATTTTAAAAATGCATGCCAATGTTGCTTCTGATCGCGGAGGTGGAGGGGGGTCATGGAGACTTCCCCCGGATGAAACATTGCAAGTTCAAGATCCAAAGCAAAAAGATCAGGACTTGGACTTGGATGAAGGGCACAACTGGCGTAGTATAATATTCTCTTTATTGGTTATTAGTTTCGTAATAGCTGGGATAATAACTGCTATATATTTACTGGGGTAAGTATATTTTATTTGAGAACTTCACATATAATAACTTGCAACGATGGAGTAAAAGATAGCTGTGGCATCAGCATATATCATTGTGCAACTTTTATCTACCTATTTTTCGTGTAGCTTTAAGTAAAAAAAACACGCCTACAATACATCTGTTCATTTTATTAAACTTTTTTCCCAAAGAAAAAATGTGCAATGTGCGTCTTTCTGTGCGTATTAATGAAAATCATTTATACCTCATTGACGGTAGAGACTTGAAACGCATATTTGGGCGCGGCAAATCGTAAAATGAATTTTCTTTTCTGTAAGAAATTATAAATTTCTTGAAATTTGTAATTTGGAATGTATTGCGTGATAGCTTTCAAAATTATATGGCTTTATGTCAAATGGGGACGTGGCAAACCGACTAAAATACATACGTTAATGTTATAATGCTATAATAATCGATGAAGAATTATATGTCCACGCTTAGTGAGGGCATGGCAAATCGGATCTGAATGTTTAGTGCTTTTTATAAGGATCTATCTTATGTTGAGCACCAGAGACTTGAAATTTGGTATTTATACTCGGATTGACAGCGCAAGATCAACTATTTGCAATATATCTACGCTCACGCGGGGCGTGTCGTCAATATGGAGAGTTAGTTTAGTTATTAATAATTTACTCTATTGATGGTTTTAAAATAATTCATACGCCTCTGTGTGGGCGTTGCAACCAAAAACTACCGTTAATTTCAATATAAATTAAATTGAAAGGAGACCTATTTCAACTAGAAAATTTTACTTTGAGCAATATGAAAACTAATGCTATTTGAAATCACTTGACTTGCTTGGGATGAAATAGGGGCTATTGAATTGAATTGTTAAGTGAATCCTCTGATAGAGTGACAATCATTCAGAACGTGATAATAAATTTCAAAGATGAGTACTTGTTATGTTTCTAGTAATTGAAATGCGTTTTTTTTTTTTTTTAATTTTTTGAGGTCTCTAGCTCTACCAGTATTCAAATTACGCAGCTCAAATTATCAATAATACGAAATGCTCGATAATACGAAAATGGGATGAATGTATAAGAGCTAAAGATTTGAAATTTTACATGTATACATTGTATAGTTTATCATAGTTGTTCGATAATTTATCCAATTTCTTTTTTATGGCTAATATGATTTCGTTTCTTGAGCGTAATTTGAATACTGTTAGACCTATAGATTCATATTTACTGTGTATATACATTTGATAAATGCAAAGATTTTGTAATTTGCAGATGTTGGATATCACGCCCCTTCACAACCAATTTCAGAAAACATTTTGCAAATACTAGGGACTTATGCTTTCGCTTTTGTTAATATCACTTTCTAAAAGTTTTATGAAGATAGTCCGACTAAAAGCGAATTTGTTTAACAAATATGTTCTCATAATATTGGCCACACTGCAGCCCAAGTGGAGTCGCGGCTAACTGTTCTGCAATTACACGTTACACAACTGAGTAATTAAGTATAATTAAATAAATCGACTTTTTATACTGGACCTTGATGCTAAATCTAAACACTTTAACTGATTTCAATATTTTCACTTGATTAATAATACAAAAAGTATTCCTTAAATAGTACAGCTTTTTTCTATAGCTATAAAATCCATCTTTAGACTAAACATTTTTGAATGGTTGATCTGACAACACTGAATGCAGGTCAATCTCAGTCCCAGTCGATGATACATGCGAGTATGATTATGGATGTATCTAGATAAAAGCGTGGAATTATTCAAATAGTAGCTTCCTTCTGGATTTAAAGTTTCGTCTACCATACTTACTGCGGCGTGTTAACAAAAAATCATTCTGTACCTTAATATTTTTGCAGCTCTGATAGTATACATATATATATATATATATATATATATATATATATATATATATATATATATATATATATATATATATATATATATATATTAAAACATACATAGTATATTTTTTATTTAAAAAATATTTCTATAGATATGTGGATGAACTACTATATTGGTCAGGTCGAAGAATGATTCTCGATGAATATTTGCAAGGTGAATTGACGCCGACCAGGTTACAGCCATCATGGGTGACAACGAAGAAATATGTATTTCAATCAGATGATGGAGGGCTTTCCCTATTGGATACTTCAGTAAACTCAATAAATATTTTAGTTACAAACCATACCATTCGTCAACTAAATGTAAGGGGATATGAATGTTCACACGATCTTAAATATGTATTATTCAGGCACAATGTAAAAAAGGTAAGTTGACTAAAGTAAATAATGGTAAACATTATAAATTATTAATATATATTACAGATATTTCAGAAATCCTTCACTGCGTTTTACACAATCTATGATGTAGATAATGACCACCATATGCCTGTAAAGTTAAAAGACTCATCGAAGGTGCAAAGAACCCGACTTCAATATGCTGCCTGGCTGGGAAATACAACTTCAATCATTATTGTTGCGGACAATGATATATTTGTAAGACAATCTCCATCCATGGAAGAAGATATAAGAATAACAATGACAGGACAAGAAAATAATATTTATAACGGAGTTCCAGATTGGCTTTACCAAGGTAATGTTAAATATATTTTTTTTAGAACATTAGCGTGCCATTTCATTCAGCAGTTAATATGATTAGGCCTTTGACATGGCTTATTTTTTGCCCAGTACTAACTGAATATTTTGTACTTTGAACATAAACGAAAATTTTCTTCGATTTGTAGATTAGATGTCAGATAATTGAGTTTTTCCTGTATGTTTTAAGGAATGGAATAAATGCTATATTCAGGGACCGCAAATCAGAGTAATGAATTTAAAAAGATTGATCCACAAAAGAAACCCTAATAGTGAGGAAATCAGACATAAGTTTAGTTTTTGTATTGTTATGGCAATTTTAAGAACATTAATAAATATTTATTTTAAATTTAAAAGAAATGTTTTTCTTTTTATTATTAAATAATTAAATAATTATTTGATATCATTAAAAAATAAAACATAATTATTACACATAAATTTTTTTTATAGAAATAAAAAATTTAAATTAAAAATAAAACATTAATTTTTATTATAAAAACCGAATTGAAATAGCTGTTGAAACAGAGAAGCTAAAACATATATAGATATACAGCTGCGAAAAATAAAATAGCACCACTTGCACATGCAAAGTTTAAGAAGTTCTCCTGGATACATTTATCAATGTATTGATCTAATTTTTGCTTTTATATAAGCAGAATACAATTAAGTATTGCACCAAACAACAATTATCACCAAAATATTCAACATTTTTATATATTTCAAAAAATTCTCAAAAAAGTCGAAAAAATACCGAAAAAGTTAGTATGAGGTTGGATACCCCATCCGATTTTTGGTTTCTTGCAACCGTTTTGGCATTGATGCCACCAATTTCCGAGTGAATTCAATAGGGATTTGGAGCCACTCCTCCATCAGAACCGATTTGAGCATGTCCTTTGAAGTAATTGTCCGGGCTCTGATCCTGCGCTCCAAAAAATCCCAGAGATGCTCTATGGGATTAAGGTCTGGAGACTGGGGCGGTGTATGAAGCTGGTGCCTAGTGTTATAGAGCAACCAGAGCTTGACATTGTGGGCCGTGTGTTTGGGGTCATTGTCTTGTTGGAAGACAAAGTCCTCCCCAAGACCCAATTGTCTGGCACTTTGTTTCAAATTGGTTTTTAAGATATGGAGGTAATCCATATGATTCATTGTGGACTCAATAAAGACTAAATTGCCCACTCCACTGGCTGCCATACACCCCCACACCATTATGCCACCTCCACCGTGCTTAACGGTTGGTGCTAGATTTTTGATTTCGAAGGCTGTGCCCCTTTTTCGCCACACGAGCTTTCTACCTTTTATGCCAAAAATACAAAATTTACTCTCATCAGTAAAAATGACAGAGTTCCAGTACTCTGGGCTGGCTTCCAGGTATTTCCTGGCGAAATCCATCCGTTTGATTTTATTTTTCTCGGAGACAAGTGGCTTCCTTCGGGCGACACGGGCATTTAAATCATTTTTCTTTAAAAATTTCCTTACGGTGTCATCGTGAAGCTCTTTCTTGTATTTCTCCTTGACTTCCTGTCCAATCTTGGCTGCAGTTAATCCAGGGTTTAGCCGCACCATCTTCAGAACGTCCCTCTTCTCTCTATCGGTCAGCTTTGAGGGCCTCCCTGAGCGTGGCTTTGACTTAACTGAGCCAGTCAAATTAAAGTTATTAATTATTCTCTGGACAGAAGAATGTGTTCTGCCAACAATTTCGCCAATTTCCCTGAAAGATTTCCCTTCATCGCGCAATTTCACGATGAGTTTCCTCAAATCGGGATCAATTTCTTTTGTTTTCTTGCCCATGACGAAATCTTTCAACTTAATGACAAAATTTCCAAACCAACATGTGTTTGACATTCTTTAATGCTTTATTTACCGTAATATGCTGTTTAACGGTACTAAAAGCAGCTCACGAAGCTTAGATCAGTGTGTTTTAAAAATGTACGCATATTTTTTCTAACCCCATTTTCGTTGTTTTTTTCTAATTTTAAATATAAAAAAATAACGGTTTAAGATAATAAAAAAAAAAATTGTTGCTAAATGTGTGTTATTGAATAGTTTATCATTAAAAAATATAATATCGATCATAATACTATTATTTATCATATTTATTAACCATCAAAGTTGCACATTAAGCCTGTACGCATAGTTTTTCTGGCAAGTGTATATATGACGTAGGTATTAATACCTTTCAGTTGATATATAATATGTATATGGCTGTTACATACATTTAATAAAACCATTATCCCATTATAAATAAAAAATTAAAATAAAACATGACCTAATTTTTATTTGAAAAACTGAAAATAAAAATTGGTGACGGATGAAATTGCATCTGCAATCCGCTAAAAATTTGTCCTGACAGCGCTTTAAACTGTACTGAATCGAAAAAAGAGAATGGCATTTTTCTATCTGTCACCTATTTATACCCTGAACCCATTGAAAATGGGAAATCAGGGTAAAATGGTTTTGTTGAAATGTATGTAACATGCAGAAGGAGGCGTGGCAGGCCCCACAAAGTATATATATTCTTGATCAAAGTGACGAGGTGAGTCTAGCCCTGTCCGTCTGTCTGTTTGTCCGTATGTTTGAACTTGATTTTTTAAATTCCAGTATATATAGCGCTGATGTCGAGCTCATCACAAAAATCGATAACTCATCCCGTTATTTTGTTATCGATTAAAAACCTTATCGAAAATTCATAAAATTATATCCCCTACATCTTTAAATCTAGAGTCCAAATTTTATATATAGATTCTGAATCTGATTTTTATACAATTTGTTATATTTTGGATACCGGCTCCAAATTCACCAAACTCTCCACTGGGGCTCAGATGCCAGTATAGCTAATTGTTAATGATTTTGATGTTTTATTTAAATATCACAAATATTCAATAGAGTATAAAGATCATATGCAGAGAGTTTCATTTATTAAATTAGTTTAGTTTAGATTCTCTAGATGGCGCGGCAGTAGTGAACTTATTTCGGTTTTTCCATCAAGTTTTCGAGAAGTGAAGTGGCGTTGTTGTTAGACCGCTCGATCGGGAAGTCTCGGACTCGAATCCAGAGCGCGTAATATGTGTTTATTTTAATTGTTTCAACATACATACATACATATGTAATTTACCCAATTGCAACTAATAAAAGTGCGTTATGTCATTTGTTTTTGAAAAACATATATACTTATGTATGTACTGCTGCATGAATGATAAAAAAAACGTTGTTCGAATGAATTATCAATGCGCAATATATGTACATATATACATATGTATGTTGAGTAACATAGAAGTTAGACCGAAAGCAGGTTGAGTGAAATAGTGACTCAAGGTAGAATATTCAGGCGAGCAAAACAGAATTGAAGGAGTGGGAGTGTAAGTGCGAATAAATGAGTTGATAAATTCGCATACAGACACAAAAATGATCATACATGTAGCAGTATGTACATATGTGCATGCTTGTTGGGAACAGGGAGAGAGGATAGGGAAACAGAAAGAGTAAGTGGAAGAGAGTAACGCAAAAATAGCGCATAGCATATGATAATGTGCTCATCTATGTTTGAGTGCTCGTAGCACACTAATTTAGTCAAGCCGAGCAAATACGAAGTAGAAAATGCATGCAACAATTCGAGTGATTCGACGACTTTACGCTTTGACCTCTTTTTCATTCCGTTTTAAGGTTTCATTTATTCTCGCTCATTTTATTGAAGGCCGTAAGCTATGACGACTTGAGCTCACTCCAATGTAAACTCACACAAGACGTTTTTCGCCTATCACACACTCATTCACATTTTCGTTAATTATCGTCTTTTTTTTTTTTACTTTTGTTAATTAGCATGGCTGATCAGATCAGAGTGACAATAGAAGACATTGTTTAAATCTATCTAATGAATGTATTGGACTATGACTTTTGATGCAGTTTACAGTTACCACAGTGGTATTTCAGTGAGTATTCAGGACAAGGATTTTAATATATGTATTTAACTTTAGTATAAATACTTATATTTATATTTTTGTATAAATATTTAAATTATATAAGTAAATGTGTTTTTTTTTTTTTTTAATTTCATTTATATTTTTAAATATATCGAAATTGAAATTTTGTTTTATTTTTATTTCTTAGTTTAGTTCAGGGTAGTATTTAGTCGAGCACTCTCGATTCGAGTTTTCTTACTTGTTTTATTTTAAATGTATATAATAAAAATTATATCATAAGTTTGATTTTTAATTTGTATCATATAATTTACTAACTAAAAAAAAGAAGGTTGAAATAAAAAATTGAAAATAAAAGCTTATACTTTTTTTTTAATTTGCCGTAAAAAATATCCGATGTTCATTTTCTCCACTCGTCTTGAAGTTCTTTTTAAATTCAAAATTCTTACTTTCGGTCCTTGGGATATTTATAAATTGGCTTTAGTTTTGTGAATGATTTAAATAAAAAAAAAAAAAAAAGAATTCGCTCGGCCTTAATATACATATGTAAACATTAAGTAACTGTCTTTTGTGGATACGATATTGCTGAGCTCATATGGCAATATTTTCAACAACAAATAATACATCATTTAATAAAAATATATTTTAAAAATATGTTTACAAATATAATTTTATTTTAGAGGAAATTTTTGATATACCGGAAGCTATATGGTCATCCACTGATGGAAGTCACTTCATTTTCGCCTCATTTAATGATAGTCATGTCGGGATGATGACTTATCCATGGTTATCATCTGGCGCCATAATTGCTGGGAGCGGGATGTCATCAGGAAGCTCATTTCCTGAAACCAAAAATGTACGGTACCCAACACCAGGCACTGCCAATCCAGAAGTTCAGTTGTGGATAGTCGATATAACGAATTTTACGTCCATAAATAAAGTGAAGTTAATGCCACCTCCTTCCCTTATTAAACAGTAAGTAAATATATTTATAAAAAAAATATATTTATAAAAATATAAAATGCGTATGAATAATTAATTATTTTATTTTCATAGAGATTATTACTTAACATCAGCTGGCTGGGTATCTGGAAGTAATAATCAAGTATCTGTAGTTTACATGGTACGCTCTCAAAATTATAGTATAATAGCAACGTGCTCCAAGGATACAAATTGGTCATGTGCAGAAGTAGGTGTAGTATTAATAATACAATAAATATAAAATACCCATACTCATTATTTTCAAGATTCATTCTGAGCGCGCACCTGAAGATGAATGGCTAGATATTTTTCCGCATCCTGTATTTGCTCCAGATGGAAACAGTTTCTTACTGCTAGCTGGTGTTCAGGAATCGGGAAACGATCATTTTACTCACATAAAACATATTACAATCTCGCAGCAAAGAATTTCTGTAATATCCCACGGCCGTTATGAGGTATGCTCCAAATTAGGTATGAAATCAATAATATTGTTATATTTGCTTAAAAGGTTTTAAAAATCTTGTGTTGGGATACAACGAATCATATAGTATATTATCTTGCTACTCAAGATAAAAAGCCTGGGCAAAGACATTTGTATTCAGTGAAGGATCCCGTGCATGATGATACCAGAAAGTAAGCCGAGTGTATTAAATGTTATTAAATTCTAGTATAATAAATTAATTTTTTTTTTTAATAACAGAAGCGAGCCACAGTGTATAACCTGCGATTTAGGCGAAGCTTTGTGGAGTAGTAGATATTATTACACAAATTGTTCCCATTTTGATGCGTTCATAACACCATCAAATGGTTTAGCAACGAACTATGGAATAGATTTCTACATCCTCGAGTGTCAAGGTCCAGGATTACCGGTATCTGGTGTGCATACGCAGAGGACGCACAGCCTTGTGAAAATACTGTATGATACGCGACCATTCTACACAGAAAGGTTACAAAAACTAGCATTACCAATACAAAGATCATTTGAAATACCGTTACCGCATGGTAGTCGGGCACAAGTGCAATTGCTTTTGCCTCCAAGCTGGCGAGAAGAACTTCGTGATGCAGCGTTTCCGGTTGTTGTCGAAGTGTATGTACCAATAATTTCTTACGGAAAGACTCATTTTTAGTTTACAGATCATGAAATTTACATATATACTGCATCTAATGAAAATAATATATATGTATACATTTATATATCTATGAACGCGTCCATATCAGAACTTATAAGAGCTAGTCACCAGATTTGGTTCGGTGAATAGCACTCATATCAAATTGTCGATTAAAAACATTCTAAAAATTCAGATCCAAAATTATATCTCCTACATTTCGCATTTTCATTTATATGTGTTTTACACAATTTGTATTTTTTTTATATTTTGGATTTAGGGTCCAAGTTCTATTTGAAGAACAGTTCCAAAATATAGCCAATATGTGAATTAGCTGGAGTTTTAATAAAATGTCAAATATTCAATAGAATTAAAAGTTGAACACTTCATTAAATTCCGTTAAGCCAATCACAATTTATTAAACGTTTGGTTAATTAGCACACACTCATAGCCCACACCCACATTGAAATATCTTATGCATTTTCACACATATATTCAAAAGTAGTACACATTCTAGCATATTTGAGGATTTACAATTGCGATTCAAATATATTTAAATTCTCAACAGCTACTTTACTATAGCAGTGAATTTATTGAATATTGCGCGACACGGAAAAATCTTTGTTAAACCAAGATGGCTTAATGACAACTCTAAAATTTTCATCAAAATTAAGATGGAAATCTAGAATTGTTGCTTAAATACCGTAACAGCTAGAAATTTGCTGTATGGGACCGTGTACAAACAGACTTTTTATACCTTCCTTTGTTCCTCCCAATTTTTTGTTGGTAAATACACTTACAAGTTAGAATAGCGGTGGTGCGCTTTGCGTAATTGGTCATTCCTGATAAGAGTTTTCTGCCTTGTTTTATAAAATTACTTTTCATCTTAAATTTTATACAAGTAAGTTCCTTACAATAATTACAATTATTTTTCTATTATTTTATAGCAATGGCCGGCCGGGTTCCGAGTCTGTTTCCGAAAAGTTTAGAATAGATTGGGGAACATACATGTCCTCAAGAAATGATGTTATTTATGTGCGCTTGGATGTTAGAGGAGCGAAAGGCCAAAGCAAAAAATCTTTATATCGTCATTTGGGGGGAGTCGAGGTTCAAGATCAAATATCTGTTTTGAGGTGAGTATATGTTTAAAAATATTTATAGGCGTAATTTACAATGACAACAAATTTGATTTTGTCTTAATGCTAAGATATCTATTGGATACTATAAGCTTCTTGGACGAAACAAGAGTTGGTATTTGGGGCTGGGGCTATGGAGGATATGTGACCTCAATGGTTTTGGGAACTCAGCAAGATGTCTTTAAATGTGGCATATCGATTTCGCCTATTGCAGATTGGTTATATTATAGTAAGAATTAAGAATTAATATTTATATCCATAAATTAATAAAAATGATTTCAGATTCTGCCTTTACTGAACGCATATTAGGTCTACCTGCTGAAAACTATAAAGGATACGTAGAAGCTGATGCAACTCAACGTGCTCGACTTATTAAATCAAATTCATTTTTTTTAATTCACGGCTTAGCAGACTCTACAGCACCCTACGTCCATGGTGTTCAATTAGCTAAATCATTAACAGAAGCAAATATATTATATAGATATCAGGTAAAGCTTTGTAAACTTATATAATTTACCAAAAAAAATGCTAATTTTTATTTACAGACTTATGCCGATGAGGGTCATGAACTAAATGGAGTTTTAGAGCATGTATACTCTTCAATGGAGCATTACTTTGCAGAATGCTTGAGCTTGGATCCGGATGATACTAAGCCAGATTTGGATCAAAATATGGTACCTGCTGAGTAGCAGGGCTAAAAAACCTTGGCATTGTACATAGAGTAGACTAATTATTATAATATTACACAGAACTTGAACTGTTATACTATTATATTTAGATACATTGGTTGTTTTCAAACGAAGGAAATCGAAAAATCGAATCATGGCTCATAAATTGCTTTATATTAATACTAGAAATAGTACTTATGCCACAAGATTTAAACTTACACAAAATATCCTTCGATCGATGGTTGTATTGTGTACGTATTGTAAATTTTTTCTTAAATATTTTAATCTTAAGTGAATATAACTTCCAAAGAGCCACGCACACGTTGGAGGTAATTACATGCTTCCTTCTCTACTCCTTCCCATATATATATATATATATTTATAATTAGTGGCAGTGGTTTTAAAAACATACTATGTATACTGCTTTCAGTAACCTCATTAATAATCTATCTACATATTTGGTCTGTTAGATTATGCAATTCGATTTTGTTGTGAGAATACTACTCACACATTTGTCGCTGAGAATAATTATTTGTTTTTATATACAAAACGAAAAATAAAATCATAAACTAAGTCGTTTTACAAAGCTGTAGAATTGAAATTGATTTTTTATTTTCATATCTTCTCACTTCATTTTTGAATCAACAATGTTAAGTATCTTAACAATCGTAAATGCAATCAGCTTATTAAAATGTGAACTGCCTGCCTTTCATAGAGATATACTGCTGTCCTAAATGTATAGATCCTAATGTCCTAGCTACTCGACTCAATTTGCCTATAAGTATTTCAATTATCTCAAGGTTATTATTATAAAAAGAAAATTGGTAAACCGTTCGAAGAACTTTTCAAAGTCGTAAAAGTTTTTTAAATGTTCTTTGTTCTCGTTGCTTTTAAATATAAATGTATTTCTTATTGTTTCAGTATCAAAACGAAAAGCAGACAATTTAAAATCCTAAAATTGTATAGAATGATATAGATTGTTTCAAAATAATATTTTTTAACTGTATAATAATTTATAAACGACTTATTACTACTTAAGATTCGGATCTCCGAAAGTGTTGCTAAATTTGTTTATATTATAAGATAATGGTGATTAGAAATATTACGTCTAGGTCGTACATGTGTGTATTACAACTGGATTTGTTTTGTTTGATTTAATTCAAAAAATAAAATAAATAACTAAATAATTTTAAATTTAGTAATATTCTGAGTTACTGTAAGTGCATTTTTTAAAGAAAAATTCGTAGAAATGCTTATTTTAAAAGCTTGTAGTGAAAGTAAAATGCATGTAATATCTATTGTAAAAAAGAACGTGCATATAGAACGTGACCATCAAATAAGTACTATGATCTACGTCATAATCAGCCCTATATTTTGATTAATTTCAAAAAGATTTGATTGGGGAACAGTATCTATATTATCGTATAAGAATTACTATAGCTGACAGTCTGCGTTTCTTAATATCCATGTTATCATAAATGCAAAAAGGGTTTATTAATACTTACAATGCAGCCACAAATTATTTCTCTAACATTATACATTGAGACATTAAGATATACATATAGCGCTATTTAAAACCGACAATAGAGTAAATGGAGGACATGTTAAATTATATAATTATCTGCTGGAATATCAGGGTTTCGTGAGAATGTATCTAACAGGTGAAAGGCGTGGTCGACTCTATAAAGTAAATATTCAATCAGGAGACCAGTTGAGTAAATTTACCCGTGTCCGTTCCAATGATTTTAAGGCCATCCACGTGTATAACATATTCAACACGAGTTTAAATTGATTGCTTACGACTCATCCGATTTCTTTATTATTATTAACAACAATCGATAATTTATCTTCATGCTTTGAGCGTGGCTTGTTCACCGTTAAATATAAGGATTTCCAATTTGGTAAAAACTGCATTACAAACGGAATCGCGACATCAACTGCTTATGCTCGTATTAATGTTTTATAAAGGCACTCTTGCTTCCATATATGTAATATCTTTCGAATATCATGTAATACCAAAATCATCATCACAGATTGTTATTATCAATGCTTATCATTATTAAATCCTTACTGAAAATGGTAAGCCAGGGTATAATGTTTTTGTGAATGTATTTAACAGGCAGAAGGAGGTGTGGCAGACCCTATAAACAATATTTTCTTATATATTCATGATCGGGGCCACGTGCTAAGTTGATATAGCCATGACCGTCTATCCGTCCTGTATGAACGCCGAGATCTCAGATTTAATAGCTAGGGACATGAATTTGTATATGTATACACTACGCAGTACGAGTTTATTCTATTGCTTATTGATTTTGCGTTTTTAAACTTAATTTGAATACTTTTAGACCTTAAGACTTTAGATTTAATGTGTTTATACATTTGAAAAATAAAAATATTTTGTAATTTAAAGATTTTGGGTACTACGCTCCACATGCAAAATTATAGGCCTCAAAATAAGTGTGCTTCGAGGGTTCATGTGAAATGATTGATATTATATTCAATAGTTTCCTCCCAACAACCAATATTACAAAATGCTACCGAAAGTATTGACACGGACTAATCAACAAATATCGGTTTACTAATACGGCTGTAAAACTAACAAGATTTTAAATTAATTTTGTGGTTGCCTTCAAATTTCAAATTTAAGAATATTTTGTTGGTTATGATCCTATTAGCATATATGAGGTGATAAACAAAATAGAAAACCTCATGTAACGGAGAGCGTTAAATTCTAAAATAAAGTTTAATTATACTAGTATATGATATGATAATATGAATGAATATGAATATAATAGAACATCTTATGTATCAGACCGTATTTAGTTTTTAAAATTAGTTTGAGAGGGTCTTGGGTGTGATAATATCAATTTAATGGATAACAATTTATTATTATTATTATTTTTTCTTTTCCAATATAATAAAGTACATAATAAAAAAATAATATAGCTCATTTGCAATCTCAGCTTCTACTTATCCAATTTGACTACAATTGTGTTAAATGCATCAATTAAAAATTGTTTAAAATATATTTTCTCAGTAGATCCAACAGTAAGCATTCTCGTTCCACTATAAAAATTTGATGTTAAATCTAAATTAACTTTGGTATTCCCGAAATTTGTTATTGATACAAATGAGTTTTTACGTGGATAATTTCGAACTATTATCAGAATGTCGGCACCGCTGTGTGTCAGTATTTGAGTGTTTGGTTTATTTATATCAGATTTGCAAATCACTTTTTTGTAAATTGATGGTGAACGTTCACGTAACGATATCATCCTATGTACCATTGTTAGTTCATCTAATGATTTCATGTTCATCTCGTGATTCAATAATTCATCAGTCATAAATTGAGTAATTTGTCCTGAAGAGGTATGATTTCTTCTTTGAGCAATCAGGATTTCGTTTCCATGCATTATATTTGGTGTCCCCGGCAAAATTAGCTGCATTAATGTTGCCGCAAACATTTTTGATATAATTGGCTGACTAGTGTTAAACCTGTCCAAAGTATTTCCTCCGATCGACCAGTGAACCCAAGTTTTGTCGTCTTCAATTGGCATTTCTGACAATATATGATCTGTGGAATTTTTTAATTTTTTCGAATTACTTTCAATATTTAAAATAAAGTCAACCAAATCAATATGCTCAAACATAGCAGATAGTTCTGGTTTTGATTTATTTTTTAAAAGATATTCTCCTACTATAAGTACTCTGTTTGGCCCGAGTATACGTTTCCAAGATGACAAATAGGTTAAGAGTACTTCTGTATTTGTATATGATTCAAGTCCCTTTAAATAAAACCCATTCACTCCCTCACCAATCCAATGTAGAATCGATTGAGAAACAACATCAAGAGCTTCAGAATCTCTTTCAGCAGCAATCACATGTTGCAGCGGTAAATCTAATAAGAGAGTCAGATTGTGGGAGTGTAAGAGGTTTGCTAAATTTCTTACACTATTCAGGTTTCCTAGTTCAGGTCTTATTGTATTTATCGATGTACCATGAGCATGGCTAACATAACGTGATGGAAAAATAGAGTTGAGTCGTACTCCAGATATTTCTAAATTAACAAAATAATCTATTTCGTTTATTATTCCATTAATATCGCCAATTCCATCATTATTAGTGTCTTTGAAGGAGGCAGGATCTATTTCATAGAAAACGCTGCCACGATACCAAGCAGTTCTGAAACAAAATAAAAGATATTTAATTTGACCTATTATAAATAGATTTGACTTACTTAGGATTACATGTCCTTGGCATACTGACAATTTTGGCAACGACTATCGAGCATATTGCCAAAATTGCAGAAACGAATACGAAAAATGTACATTTCCGAATTAGTGGCCAATTCCAAGATACAAAAGATGGTGTGTCCTTTGATTTCCTTCGGCTTCCTTTCAAACAGTGATTGCCGGCTTCCTGATAAGAAAGTACAATGAATAATCCCTGAATGGCTGTACATATTCATCAATGTTTATACTCTTTCACAAAAAAATAGGGCTTTCTGCAACGGCTACCTTACTGTCCATCCGTCTATCGTATCAATACGTTTGCTTCCTATGGGAACTTAATTGTTTAATAACTTTTCTTGTCGATGGACAATCTTCATGAAACTTTTAAATCGTGATAATAACATTGAAATGCATGTATTTGCTAAAGCGCAAATCTGTAGTATTTGAAATACGGCTTTTGCAAATGTATAGGTGAGGAGTATATATAGGGGCGGGGAGTGAGTCTTGACAAAAAGCGAAATTCTATAAAAAATCATCTGAATATATATTTAATTTGGAGCATCTAGCTTTAAAGATGTAGGAGATATAATTTTATAACTGATTTTCGATAAGCTTTTTAATCGATAACAAAATAACGGATTGAGTTATCGTTTTTTAGTGATAAACTCGATATGCGCGCTCAGTATACGGACATTTAAAAAAATTAAAGTCTAGCTTTATATGTTCTGAGATCGACGCGTTCATACATACATGCACAATAACGCGTGGAAAGAAAAACCTATTTTGATCTAGGGCAATAAAATTTGATAGTTAAGTCACTGTGAAGCCTCTCTTATTATTAATCAAATTGTAATCTTTAATTGCTATGTTCGATATCGACGGGTTAAAAGATGCAGACTGACAGATTTTTAGATATGGCTATATCGACGGTTGATTAAACATTTTGAATGAGTTCAGACTATAAAAGACAAGTGCATTGAATATCTAATTACCTGTGTTGTAATGTTGTTGTTTTGTAAATGATGATAATTAACTTTGTTAAAAAGGCTGGCCGTCGTCTCCAATGCATCCATTGCGATTCCTGTACTACTTCCAGAAGAACTTGTTTCAGCTTTGCAATCAGTATTACTTATATTAGATGAGGTAATATCGCTTGGAACAACGTTCGGACTAAGTGGATGGGATATTAGGGTTTGGCCTAAAGCGGTGTTGCTTGAAAGTAATGGACAAATTGAAGCTTCTTCATCTGGTAAAAATGTGGAAACTGATGGTGATTCAAGAAGGGTTTGGGGCAATTCGACTTCAAGAAAAGATGGTTCCGTTGATATTTCCATGTTGTCCATGTTAAACAGATATTACTAAAACATATAAATGTTCGTTAAAATAGGTTAAATTTACTAAGGAACAAGAATGATAATAAAGTGATTTAGCTTGAATATATTATTAAAATTTCATTTTTATCACAAATTATTTTCTTAAATCTGAAGGTTTAGCTGCAAAACTGTGTATTTCGCAGTATTTTCTAAATTAAAAAAATAATTGCAAATCAATAAATGTAGATGAAGTTAAATTAAACACTCGTCCATTTGCCTCGCGTATTTGGTGACGGTATGACGGCATCTTGAGTTAATAAATATTCATAAATATAATAAAAAGAAACCTCTAAAGACTAATTACTTTACCAATTTATTTATAGCAACGCGAAATTAAGTTTAGAAAACAACATATTTTTGTTGATCTTTTTTAATACCCTGATCCCATTAAAAATGGGATTACCGGGTATAATGGCTTTGTGAAAAGTATGTAATAGGCAGAAGTAAGCATCGCAGAGCCCATAAAGTATATATATTCTTGATCAGAGCGACGAACTGAGCCGATATAGCCCTGTCCGTCTGTCCGTCCGTCTGGCGTCCGTCTGTCCTTCCGTTTGTTCGTCCGTCCGTCCGCATGAATGCGGAGATCTCAGAAGATATAAGAGCTAGACACTTGAAATTTCGGTCTGAAATTGGGGTCTTCTGCCTGTTACATACTTTTCACAAAACCATTATAAACTGATTTCCCATTTTCAATGGGTTCAGGTATAACAAATAGAAAGCTCTAATAAAAATTGGTCGACTACGAAATCCCCTGAGCCCGAGGAACTGATATTTCAACAATTCTTCGCGTCTTTCTGCTTACACAAGGAACACACAGACACACATAGTCACGTACACATAAACACGCATGGGCTGCAGTGTGGGCTTACTATGGGAACTCAATTGTTATTAACTTTTCTTGTCGATGGACCATGTTCAGATCGTGATTATAATATTATAACGGCCAAAGCACAAGTCGCTAGTATTTGAAACGCGCCTTATACAAATTTATGGGTAGGGGGGGTGGATATAGGAGCGGATGGTGCATTTAAAAAAAAAACAAAATTCTATAAAATAAATATGAATCTACATTTCAACTTTGGAGCCTCTACCTCGAAGGATGTAGGAGCTAACTTATTTTCGATTATGTTTTTAATCGATAACAAAATAGAGGGATGACTTATCGAATTTTTGAGATATGCTCGCAATACTTACGGACATTTTAAACAAATTTCTCTCTCTAGCTCTTATATCTTCCGCGTTCAAACATACGGACAGACGGACGGACAGACAGGACAGGGAAGGGCTAAATCGGCTTAGCTAGTCGCCCTGATCAAGAATATATATATTTGATGGTGTCTGCTACGAGCCGATTCGATTTGGCTCTGTCTCCCTGTTTGTCTGTCCCTCCGTCTGTCTCTCCGCCCTTATGTATGAGAGCTTTTATCTCCGAAGATACTAGAGCCAGAGACTTGATTTTTTTTGTATGTTCGTGTACGTCATGCGCATACTGAGTTTATTTCCAAAAATCAATAACTGCTCCCGTCATTTTGTTATCCATTAAAAAGCTTATCGAAAATCAGTAATCAAATTACTGAGATATACTCCTACATCTTTAGGACTAGAGTCTTCTAATTTGAAACATATATTTGTTTTTTTAGGGAGCTTCGATTTTTTAAATCCACACCCACTCGCTCAATTCACCCCCTTCACCACCCTTGACTTTTGACAAATACACGCAATGTTATTATCACGTTTTGAGAGATAGTTCATCTACAAAGAAATTTATTAAACAATTAAGTTCCCATAGTTTCTGCGTGAGCGCTTATGTGTGTGCATGTGCTGTTTCTTGTGTAAGTAGAAAAGAAGCGAAGAATTATTGAAATATTCGTTTCTCGAAAGGTTCAGGGGATCTCGTAGTCGAGCAATCTCTTCTTACGTGCTTTTATGTTTTTAATCTACTAATCAAATACTAATTGAATATAATTGAGTTCACGAGCCCTCACAATAAATCAGGTAATTTTAATAAAACGAGCTTAACTCGATTACTATTCCTTTTGATTACATATTATACTATATACTTTTTATATACATTTTGTATGTTTTTTTTTTTTTAATATTTGCTCCGAGTTTTTCTTAAAAAAATCTACTCTAATTTACCCCATACTTTATTCTTCCACCATATGGCAAAACCCGTACGAAATAGTCGAAAAAGACTTCGGTTGTCACAGCATCCATAGAGCGTCATAAGACATATTATTGCCACTAATTTCACCATTCTTTGTATTAATACTTGGTGAATGAAACAGATGAATGTGTTATTTATCAAAAGAACTATATTATCAGTCAGATATTTTTCCTATTATAATATTATACATGAATAGATATGTATCTGAGAACACTCACGTTCTTGAAAATATATGTAAATAAACATATCCATGAGATAAGATATATATATACACACATATGTATATGTAACATTATTTCACTTTTGTGAATTCATAGTATTGAATATAACATACCTCAGCCCACTTTTACTCAATAATTACGTACAAAAAATACGATTTGAGTATTAGTACTTAAGTGAACAAATATGTAGTATATCAATCAAGTGAAATATGAATGAACATATTTATTCATCAATTTGATTCACACGAATAACAAAAGCAACTAATAAACAGCGCATGCGCTCTCTTGTCTTCTAGTGGCGGATATTAACTGAAGCTGTATTTAATATATCGATAATTGATGTTTTATACAAAATCAAAATAAATATACTTTTTTTTTAAATTTACATTTCAGGATAATTTCCTTGTGAAAATGTATTGTAAATTAATTGCATGGATTATCTGCATACAACTTTCAGATCGTGAGAGCAACGTTAATATCTATGTATTTGCTTATGTAGAAGCTTTTTGCAAATTTTAAGGGTGAATTTGGGCCGGTATCAAAAATAACAAGTACAAATATTTTTAAACAAGTAAGAAAGCTCTCGACTCTGGACGCACTCAAAAACACGCATAGGGTGCAGTGTGTGCTTACTATGGGAACTTAATTGCTTAATAACTTTTCTAGTCGATGACTATCTTCATGAAACTTTCATATCGTGATTATAATATTGAAATGTATGCATTTGCCTAAGCACAAGTCTCTAGTATTTTAAATATGCCTTTAACAAATGTCACGGTGATGGGTGGATATAGGAGCGGGGGGTGAACTATAACAAAAATAGAAATTCTATAAAAATCAACTAAATCTATATTTAAAATTCGAAGACTCTAGCTTTAAAGATGTTGGACATATAATTTAATAACTGATTTTCGATAAGCCTTTTAATCGATAACAAAATAGCGGAATGAGTTATCGTTTGATATACTCGATATGCGCGTTCAGTATATGGACATTTAACAAAAATTGAAGTCTCTATCTCTTATATGTTCTGAGATCGACGCGTTCATACATATAACAGACGGACATACATTTCAACAAAACCATTATACCCTGATTTCCCATTTTCAATGGGTATAGGGTATAAAAAGTATCTAGGTATTGTACTTTCTGACATCGACGCGATATCGACATATTTACGGACAGATTGACAGACAGAGGGACAGGGCTAAATCGACACACCTAGTCGCCCTGATCAAGAATATATTATCTTTAGGTAGTTAGATTTCCCATTTCCCGTGATCTCATAAAGTGTATATTTGTTCGGTCTGTCCGTCTGTCCATCCGTCCATATGTATGACTGTTTCGATCTCAGAATTCACTAGAGCTAGAGACTTGAAGTTTTTTGGTATGTTCGTGAAATCGATAACCGAAAATCGATAACTTATCCCGTTATTTTATTATAATTGATATAATTCCCCCACCCCTAAATCCCGCCTTCCCTACAAATATACAAAACGCGTATTTCAAATAGTAGATACTATGAAGATAGACGACCTACAAAAAAATTGATCAAACAATTAATATTAAACCCATTAGTGCCTGCGTGTGTGTGTTGTAAAAGGGAAAAAGCGAAGAATTATTTAAAGATCAATTTCTAAAAGGGTTCAGGTGATCTCGTAGTCGAGCAGTCTCGATTAGAGATGTCTTACCTTGTTTCCTTTCTTTAAATTTGGGGTGTACGGGGCATTCTACCCAAAAACTATAAATTACAAAATCATTGTATTCACTAGACAGACCTACGCAGGAAATCTAAAATATGATCTAGCTCTAACGGTATTTAAATTACGCTTAAAAAACGGAATCCATTTATTGATTATTATTTATAAAAAATGGTATGAGTTATAGAAGAAATATGATGCACTCGAAAAATTTCAATTCGTTTAGGAGATCTCTGCGCTCATAGGGACAGTCGGATGGATAGATAAACATGGCCCTGATCAAAAATGTATTTATTGAGCCTACCACGCCTCAAAAAACAATATCATTTTAATAAAAACCGGGTTTATTAAACCAAATTATTATTATATCATATGGCAAATAAATTATGTTTCAATGATCTTTATTTAAAGAGCTCATTGAATTTCATCCGTGCTTTACCATGTGATGGAAGAGAAAGTATATATTTTGTACAAATGTAATAAATAAATACAAAACGAACTCACAGTGTCATAAGACATTTTATTGCTACTAATTTCATCATTCAATACTTGGTGAATGAATCAAATGACTATGTTGTTTATCCAGAGATCTATATTGTCTACATTTATTATCAGTAAGATATTTTTCCCAGTATAATATTATATATGAATATGTGTATGTACATATGTATATATATCTCAAAATATTCACGTTCTTGAACATATATGTAAATAAACATATGTATGAGATAAGATATATGTATATACATACATATGAATATGTAATATTATTTCATTTTTGTAAATCCATAGTATTATACATACCTCATCCCACTTTTACTCAGTAATTGCTTAAATATACGAGATGAGTTTTAGCACTTAAGTAGACAAATTTCATATATGATGAGTGAAATATGAATGAAAATCTTTATTCGATACTTGTATTCACATGGGCAGCGCATGCGCTCTCTTGCCAGATAGTGACGAATAATATCTGAAGCTATTTTTAATATATCGATAATTGATGTCAGATACAAAATCCAAAAATATATTTTCTTTTATTTTGAACCTATTCAAAGTTAGTTTTGATTAGATAGAATAATTGTCTTCCGCTTATCGATTATTATTATTATTAAATGTATATGCTAAAAACGATAGTTGAAGATATAATTGTTTTGTGTATATCTGGTTGCGATGCCAACCTTCTATATAAGTGATGTGGTTAAGCCCCTTAGCACTAACCATACAACACATAGACTGGGCATGTAGAACAAATTTTTTACAGCCAACAATGTTAAGTTCAGGGACCACTATACTTCATATTTGCTCGGCTCGGTCGCTGGAGGCTCGGGCAGTGAAAATACTGCACGACAAAATCCGTGCGCTGCGAGCGCTCAAGCCGAATGGTCCCTTTTTATATGAAGCACAACTATGTGTTATTTGTCCCACTCTTTCTCTCGCTCTATCTCTGTCTTCTCTCTCTCAAATCAAATCTTTCAAATCATCGAACCCAGCAGCACACAAAAATTGAGATTTTTCGCGACGATACCAGCTCTTTCCTTTTGAGTGAAGAGTATACCGAAATCTTAAAGGCGTTTGCAACGCTCATGCACACAAAATATTAGCGTTTCGATGATTATTTGTGGGAAGCGTATGAAAGCGTTGATGCGCATAACGAATATTATTTCATGACGAACATTTGGCTGCCTGTGTACGAAGTAATGTAATGTGAATGCACTGTATGTATGCACTCACAAGCCAGTGCGTAGAAAAATGGAAAGTTATTGGCGACGATCCCACTTTGCCTACAGGCAGCTAGAGACTCGCACACAGGCATATAAATGCTCATACATGTAGCAAGGGACTGTAAGTGTGTGTATGCATGGTCGTCGCGAAGAATGATCTCTATGCGCACCAACGTTTTCATACCCTTCCCAAAAATAATAACGAAAACGCAAATATTTTCCATGAGTATGGCAAACGATTTGAAGAGTTTGGTATACTCTTCACTCAGAAGAGAACACAAGGGGTCTAGCTGCGAAGAAATTTGAATTTTTGTGAGCTGATTAACTGATTTTCGATCAGCTTTTTAATCGATAACAAAATGATGCGATGAGTTATCGTTTTGTAGTGGTAAACTTGATATGCGCGCTCAATATAATATTTAAAAAAATTGAAATCTCTAGATCTTATATGTTCTAAAATCGACGCGTTCATACATACGAACAGACGTACAGACGGACAAATCGACTCAGCTCGCCGCCCCGATCAAGAGTATATATACTTTATGGGATCTGCCACGCCTTCTTCCACCTATTAAATACATTTTAACGAAAAAAATGAAATGTAATTGTTGATTTTGTTATAACTGTATGTGATGAAACATAATGGCGTACTCATTGAAGCCAAAGTACATTCATCTCCCAGTATTATATAAAATAAATAAATGTGACAAAATCTCCTTTAAAGGTTACCTAGATATATAAAAATATTCTATTGAAATAGGCAAGAATGTACATACATGTTTGAATGTATCTGTGCACAAGCATAGAAAAAACGTTTCAATAGAACTTTAAGGAAATATGTGGTTTTATGGGTAACTTATTTAAAAAATCGAAATTTCTTAAAATACACATGCGTCTATAATTCAAATTTTAGGGGACTAGCTCAAAGAAGTAGAAGATATAACTTTTTTGATAAGGTTTCAAGTCGATAACAAGCAAATATGAGCCGTTATCGATTTATAGAGAAAAATCGATCAAAGATACCTACAACGAACCTATAAAGAAATATTAAGATGTGGTGTCATTTAAAACGGGAAATCAGGTCATATAGTTTGGTTAAAATGTCCGTATCAGGCAGAAGAGTGCGTTACAGATATCTTAAAATATATATTTTCTCGATCTAGTCGACCTTCTGTCTGTGACGCACATTTTAACAAATCCTTTATGCCCTGATTTCCCGTTTTCAATGAAACCCTTCATATTTGATTATGATTTTGGAGAGAATGCATGTATGTACCATTAACTCTATACATACCATGGAAAGCCATATTCAATTTCAGATCGGGTAATAAAAACACCAGTTTAAGGTTTGACATAATTCTGAATCTGTTTTATGAAATCTCAGTTTATGGTATTATATATCTTCAGATATCTTTAATTTATTTTAAGCACTTTCATTCTTTTAAGAAGTTAAACAGTTTTGAAAAAAACGATTTTTTCTCGGGATAATCATTAGTTAATGTTTGAACAATTTCCATTAGAGTATCATTCATTTCAATTTGAGCCTGTAATTGTTGCTCAATTGTGTTCTCTGATCTTAAAATTTTTTGTTGTCCTTTTGTTTGATTTAACTTACGGAATGCCTTAGCACGATTTTGTTTACGAATTATTTGCTCTAAATTAAAATGTTTTAAAACCAGAGCATCGTCAATCTGAGATCGAATAGATACGTCCTTATTTGAAATTTCTTTAAGGTCGTTTTGATTTTTTCGTAGAATATAGACCATTCGTTCAATATTATTTATGTTATCAGTAATACGTTTTTCTGAAAGAAATGTTATTTCATTTTGAATGGCTTTTGATTTGTTGCGAATTTCATCAAGCTTTATTTGAGCTTGGGATGCGTTCTTATATTTCTTCTTTTTTGCATCAACGTGTTCTTTCACCGATGCATTTACGAAAATTTGTTCACGATGCATCACGCAATGCTCCAAATCTTGAACCAATTTGTCCTGTGCGCGTTTTAGTTGATTTAAGCGAATGGTCATTCTATGAATTTCAATTTTCATTGCACCTATTTCACCGTTTAATGAACGCTCTGTTTTAGTCCAATCAATAGTTTCCTCAATCAATTTATTCTTCGTTTCCCAGGAAAGAGCTTCTCTATGTCTATCGAGTACGAAATCCTTGCTTAGCTCAATTTCATTTAACAATTCATTTATATCTTTTTCCAACTTTAATGTACTCATTTCGGTATCCTGAAAATAAATTTAATTTAATATATCATAAACTGAAGCAGATTACCAAATTTACCTTCAGTTTTTGGCTCAGCTCAAATTGTTCGTGCTCGTATTCACTTTCTTCAATATCATGGTTCTTTCGTTTAGTGTATATTTTCTCATTGAGAAGCTCCAATTTTGAGGTATACTTCTGAATATCCAGCCTTAGCTCTCTTGTCTTATTTTCAGATACTTCTAATTCTTGGTCAACCTTCAGTGATTTTTGTTTTATGATTGATAATTCTGAAAATAAATTTTCATCAAAATTTAAAGAAATTTCATTAAGTTTCAATATTAACGAGAAAGAGTGCTCTTTTCGGGGGTGCTAAATTGGTACATCGACCTAGCCGTTAAACGAAAATACTTAAAAATACAATTGCGATAGCAAAAGTACTTTCTGAGATAAGAGTATTCATCCAAATGAGAAAACGGATATGACCATATCATTTCACAATTCATAAGTAATTTAATAATTACCCATTAATAAGCTTAATGTATTAAAATACTTTGAGATAACAATCTCTTTGTTTTGTTGGAAGCATACTTACGTTTTCTAGTCACCTGAATTTCATGTAGCTGATCACTTCTTTTATGGGTTAAATTTACAAAATGATTTTGAAGCATTATCCAAAATTGTTGATGCTCTCTTATTTGGTACTCGCCTACATGAATAGATTTTTCTATTTGCTTTATCTGATAAAAAAAAAAAAAAAAAAATATTGAATATTAAGGCTGCAACATTAGCAAAAAAACAACACAAATTTACAAAAATATGGGTCTGGCAAATATCGAATAAGTTAATTATAGATACATAGAATATATAGAAAAATACAAAGCTAGAATTCTGACCCCCCTACAGTGCTAATCAAGTTCTTTTGAAAACAAATAAAGATGTATCTGAAATTTAAGAGTCTATAGGAGTGATCTGTGCTCGAATAGGAAATATCCTGAACCCTGAACACTACACAGAAAGAAGAACTCTACAATTAGAAACATATCTAAAAATCCAGAATATTAAAAATGTTGATAATGGTTTTTTTTTTCGTTTTTTTTTTTTTTTTTTTTTTTTTTTTTAATAATTTGCATTATCCATAAAAAGTATACAGTAAGCATTTAGATACTTAGCTTTTATATTTATGGGGTCTAAGTTCCTATTATCAGGGGATACCTGGAACGCCGTATGATCTGGATTTTAATGTATGCAGTTCTGAGATGTTAGGTATAAACAATTTATTTTGCATACATAACTATTAAATATGAAAAATTTCCGTTTTCATTGAATAAAAACACATAGTACATTTAAAATCTGTAGCTATTACGGTTAAGAAGGCACTCAAAATCATACTCAATTTATATATTTATATCAATAATAACAATAACCCATGTACGCATGGGATGCGATGCTCACAAAAATTGTAGAAGCAATTGTGAGGCTATGTGCCTGAATATGTGCATGTGTATATGCATGGAACATGAACATTGGCGTGTGCCTATCACAACTTTGTGTGAATTGTGTGAACGACTTTGGGTTCGAATTACAGAACCGCGTTTATACTTAAGTACCTGATTTTGATTGAATGATCATGGCGTTTTTACAAAAACACATACATACAAAACTGTCGCTTTTTTTGGCTTACACATGGCTATATTGACTCAGCTCGCCGCCTTAATCAAAAATATGTATGTGTTATAGGGTATGACACGATGTCTTCTATCTATTAGAAACCTTCTGTATGTCGCCTCTGTTAAATATGTACATTTTATTTCCACTTACAAAAAATTTTTGGCTTGCATTTTCATGAAAAATACTATCTAACGAATAACACAAATAACCTTATGAACCAATATTACCTTAAGTTCCGTTGGGTTACCAGTTTCGTCACCATGAGCGCTGTGGATCTCTTCAATTTGGCTATTTAGCTTTTCGAATCTCTGCATTTTGATTTCAATTTTAGATTGTATCTTCTTTAGCTCATCATCCAAACTATTTGACTTTTCTTCAGCTTTAGTTAATTTGTCCTGAACTTTGTCATTTTGTTTCTTTGTATTAAATAATACGCTTCGCAATTTCTCCACATCGAGCATGGCCAATGCTAATTGATTTTGTACTTTCGACAAGGAAATGTCAACGCTTCGACGATGCTCTTGAGCTTTATTTAATAATTTTAGACGATAAGCACTAGCTTTATCTGTGATAAGCTGATCCTGAGCTAACTTCAAAATGGCTTCCTCAGTTCTGAATTTCTTTTGATGGTTTTTGTCCAAAATTAGATCGAGTCTACGCATTTCTGATAATAATTTATTTCCTTCACGAGTAGCTTCTTGCAAATCGGCTTCAGTACGGGCCAGAAACTCTGGAAACTCGTCCAGCTTGGTTTGCAAAGTCAGTAGTTCTTCCATTTCCCTTTGGCCTAAAAATTAGTATAAATCAATAATAACTTTATTGCGATTGATTAGGCTCATTCACTTACAATCCCGACTTAAGTTACTCATATCATCGGCTAATCTTTGTTTGAAGGATTCCAGCTTTTTGTTAAGCTCCATTTCTCTTGAAATTTGCTTTTTCACTGCCTCAATTCCATTTGAATTCAGTTTTATTGACTCTTTTTGCTTACTGTTGTATTTATGAATAAATTGTATTTATAAATAACGAATAAAATAAAATAAAGGAAATTCAGTACTGCTTCCAAAACAATTACATACCGTATGTTATCCTGTACTTGAAACAGTATTTTATCTCTTTGCTGAATAGCTATGATAACTTCACTCCATGCCTGAATTAAGCGTTTATGCTCATTTTGCAAAGCCTCCAAATCAGTGTTAGCATCGGCAATGCTCATGTTAAGGACATTAACCACCTCCTTAATTGCAACTTCATCTTCGGAAATTGATTGCAGTTCAGCTTCTTTTTTCTTTACTTCCATATCAAGTCTATAAAACAGTATGTCCGATTTTCTTTTTTCCTCTGATAGCTGTTTTTGCAATTGGGCATCGCGACTAACAATGCGCTTTGCATTTTTAACTTCATCTTCCACTTCATATGCCCAATTCTTGATATTACTGCCCAATCTCTGAAGATCTTCTAGTTCCATCATTCGAGTATGGTATAATGATTTTTGAGTTCTTGTCAACTTAATTTTCTCGTCATATTCTTTCTTTAGAATCTCTACAGCGGCTTCTTCTAGTTGGCGTTTTTCGATATGTTCATCAATTTGGGAAGATATTTCTTTGATTTGTTGCTCCTGGTATGTAATTTTATTTTGCATATCATATAATGCCAGCCCCTGCTCCTCCCTATGTTCCTCTTTGGTCTTGACATGATATTTAATATCTGTAATCTCATTTTCCAACTTATTTTTTGTACGCAAAAGATGTTCCTTCAAGGACAGTTGAAATCTTCGTAGCAAAGGATGGCTAGGCGGAAGTATTCCCATTTCTTCGGGCTCCAGAACAGGCTGCTGACCCTGCTCCTTAGTATTTGCAAATTTACAGGACTCGTAATCCTCATCATCAGACATTGTAAATAAATGTTTTCTTCCAGCAAATATATTTTTTACAAAATATGTTTCGTATAATTCAGTTCAATTGTGTTAAAATATTTGTTGTTTTTGACAATAATACTTGACGTTTATGGTTGCTAAGCGTTACGAACGGTTCTGTGCAAAGCCAGTAGTGCTGTCAGTCTATCTGTTCCGCCGCTTTTAAAGCTATAGGTTTTTATTGTTTCTAAGGAGTTTGTAATATTCTCGTTATTATATACTTTACTATAAAATTATATTCATTATATATTCTCTGTATATCAATTCTAATCGAACCTAATCCAAATATCTATTGTTCGAATAATGCGAAAATAAATAACAAAATTTAGCTAAATTAACATTATATCTACACTTAATATCTCAAACGCCAATTGGTAAACCCGAAACTAATATACATACGATATGTGTTGCCAAGGAGTTGTGTGTTTAATGTTTAGGTCAGTTTCTTTTTTTTTATAAAAATATTATACAAGGAATACCAAGTAGGAAAAATCTAGATATATATATATATATATATATATATATATATATATATATATATATATATATATATATATATATATATATATATATATATATATATATATATATATATATATATATATATATATATATATATAATTAGATTTTTCCTACTTGATATTCCTTGATATCATCATTTTCGAAGCGAAATAAGTATAGTAATTTTTAAAATCATCCGGGTATCCACAAGGTTCATAACTGGAATATATGCTTGGGTTTATCAACGTACTCATTTTAAAAGGCATTGATATATAACGAACGAGTCAGGCACATCTCTTTCTGTAAACGTCTGCAGACCCCAAAATGCGCAAATAGTTTCTGGCACCGTCGCATACTGCGATAAGCGTTCTGGTCAAAGCTCAAATGGTATAGTTACTTAAATATTGCTGGCAAGTTGAGTCGAACATCCCTTTTAGCAAAACGCCATATCTAAACGGCCATGGAATCCTTAAAAATAAACACGTTATTCTTTGACTTGATCCATCAAACGCTTTAAATTTCCAAATCCACAGTCTATGCTGAATATTGGTAATGAATTCAGTAAACCAACCAATGAGTTAACTTAAGTGTATACAAAATTAACTTTTCAAATCAGACATGATGATTACATTTT
This sequence comes from Drosophila mayaguana, assembly GCA_037075325.1. NCBI lineage: Eukaryota > Metazoa > Arthropoda > Insecta > Diptera > Drosophilidae > Drosophila > Drosophila mayaguana. The sequence goes on from JBAMCG010000101.1 coordinate 1,509,236, forward strand.
AATTATTCAAAATTTCAACATACAAAGATTTGAGGTTTGTTAACAATGCTTACAAAAAATAATAGTTATATTCATAGTGCATTTGCATAAATGTAAATTGTTTACTTAAAATTCATACATTTAAGAGATCGTACTGTTGCACTTGAAAGGTAATTTGAAATTACATGCATATACGGCTGCTAATTGAAAATACGAATCTTTAGGTACGTAAATAGATACACACATACATATATCAAATTGTTTGATGAGCAATGCATATCTGCCGGTTTCAATTGTAAAAAGAGTAGAAATTTTATTTAACATGTTTACAATAGTACATGTAAATATGGATGTCGAAGGAATTTCATCTTCGTTATAAGTGAAACAATCCTAAAACATATACTATATTTCATCTTAGAGTATTATATATTCATTATTCTAATGTTCTTTTGACAATAATTTTTTAAGATTTGAATTCAATACAAATTGAGAGCAAATGCACATAAAAATGTTAAAATTACATGAACTCTTTAGAATATGTTTCAATTAATATTTTATCAATTGTATTTACAATGTATAGGCATTACACGCGAGACGATTCGACGTAAATTTGTATGTAAAAAACTTCACTTTGTTTCTTGGATAATATAAAACATATTAAAACTTATTTGCTCTGTGGAATAAAACAGTCAAGGCAAAAGTTTTATATCTTCAAAGAGAAACAAATTGAGTCTTGGGTGTCCCTATAAAAGTAACTGACAAAAACATTCAATTTATAAGATTGTGGAAAGACAACACACATTTTGAAATTTTAATTTGAAAATATAACAATCAATTTTGATGACTACATCCCTAAAGACAATATTTATACATTTTTCAGGGGAAACTTGGCTTAGTTTGTTTATATTAAAAAAAGATTTGAATGAATATATGAAATATTTTAATTGTAGTAATACAATAAGAGCTACTGAAATAAGGCAGACTATTCTGCTCCTAGGTTCCCATAAAGAACAGACAATGACAGCTTTAAAAATTAAATTGTAAAATATTTTTCTTTGCTAATATCCTATTGAATTGGAAATGCCCATATGCTCATACATTGATTGTTATTTATTTAAATAATTATTTTATCAAATATTATACTTATATTATTTGCGAGAACCGCGACATGTAATTGATAATGAAATTTTTTTCTTTTCTTTTTTTTTAATTTTTTGATTAAAAATTGTAATATGTAACTGACAAAAAATTATATATGTGTTATATATATCCTATGTCTTCAAAATTTCTGTGTATACATTTATTTCATACCAGGAAATAGCACATACAATATACCTCAGTGAAATGAGTTAGGATCAATATAATAATTTGTAACATTTTACACCTCTGAATCAATTTTAAATTGCTTTCCAAGGGCTAGACACCCTTATTTCAAAAGCTAATTATGGTCTGTAAATTATAACTTTTTTTGATAACTGAAAATTTATCATTCAGAAAAATATTCATAATTATTATTCCAGGAAGCACGTATTACGAAGTATCCTGAACAGCATCGGCACATCATACACAGATTATTCTTTGAGATTTTTCCACTTCTAGTTATAAGCAACTGCCATAAACGTAACACACTTCACAGCGTAGGAAAATAAAAGCTATCATATTAAGGTACGTTTCTTTTCAAAATTAACTGTGCATACAAAAATTTTCATTTTTCATTACCGCTATACTTTCGATAAATAAGCTTGATCTCCTACAAAATATAATTGGTTTTATGCTACCCCAAAGAAAATATTTTCTGGTATTATAGAAAATACCAAAAATTTAACAAATTTTTTTTAATGATAAAATTATTTTAAAATAACGTATTAAAATTTCCATGAGGTATATGCTTAGCCAAATACTTATTAATGTGATTTACAACTATATTGAATATGTGTGGGATGTTCATAAATAGACCTTATTACAGTTTGTTTTCTTTATGTATAACATGAATACATTTACAACTGTAGAGTAAGGTAAGTTACTTCATAAGTATGCAAAATTATGACATGAGAAACTATATAATTTAATTATCATATTTTAAAAAGACAAAATCAAAATAAAACAAATAGTTAAAAATATGAGTTTTTATTTTTTAATAATTGTTTTTATAGCGCCTGTTCTGGTTGTCGTTCTTTAAATTTCAACGTTTCTTGAAAGATTAATGATTTTAAAGCGTCTCGCGATATATCATCATTTTCCATTTTAATGTCAAATGGTACTTCTGCAACGGGCTACAAAGTAAAAAAGAAATAATCAGGCTATATTATCGCATCATTGAGATATTAAGATTACCTCGTCGCCAGGATCATAATACTGCTCTAAATATGGATGTGCAAGAGCTTCCTCTACTGGAATTCGCTTGTGCGGGTTGAACGTCAACATTTTACCAAGTAAATCCAAAGCCAAAGGGTCCGCATTTGGAAATAACCTCGACCATGGCACATTTGGTTTAAAAGGCAAGGACTCTAAATAATTTCGTGCCTAAAATACACTTATTACAGTCTGTAAATAATACATTGACAAATTCTTAACACCTACCTTTTCATTTATAATACATTCTAAATCTTCCTGGGATGGAGAGCCTAGGACTCCAAGAATATGGTTCAGTTGATCTAGATAATGTTTCCCCGGAAAAATAGGTCGGTTGCTTAACATTTCTGCCAAAATGCATCCAACCGACCAGATATCAATGGATTTTGTATATCCCTTTGAATTAAGCATAATTTCAGGTGCCCGGTACCATCTAGTTGCTACATATTCTGTAAGAAAACCAGTATGGTCGTGGTCTGGATCAGCAATGCGAGCCAAGCCAAAGTCGCAAATCTAGATAAGGATAGAATTTCAATAACTGTAGTGTATGTAACGTTTCATTTATATATACGTTTCATTTATATATAACGTTTCATTTTATATACACACTTTTAGATCGCACGTCTTGTTTAACAAAAGATTGCTCGGCTTAAGGTCTCGATGTAAAACGTTTGCCGAATGGATATACTTTAAGCCACGCAATATCTGATACAGAAAGTAACAGATATGATCATTACTCAGCCTCTGGAAATAAAAAAAAAAAAAATTTTAATTAGGAACTATAAATAACTAGTAAGAGTACCGGATCGCCGTAGCGACTGCCCTTGGGGTGCAATTTAGGCAATGTTATTATCCTTATTTGTATAAGGAATTTTCTAATAATTTTTTCTTAATATAATATGAGAGCAATTATTTATGGAAGTGATAGAGAAAAAGAACAGTAACTTAATCTTTTAGCTCTGGGAAGCCAGATATACCCGCATAAGTGTTTTGGATTGTCATGTCTCTATAACTTTAAAGAAAAGTGCTTCCGAGATACCGGATATTTCCTTATTTGTCACAGACGCCCTGATTGACTGATGAAAAGATAGACGGAAAGCAAGACGGACATTGCACAAAAATACTTATTAAAAGACAAATAATATTCCATAAAGGAGCGCTCTTCGAAATGAGCCACAGCCATTTGACCTAAAGTAATTATTTACATTCTCAAGAATGCCCAAAATTAAAATACAATTATTTATTTAATTTAAATCACCTGTGTTTTAAGTAGTTTATACAGATCAGTCTCCATTAAGCATTGTACAATATATACATCCCTCATTTGTTCTATGCTATCTACTCGCAGAATGTCACGTATATCAATAATCTAAATGAAACAAATTATATTTAATTAAAATGGGCCAAAATTATTAATCTACATTACATTTTCGTGTTTAAATCTGGTTAATATGGTTATCTCCCTTAGCGTTCGTTGACAATACGTTTGATGCTCAAAGGGTGAAATTTTTTTTATAGCAACTCTTTGGTTTGTCAACGTGTCATCAGCGGATCTGTAAAATAACATAAAAATGTTGTTTTATAAATAATGTGGAGCAAGGCTACCCTATATTAAAGTATCAGCCTAAAAAATAAAAGGAAGACATACTTAAAACTAATTAGTGCACAATTAAGAGAGGACATGAAATGTTCGTTATTCTGATAACACTCGGTGTATAATTTGTAATACATTGCGAATGCGCATTTAGATAATATTGATAATAAAACTCCCTTATTACACATAATTTAATAGTCATTAACGTATTTGCTAAAACAGTCAACAAAAACAATGAAACAAAAGAAATAAAAATTTATAAAATTTTTGACAAATCAATAGGGGAGATTTTTCTCAAACTATATAACCAATACTGTAGCCTAGCCTTAAGAGTGCAGAAAATGATTGGGATTTTGTTCGTTCCCATATTCTACTAAATTTTTATGGCAAATATAGCTAATTAGGAATGAAATTCTTTTTTTTTTTAAACGAGAAATATTCAATTAAATATATAGATCATATGCTAAAAGTTTCATTAAACCGCCTAAGTTACTCAGAGTTTATGAAAGAAAACATGGTGTATTTCAAGGAATTTTTTTTACAGGCAGAAGAAAGCATTGCAGACCTCATAAAGTATATATATTCTTGATCAGGGCGACGAGTTGAGTCGATATAACACGTCCATCTGTCCGTCCGTCCGTACGTCCGTATGAACGCCGAGACCTCTGAAGATATAAGAGCTAAACACTTGAAATTTCACATGCTTACTTATGTACCCCATACGCAGTACAAGTTTATCATATTTTTTCGATAACTCATCCGATTTTCTTATCGAGATTAATTGAACGAATACACTTGACTATGATGACGTTTAGTTTCGTATTGATCTTTATTCTTCCGAGCCCGGGTATTTATACCGAGGCTCATGCATATTTTCATCCCTTAAATCTAGTGTGTCTATTGCTGAGTTTGTAAAGCTCAGCATTGGTCTATTACATATTCTTATTTTATCGCTGAGTGTGTAAGGCTCAGCATTGGTCTATTACATATTCTTATCTTATCGCTGATTGTGTAAGGCTCCGCGTTGGTCTATTTATTATTCTTATCCTATCGCTGAGTTTGTAAGGCTCAGCGCTCGCCTCTTACATCTTATCGTCGGGGTTGCAAGGGTCATAATTCATCAGTATATTTTTAGGGTCCACACATTGGGCACTTATCTATTCCTATCGCACTACCTACTAGCCGTTGAGTGAGTATGAGGCATGTATACGATCTTCGTATATTTGTATGTTCATGCCTGAACATTCTGCGGGGGACCAGAGTGTGTGACATCCGGTACTTATTGCCGGTGGTTTCTTTTCTTAATAATATATAGGACAAATACAATTTTGATAATTATTAGTATTTTTGACGAAATGACCATGCTTGCAATCCTTATGGCCTTATGTTCGCGCCTGAACATTCGGCGGGGCCCAGAAAATGTGACTTCCAGATAAACCGAATATACCGCCATTGACTTGGTCTTTTGCTCAGGTGGAGGTTCCCATGCCAAGTAAAGTCGAGCCTTTTTGAAGAACTTTCGCCACTTGTAGTTGTCATCAATTGTTGAGTTTATATAGATTGCAGCTGGAGCTGCTGTGGTCGCTCGCTTCATAATTGCCGAAGCCAAAGTCCCCAAGCGATAGACGACCTTATTTCGATGATGATGCTTTAGAACAGCTATTGATACTGATTGACCTGAATCGCTTGTAGTGGTTATGGTAGTTTCCTTTAATATGTTGCTGCTATTTCCAGTTGAGTCCTCTTCCGATTTAATTGTAATTGCTGTTTGCGCTGCTGTGGTCATCACTGAAGAGCTTGAGTCGATATTGTCGCTTTTCTCTTCAGCTGCACTTCCAGTCGCCGTTTCAATCTCCGCAGAAGTTTGCTCTTCCGTCGTGCTACTATTATCCATTGGTTGAACTTCCAATTGGATATCTGTTGATGCATCTTCAGTGGTACTCAACATCGATGTCGAAGATGTGGAAGAAATTCCATTCTCGTCCTCATCTTCTATGTGCTCCGGTTTTTGTGGTTGATCCTTTGTCGGAGTTGGTGGAGCCCAGATCTTCGTTACTGATCTTTTGTCTTCACCTGTATTTGTTGTTACTACTTGAACCTTATTATCTTGTTCCGTAGTTTTAGTTGTATTTCCTCTCATGTGGAGGCTTGCCGGCGAGTTGAAATCCCACTTTTTGAACACTATTGCATCCAAAGCAACCTGATATGCTGTCATCTCATTAGCGGTGACCTTGTCACTCTTATCAGACGTGCTCACGCAATTGCGGATACTGCTTTCATAATTATTGTTTAGCAGTTCCTTGTCCACTGGCATATAACGTTTATAGCGTTTGCATAAGTAGTCCCACGCTGAATTGTAGTTACCTACTCCAATTGCGAAATGGCTTATGAGTTGTTGAGCGTCTCCTTTGAGATACATTATCAGGTACATGAGCTTAGTCTTGTCGCTGATATCCTTCCTGTTGTCAATTATTTTGGTGAACTGCTCGAAGAACGTTGGCCACGCCTAGGGATTTCTTTTAAAATATGGAAGTGTAGGCCTCGGTCTTTTCGGAGAGTCTTCCTTTATGTCTTGCAAGTCTTCTAATTTTCTGTTGAGCTTTTTCCATCGGAAAGATAACCTGCCTTTATAGGCAAGAATATCTGTGCAGTTGTTGCTCTCTAAGATAGCAGTTTTTCTGCCATTTATTTCCTAACTTTTAGATCTTTTTTATTCACAAGCTTTACCAACTCATCCATTGGGCTCGACCAACCAAATGAAAACATTTCTTGCTTGGATGTCTCGGTCTCGTTTCCCAGCTATAAAGTTGGTTTGTGTCTATGGCGTGGTCGGCAACTTCGACATTCATGAACTCCTTGTAAGTCCTGATTTCTGCCATTATGTCATCATATATTACTCTTTAAATATTGATGGTTGACGACACCCAGTTGTTGTTTGTTGTTTTTATTATAGATCCATTGGCTTGACCCGTTGGAGGTTTTTTTGTTTTGATCACCAGGTTGATCTTGCTGTGCCTCTACTCACAGCTCGGGTTGGTAAGCCAATGCACAAATCTATAACACTTTAGCACTTTACTTTGTACTATTTACATTTCGTATTGATCTTTATTCTTCTGAGCCCGGGTATTTATACCGAAGCTCATGCTTATTTTCATCCCTTAAATCTAGTGTGTCTATTGCTGAGTTTGTAAGGCTCAGCATTGGTCTATTACATATTCTTATCTTATCGCTGACTGTGTAAGGCTCAGCATTGGTCTATTACATATTCCTATCTTATCGCTGAGTGTGTAAGGCTCCGCGTTGGTCTATTTATTATTCTTATCCTATCGCTGAGTTTGTAAGGCTCAGCGCTCGTCATCTTATGATGACATCTTATCGTCGGGGTTGCAAGGGTCATAATTCATCATTCATTCATTCATTATTATATATTTTTAGGGTCCACACATTGGGCACTTATATATTCCAATCGCACTACCTGCTAGCCGTTGAGTGTGTATGAAGCATGTATACGATCTTCGTATATTTGTATGTTCATGCCTGAACATTAATCGATAAATTGATTTTTTTTATTCAGCGTAATTTTGATACTTTTAGAGCTAGAGACTTCAGATTTGGTTTTTACATACTTCTGATCAATACGCAGATTTTGTAATTTGCAGAATATACACACGGAATATACATACACATTTTAACATTTTTATCACGTTCTGAAAGTTTCATGAAGATAGTCCCACTACAAGATAAACTTTCAAAACGTGTTCATAATGTTCAAATGTGTGCATATTCCAAAGTATACGTCTCTAGTACTTAAAATAAGTTTTTTGCAAGTTAGGGGCAAAGGGGCGTGGTATACAAAATCTGTAAATCACAGATCAGATGTATATACACAATAAGTCTGAAGTTTCTAGGTCTAAAAGTATTAAAATTATGCTGAATAAAAAAAATAAATTTATTGATTAATCTCTATAAAAATATGAATCGAAAAAAGTGTCTAGCTCTTATATCTTCTGAGATCTCGGCATTCATACGGACGGACAGGGCTATATAAACTCAGGTCGTCACCCTAATCAAGAATATATATACTTTATTGGGTCTGCGATGCTTCGCTCTGCCTGTTACATACTTTTCACAAAGCCAATAAACCCTGATTTACCACTTTTAATAGGATCAGGGTATAAAACAAAATCAAAAAATTGTGATCACACACTTCACTTCATTACACTGCACACTATATGTCGTCAGTGAGGTCAACCCCCAGGCCAAGGCGACTGAAGAAATGCTGAAACTGGCGCTAGGTAAAGGTCGTTGCAGGTGAGCTTTAAGTAACCAAAGGAAATATTTTCTGCTGTTTCAAGCATTTTAGTTTCGTTTTACTTAAATATAAATATAAAATGCATCCTGATGCATACAAATAGACAACTTAAATGATCTTCTGTAGCTCTTCTTCATTCCTTGCTCTTTTTAGCAGACAGAACGAGAGATAGAAGGAGAAACATATTGGGAAACAGATATACAGACAGACAAACGAACAGGTATATAGCCAAATAAATTACCTCATTAAACTAGTCAAAAATATATATGTATGTATGTTGATTTGCATTAAAGTTAAGTCGAAAACGGTTTGAGTGCAAAAGTGCGCTCGTACATACATATATGAATCGGAGACAGAAAAGAATTGAAGGGTGGGAGTTGGTAAGATGGCACACAAACACAAAAATGTTCATACATATAGGACAGGACTGTGTGTGCAGGGTCGTCGCAAAAATAAATTCTTAATGCCTGTAACCAGCTATACGAAGTAGCTTAAGCACGCAAAAAATCGAGTGACTCAACGCCTTTACACATTGCCAAATTTTTCATTTCGCTTTAAGCTTAATTTATTCTCTTTCATTTTACTGAAGACGGTAAGTGATGATACCTAAAGCGCACTCCAAGTCAAACTCACCGAATATGTTGTATGCTTCTCGCTCACTTCACTTCACTTTATATGTAATGGACTCTATATGACGTACATACATATGTTGTGAATGAAGTCATGAACCCCGTTTATATATGTATGTATATGTTTGATAAGGTTAAATGTTGATATACTAAATAGCTTATGCAGTGACAAAAAACGCCGCACTTTAAGATTATCAAAACTTTTTCATTCTCTAGCTCGGAGTTCTCCCAAATGATATTCAATTCGACCAATTTTGAGTTTATGGAGTCCCCGTGAATGATTTCTGTAGTTTTAATATAATTTACGGTGTGTTCGTGTTTAAGAATTATTGTGCAGAGCTTTTACTTAGGCAAGGTTTGAAAACATGGGAAAACGAAAGCAGATGAATATTTCTAAAAATAAAAAACAAAATTATTGCATTTCCTGAGCTAATTTATTCAAATCGTGAAATAGCGAAGAAAGTTGGGTTAAATGAAAGTTCAGTTCGACGTATTGTGAAAAAAATTCGTGAGACGGAGAAAGTAGAAAGGAAGAAAGCATCAGAAAGAAAAGAATGCACAAGAGATCGAGGAAATTACATTATCTTAAGAACAATCCTACAGAATCGGTTAAAAAAGGCTGTGGAAAGTGCATCTGAAATGCAGAAACAATTTCCCAATTTGGCAAGTACTCCAACCAAAAAACCGCATCTCAACCAAAGAGTGTCGATTAAATTGGGCCAACGATAAGAAAAATGGGGTCATTCCGAATGGTCAAGGTTTATATTTTCGAATAAAACGAAATTCAACCTTATTGGACCCGATGGTTGCCTCAGAGCTTGGCGCAGAAAAGGAGAACGATTTTCCGAAAACTGCTGCCTTGCAACTGTAAAGCATTCGCCTTATGTTCTGATAGGGGGATGCATATTCAGATTTAAAACGGAGTCAATTATTATGCTTCAAGGAATGATGAATGCCGAAAAATATAAAGAAATTATCCTCAGTTGATTGTGTCTAGTGTGACCCCATGACCCCCATTGTGCTCGCTTTGGAAGTGTTTTTTTTTTTTTTAATTTTTTTTTTTTTTTTTTTATCTATTCTTAAACCATACATATTGACGTCAGAATTGGGTATTGTGTCCTTAGATTGGGCAGGAAACAGTGCCCTATTGAAAACGTCTGGGCCTTAATGACTTCTAAAATAAGGAAACAAAAGCTGAAAACAATGTTTGAGTTGATGAAAACTATTGAAGAAGTGTGGTCTGAGGATATTACAGCGAAATATCCAATAGGGTAAAATGCGTAATCAAAGCCAAAGGTGGTCCTACGAAGTATTAACTAATTCATAATTTAATTTTTAAGGTCAAATGTAATCATTGTTGAATTTTTTATAATTTATGTTTATATCAATTACTTTAAATAATATGAAAAAAACTGGTTTTTGTTGAAAATTGTGTTAACTTTGATTTTATAATTTTTTTTTCATAGCCTGTAAAAAAAAAAAGTCTAATTGGATTGAAGTTAAATAAATATAATGTTTTAAATATTATTTGAACTTGATTAATTAATATAAAAAAAATTACGATTACATTTAGATTTAGATGACTACCTGATCAAAGAAAGTACAAATTCCAAAAAATTCAGATTGCGGCTTTTTATTTGTCGCTAGGTTTACATTAATAATAATTAATATTGGATGGCGTAGACAGCCGTTTCTTCTCATCTATACTCAGTTCTCTTACTGACTATTCCATCCTCCAAAGGATTTATTATCAATAGACTAGACCACTTTTAAGTAGGCTAGATCTAGAATAAAATAGGTTAATTGATTGCAACCTCATGCGTACGTATTCATGCGTACCTACGCGTGTGAGTGTGCGTGTGTATGTGCATTGGATGTTTCCTGTATAAGGAGAATAGAGACGAAAAATTACTGAAACATTAGTTAGTTCACTGAACCTCGTAGTAGTGCAGCCACCACTTGTTTTTCTGCTGAATTTACATTAAGTTACATGTATATTATAAACTTATATTCAAGAAGAGTGTTCTAAACTTTATTCAGAATCTTTGGGAAGTGTAGGCTAGAAATGTCTACCATAACCGGTCTCTGCTTACAGGCAGCTTGGAACTCCATAGAGCCAGAGCCAGCGGTCTGCAACAATTTGGTCAAATCCATCGCTTGTACGCTGTATAATAACGGTATCGCAACTAAATAGCAAATTTTCAATTTTGAGTTGTTTTTAATGAAAGTTTTCTTTTGTCCGATTTGGCGTTTAATTTCAAATTCAGATGGTCATATTCAGTTATTAGTTTTTTTTTTTAATAAAAATTATGTTACTGTTCGAAATTTCAAATTATTATACGAATTTACGAAGTGAGTTAGTATATTGGTTTTGTGCATGTCCGTCTTGCTGTCCGTCTGTCCGTATGAACGCAATCTATTTCGGCGCTATTAGAGCTAGAGACTTGAAATTTGGAACACATACTCGTGTATATCTCCGATTTATAAAGTGTTAAAATTTTCCTGATCCGCCACTAGGGGCGTGGCAAATCAGAAAATGCATTTTCCGATATGCCAGAAATCATGTTAGTTGAAGAGCTAGAGCGCTGAAATTTAGAACGTAGCTTCGTGTTGACAACCCAAAATCAAAAGCTATGGCGGATATATTTACGCCCATTGGGGGCGTGGCAAATCGGGTAAAACTGTATCTCCTAGAGTTTTAAAGCTAGAACACTCAAATTTTGCATGTGAGCTAATGCTACGATTCTATAAAGATTGGTTATATTATTGGTTAAATTATATGTCTATGCCCACTAGGGGCGTGGCAAATCGGATCTGAAGATATAGTGATTTTTCAAATTCTGCTATTGATGCTGAAATAGAGACCTGAAATTTGGTATATATACTCGGGTCGATCACCCAAGACCAAAAAGCTATAGTGGATATATCTCCGCCCACAGGGGGCGTGGCAAACCGCAAAAGTTTATATCTCCTACAGTTATAGATAGTAAAATTTGGATAGTTGAGTTACTGGTAGCCTCCTCTATCGATGACCCAAACATAGTTGTCACGCCTCTTTAGGGGCGTGGCATATTAAAAATACCCTATAATTTTTCCATTTTTTGAGCGTAAGCATTCAAATTTTAAAGTTGGGTTACCATTAGCTCGTTCTAAAAACTGGCCAAAACTGAGGTGTCTATGTCCACTAGGGGCGTGGCAATCGCCATTTCTAGTGTCAAATTACGACATTTATATGTGTGAGCCATTTATATATATAAATAGACTTAATAGGCATTGATAACACGGAAGAAAACATTTTTGTGGAATTTAAAAAATAAAAATTAAATTATAAATCTTAAAAAAATTAAAAGTTTTCCCCGGGGCTCGAAGCACAACCACAACAACGCCCACTAGAGGCGTGGCGAATCGGCATTAGTAGCAGCCAACTAAGAAATATATATGCGTGCGTCACTTATATATATAAATAAGCTTTGTAGATATTCATAAGACGGAAGGAAACATTTTTATGAAATTGAAAAAGTATAAACGAAATGATAACATAAAATTTCAATTTTTAAAAAAGTTTTCTGCGGGATTTGAACTCGCACCTCAACAAAATAGCTAAAATAAGAGCATTCCGCGCCTTTGCCTACAGCACCACCGCGGCACCCACAATAATGATAATTAAAACGAAATGAAATTATTCGTAGGTCGCCATATAGCAAAGAAAAGCCAAAGTAACGGCTAGGAATTCAAAAACAATGCAAAGACAAATCAATCGCAATTGAGATTCTTAGAAAATGCTAAAGTACGTATTATATGTACATACATACACACATACCAATGAGCACGTGCTGAAATTGTGTATGGAGACTTTTTTGTATATGTACGTATTTTATATATGCATGTATATATCTGCGTATAAGCATTTGAGAGCTATCTAAGAAGAAACAAATTTAAACTTATAACAATTTTCGACTAAGAAAATGAAAAGTATTAAGTGCTATTAATTCAAGCTCGCACCCTCCCAATAAAATATCGAATTTATGAAAAAGAAAATGTGATCGAATAGGTCTTGAACCCACGATACCTAACACGACTTGCGTTGCCTTAACCATCGGCACCACTGCTTCGGTTGGTTATCTAGTAGCGAAAAATTATATATGTAACTTCAGTGCTAGAGCGTCATCTCACAAAACTAAAATAACGACTAAAAATTCACAAATCAATCGCAATTCCTAGAATAGGCTAGAAGGCGCGCTTTTGTCTGTAGACTGCTCGACTACGAAATCCCCTGATCCCTTCCAGAAATTGATATTTCAAGAACTCTTCGCTTTTTTCTGCTTCAAAAGAAACACAAACACAGAGGCACGCACGCATAAACACGCATTAACAGCAGTGTGGGCTTTTCTTGTTGATGGACTATTTTCATGAAACTTTTATATCGTGATTATAAAATTGAAATGCATGAATTTGCCAAAGTACATGTCTCTAGTATCACGGACAGACGGGCATGGCTAAATCGACTCAGCTCGTCGCCCTGATCAAGAATATATATACTTTATGTAGTCTGCCACGCCTCCTTCTACCTGTTACATACAATTTAACAAAAACATTATACCCTGATTTCACATTTTCAATGGGTTCAGGGTATAAAAATAATTTGTAGACCACTTTTTGTGTCGTGTCATATTGAAAATTGTACATGCTAGAGCCGGAATGTGAATGAGTATTCCGCAGTTGGTAACGCCCAACTGCAACGTTCTTACTTGTTTTTTATTCTTGTTGTGTTAGAAAGGTAAGACGTAACCGACTTTGGAAAAAATATGAAAGCTTAAAATAAGTTATTTACTGCTAAAGCAGAAAAACATTGAAATTAAAAATGTCTTGTTCGATTGGAGTACTGCCACAATGAATGAAAGCAGTAAACTGCTATTCAGTTCAACAAATTTGATTGATAAATTTGATAACTCAGTTTATTAAGAAGATGATATGCTTAAATATAAGTATAGCTATATACCGTCTTATTTCGATTATATGGAAATAACTAAGTGCTCTACGTTTTACAATATTTTTATAAGGATATCAATTCAACAAATATAGCTGGTATATAGGATTAACACATTCTGTAAAATGTGTAAAACTATCATTTGTCATCAGGAGGCAACCAAATTAAACAAGTAAGAAAGCTCTAGTCGAGACTAGGAGATACCCTGATCCCTACAAAGAGCTGATATTCACACACGCATAAGCACGCGCTCTGCTAACTGCGCAGTAAGCAGCGACTGCTCTTGGGCTGCGCGCTGCAGTGTGGGCAATATTATGAGAATTTTGTTGCTAAATATTTTCTCCTGTAGTAGGACTATCTTCATGAAACTTTTAGAACGTGGTCATAATGTGAAAATGTGTATACATTCCAAAGCACAAGTCTCTAGTACTTAAAATACGTTTTTTGCAAATTGGGGGCGAAAGCGGCGTGGTATCCAAAATCTGTAAATGACAAAATCTGCGTATTGATCAGATGTATATACACACCAAATCTGAAGTCTCCAGGTCTAAAAGTATTAAAATTACGGTGAATAAACAAAATCAATGTATCGATTATTCGCGATAAAAAAGTAATCGGACGAGTTATCGAAAAAAAGATAAACTTGTACTGCGTATGCTATACAAGAGTATGCATACAAAATTTGAATTCTCTAGCTATGTCTTCTGAGATCTAGGCGTTCATACGGACGGACGGACAGACGGACAAGGCTATAGCGACTCAGCTCGTCGCCCTGATCAAGAATATATATACTTTATGGGGTCTGCCACGCCTCCTTCTGCCTGTTACATACTTTTCACACAACCATTATAACCTGATTTCCCATTTTTAATGGGATCAGGGTATAAAATATAATGTATACATATGTATACACATATACAAAGATAATAGCGTCAGAAGAAAAACCAAATCGATTTTTTAATCTATTATCTTATTTCAGTAGTTTGGTCAGATTTAATATTAATTCCACCAATAATGAAATATAATAAGTTTGAAGTTATATTTTGTTCACACACATGCTATGCATATATACATATCATATTTAATGTACAACAGTGAAATCTATATACATATATAGACACATTTGATATATACTTACACCACCATTCCATATGCGCCTTCTCCAATATATGTTAGTTTTCTATACCTTGGACCAACTTCAAATATTTGCCCCCTGATTACTTCGGCGTTGGGATGTGGGGCAGCCAAAGCAGCGACACCCTCAGCAGTAGTTCCAGTATTTCCCTCCGCCATCTTATAAACAAAATTCTTGATCTGAAATTCACCAAATATGTCCAAATATAAGTGATGGCATAATCTCATAAGGTATTGGTATGTATTTTAAAGTTTTTTTTTTTTTTAATTTATTTGACAATTACATGAATTTACATGAACTTATAATGCAAAATGTATCTACTATTTGGGCAACACCCAATGATTTTGTCTGTTTGATAAATTCCAGTATAGACTTCCACACGCAAATACAATTTACACAATAATAATCATTGATTTACACAAATAACTATGAACTTTATGTGCATATATTTTATAAGTAAATTTCTTAATCATTCATCTATCCGATTGCGATACATTTATTGAATATATGTATATTTAATATCGTTGAATTCGCTTGTCTGAACAAGTTCGATAACATTACTCACTTTAAGAGCCTATAAACAATATTCTGTACTATCGTTACTCGTTTTTATTGGCTTTGTCGGACTAGTTATCTATCGTGTGATTTTCGCTTCAAGTTCTAAAATTGTTAATTTTAATTTTTTTTTAGCGCACATTATATTTTCTTAAATTATATATATACACATTTTTAAATTTCACAGTCAATGAAAAAGCACATCTCTCGAGATTTTGAATGAATTGTTAGTTCTGGCACTAACCATACAACACATAGACTGGACATGTAGAACAAACGTTTTCAACGATTTGCCACTTTATATAAATTAAGCGCAACACATTTTAACACCCTTTATGTATATATAATAACATGGTAGCCCTGTGAAGAGTTTGATAATCTATAAGCTCTATAATAGTAGAGCTTCGTACACAGGCAGCCATATGTTCATACGTTTCCAGAGACTGCAAGTGTGTGTGTGCATGCCCGTCGCGAAATCATATTCTTTATTCGCATACACGCTTTATACCCTTCCCACAAATAATCATCGAAACGCTAATATTTTGAGTGCATGAGCGTGGCAAACGCCTTTAAGATTTCGCTATACTCTTCACTCAAAAGAAAAGAGCTGGGATCGTCGCGAAAAATTTCATTTTTTGTGCGCTGCTGAGTTCGATGATCTGAGAGACGATTAAGAGAGAGATAGGGCGAAAGATAGAGAGTAGGACATATAGCACATAGTTGTGCTTCATATAAAAAGGGACCATTGGGCTTTAGCGCTCGCAGCGCACTGATTTCGCGCGCCCGAGCCAGTCGATACCAAGCCGAGCAAATACTAAGTTGGGTGGTACCACTAACCATAGAACACATAGACTGGACACGGTGAAGAAAAATTTTGTCCAACTTTCTTTTGAGCGAGGCTACCCCACACAACTTCGTATTCGCTCGGCTCCTTACTTTTAGGTTCGGGGTACGAAAATACACAACAGCACAATCATTTCGCCTTAAGCGTTCGACCGAGATGGTCGACATTTATAATAATGTGACTTTATGCTCAATTTTTTTTTTCTTGCTCTCTCTCTCTATGTTCTCTGCTCTCTCAAAAATGTTTATTTATGTATGCCTGTGAACACAAGCAGCAGCTCACAAAAATTTCTTCGCAACAAGATCCCTTGTGTTCTCTTCTGAGTGAAGAGTATACCGAACTCTTCAAATCGTTTTCCATGCTCATGCAAAATATTTGCGTTTTCGTTATTATTTTTGAGAAGGGTATGAAAGCGTTGATGCGCATAAAGATCATTCTTCGCGACGAGCATGCATACACACACTTACAGTCCCTTGCTACATGTATGAGCATTTATATGCCTGTGTGCGAATCTCTAGCTGTCTGTAGAAATTTGAGAGAAGAAGAAATTTCAATTTTTATGAGCTGCTGCTCGTGCTGACATGCTTGCATACATATACATATTTGAGAGAGCAGAGACCATAGAAAGAGAGAGAGCAAGAAAAAAAATTGAGCATAGAACCACTTAATTTCAAATGTCGACCATCTCGGTCGAACGCTTGAAGCGAAATGATTGTGCTGTCGTGAATTTTCGTACGCCGAACCTAAAAGTAAGGAGCCGAGCGAATACGAAGTTGTGTGGGGTAACCTCACCCAAAAAAAGTTGGGCAAAATCTTTCTTCAGCGTGCACAGTCTATGTGTTCTATGGTTAGTGTTAGTGCTTAGACACAAACCCCTATTTAATGGGGAGATTAATGAATAGTATGATGAAATATCGACTTATTTTTAGTAACTTTGCTAATTGGGCGTACTCACACAACCAACGATTTAACAACATACATAATTTAATATCGTACAATAAAATATTTTCGTATTCTTTTTCTGTCTTATATATTCTTTAATATTTTCAAATCTCTTGTTAGATAGATTATAGCTCTAGATTTGATATGAAATTAGAAAAAATTAATTACAAATACAAATTAACAATATTATTAAATGAAACCAGTTGCACAGTAAATTTTGAATTATTTTATGCCTTCTTCATATTTCATGCCTTATATTATTGCTTCAGTCCGATAAAAATACAGTCGCTTACGTTATCTTGACTGAGAAAAGTATGCCAAAAATTTAATAATACGACCCACATTCCTTAGTATTTTTTTTCATTTTCATCAGTTTAATACCAACATCACATAAATACAACTAGTGTTCATGTTTTAAGGCTGGTGTGAGAGATCAGAGTTACAAAAAATTTTCAGCTCGTATATTAGTGTACTGTAATTAATATATTTATATATATCTTATATATATCTGAAGGAACCAAATGGAATACTCAAATATGTTGCGTTTAATGTATTCTGAACATTTATAAATTGAAGTGGTTAAGATCACAGAAATTGTTTAAAAAAACCAAACATACAACAGACGTCGTTGTTCTGAGAATTTTCGACGCCATATTTATATCTGCGTATTCCTGAATACGAAGGTCATTGCAAACACTTGCCTACATGAAACATATTATACATTAATAGTATATTGAGAAGTGTATATATATATTAACATATGCTTATGCGAACAAAGCTGATGTTTGAATCTACAAATATAT
Source organism: Drosophila mayaguana (assembly GCA_037075325.1). Lineage (NCBI taxonomy): Eukaryota > Metazoa > Arthropoda > Insecta > Diptera > Drosophilidae > Drosophila > Drosophila mayaguana. The sequence continues at coordinate 1,527,368 of JBAMCG010000101.1, forward strand.
AGCTAAAAGGAAAACACAAATAATACATATGTGTGTGTACTTCAATACAAAGTTATACAACAAAAATTAATTCAATAATCAAATACAAAAAAAAAAAAAAAAAAAAATTGTATTCTGCGGCACCGAACAGTGCCAGAGATCAAATATAATTTAATTGAAAATTGGTTAACTGTAATGTTAATGAAACAGTGCAAACTTCAGCATATTTACAAGGTCGAGAAAAAAGTGGCAGTTAAAAAGAGAATCACAGTCCATCCGGATACCATGTTCAGAAATTGTACATTTTGTCAAACATTTACATTCTGGGCAATGAACGCATCAAGAGCAAACCAACCGAGAAACATCAAGACGCCGAGTTCAAAAAGAGCACAAAACGCCTAAGGATCTTTTGCATCAGTTTTGCATCATTGGTCAGATTTGGATTCGTTACAATCATCGAATCAAATAAATCCTCCCAAGTTGGTTGTCCTGTCCCACTAGATAGGCAGTACACCTCTCACGAAATTGCTTTAAAAGCGACAACCTCGACGGTGAACAGATTCTGAGGGGAACTGCTGGAAACAAGATGAAGCTGTTGGAGAGCTCCAGATTCGAAGCAATCAATAATGCGCTTTCGATACAAACTGGCGGAATCACAATTTTTGGACGAATTGAAAGCTACTCCTGGTATGAAATTTCAGATAAATCTATTTTGAGCACTTAATAGTTATATATATAGATTAGTTGTAAGGAAAGTCGACTTTCGATTGAAAATATTTCCGTTCACCGATTTATGTCATGTATATTATATATATTATATAATATTCCATAAAAGCTTTGTTAAAAGACATACGCATACATATTTTTTATTTCAAGCAAAATGGTTGCAGCTGAGAAGGTATTATACAAACGATTTACAGCTGAGACGCACGGGCATGATTTGCAAGCGCTATCGCCTCCGCAGACTTTGTCGGATCTTTCACCCAACTTTCATCGCAATAACAGTCAATCGGGTGATGAAGGCGTAATCTTATGTGACACAATCTCACGAAAAACTTTATTTTACTTGATTGCAACTTTAAATGCGTCTTTTGAGCCTGATTATGATTTTTCAGATGCTAAGGTAAGGTCAAAATACCTGTATTAAAATATAAACTTACAGTTATTTCCTTTTATTTATTTTTTAGTCTCATGAGTTTAGTAAGGAGCCTTCCTTGCCATGGGTTATGAATTCGGTTCATTCAAATTTATCAGCCTTAGCTGGGGATCAGTACCAGGTTTTGCGTCAACCGTTGTGGTCAGCCGTAGATGATGAGATTAACTTATCGGAATGCGATATTTATAGCTATAATCCGGACTTAAGTTCTGATCCGTTTGGAGAACCTGGCTGTTTATGGTCCTTCAACTATTTCTTCTACAACAAGAAGTTGAAGCGCATTGTATTCTTTACTAGTCGCGCCGTAAAGTACGATCTACAGTGAATTAAAAAAAAAACTTTCTATATATATTGTTTTACTTTCAGTTCACTCTATGCTGGAGAAACATCTGATTTCTCTATGGAAGAAGATCTATACTAACGAGTTGTAGATTTACGATATTATTTTCACATTGATTTTGGCATATAAGTACGAGAGAGGAAATGGGAGGAATTATGTACTTCAGTGTCAGATACGCTATGGATGCAAATTGATCTTTAAACGCATCACGAACATGATTATATCTAAGAACAATAATATAATATTTAATCAAGTACTTTATTAAAAACAATATTAATATGCGTTCTTTGAAAATAAACCCAAGTTTCTATACATTAATCGTTTTATCAATCCTGAAAGCTTTAGCACATCATCCGAAATACATCTTAGAACTTAAAAAAGGATGAGTAATACTTGAATGAATAATATATGTAATATATAGAAAAGATGGCAATTAATGATGTTTTATTTCATTCGTGGTTTCCATATATATTTATGCATAAAAGAATTCGATTCGAAATTTAAAATCTATGGGAACTGAAAAACAATGCAGTATATCAGAGGAAGGTGTTTCTGCTGGTGTTAAAATGTGAATTGATTGAAAGGTTTGATGGACTTGAAAGAAAATATAACGCTGCGACCCCTGACATTGAAATAAGAGAATTTCCTTCAAACTTCAAAGACATTTTTATATTTTATGTTAGATATGTTTTGTATCATCTAGAAGGTTTCGTTAATGATTTAATTACTAGAAGTTGTTAAGAACATAATTATATATGCATATAGGTCCATAATTTGAATGTTTATTCATTATAATAATTGCTTATTATCTTTATCGTGAGTTTTTATGTTTTGCTGTTTTATTGTGGACGCAGATGGTGTAATTGTCTGTTGTAATTTCTGCAATAGTTCAGGGTCCTCCAATGTTAAAAAAATTGAGACATACTGAAAGTAAATTAAAATTTGTAATAAATCAAACATGTAAAGAAGTAAATATGTAATATGTTCAAATTGTAAAATACTATTTTGTATTTTGGTTTTTGTAATGTCTTCGGTATGAATGAAAACTGTTTCTAGAGACTTGAAAGTTGTCTAAAATAACTTGTGTATACCTTCTAATAAGAATTTGTCCAGATTTTTCTGATACGCCACTTGGGGCAATGTCATAACTGTATCTGTAGCGCCTGATAACATGATATCTTAATTGGTTTTCCAGATTTTTCTGATACGCCGCCTGGGGAAATGGCAAATCTGCTTCTGTAGCGCCTGATAACATGATATCTTAATTGGGATTCCTATATATTATGTTATCTTCGGGAAAAATAATTGCTTCAGATACTCGATAATGAGGTATACTAAGTTTACTTTTTTCAATAATCAATATAGTATAGTAATTTGTAATTCCCTATAATCTGAGACGTTCTTAATTAGTGTTAGGTATCTATCTTAGAGTTGTCTCCCACATTAAGTCCAAGGGTATGGCCAAATACTGATAGACATCAGTTTCTAAGCATATCATAGGGATAGATACTTCGGTCTAAAAATGTGGTCCCAAATTGGACTTGATTTTGTCTTTTGCAATGCAACATAAAGTTGTAATGTTTGGATAAATGATACAATATATGTTATTCACTGTAAGCTATTGCAGCTAATTCTTATTACTTACTTCTGAAAACACGGGATATGAACTCTTTTGTATTAAACTATCGCCGACCAAGTTGGATGTTAACAGTTTTGCCAAGTTATGCCAGTCTCGTCCTAATATACATTTGCGAGCTAAATTTAGCTTCTTGTATGCATCGGAATGACTGTGAAGCTCATAATTAACTGGCGGCGTACATGATGAATTTTTGTTTAACCAAAATTTATCATTGGAGTCGTTAACAATTTTAAGTGTACGGGCGAGAACATGTTTTGGTATTGGTTTCGGAGGAAATATTAAGGAGCTGAATTTCCTTTCTAATTTTTCTTCATAGTTTTTTAATTGTTTTGTCCTCATTTCTAATAAACAAAAGCGAAATTCAGGCTTCACAAGGCACAGAAAATAGATGTAATAAAAATGCGGATAATATATATCTTGAATTTATTGTATCGATATACATAGAGATGGTGCAATCATATTAAGTCATCGTATCATATGTTCATCATATTTGCGTGTTCTTATCAATTATTTGATGTTTTTTTATATAATATATACACGGCTGGCTATATGAAAATGACATTTGCAATTGGCGTTTGGTTACTGCTTTGTTTGTTATTTTTTAATGATGATATCGAACGCCTGGAGATTAGATTGGTATTGTATGGTAATCATTTTTAACTTTAATTCTTGACATTATGAGTTTAATAATTTATTGAATTAGAAAAAAATTGTGTGTGTGTTTTTTTGACTAGTTAATCGTGCATATCGCTTACATTTTTTGAGATCGATATGCCTCAGTAACAGCAAGTATCTATGAAAACTAACATATCGATATAAATATATCTGACATCCCTATTCATAAATGTAGTCAGCATATCAATAAACTCAGAAGTTGTTTACCTACAAATTGAAAAGAGCATAACTTTTAAAAATAATTGTAATATTTGTCGATTTTAATGTCCATATGATCAATAGTATATACTAGCTCTATTGCTTTTTATTTATTATCACTTTTACAACAAGTCGTGTACTTACGAGCAGATGCAGCTATAAACTCTTAAATTATTTTAGGTTGAAAATGGATATTCAACCGGATTTGAATTTATTGCAATCCGATTTGACGGGTGGCAATACAATATTTATGGACAAATATATTAAGAGCGAAATTACTTTTGAGGATGAACAAATAACAGAGACTACATTCATGGATCTTCCAATAGAACAAATTTGTCAAGTGGAAGTAGAGACAGTTTTGGACACCAGCGAGAAATGTCGAAGTCTCAATAACGTTGGGGAAATGTGTGCCCTTAAAAAAGATCCTGAACAATATCCATATATTGATTTGGAATTTTCGGATGCCTTAAATGATCACAACTATACATCTCAAGAAGCGTTCCTAGCACAACCTAATTTGGATAGTGTTAAAGATGTACTTCTGAATTACATGATAACCAATAGATCAACTGTTGAAACAGTCCCTGAAAATGTCACAACCTTTGTAGATGATACAATTGATAAAATGAAACAGTTTCAATTAAAAAATGCAGATAAAAAAGCTGTTGAAAAATCTCCTATTGATGGTCTCACTCGGAGTAACTGTGCGACTCTTTCAGAAAACTGTTCGGAACCTTTGGAAGTTGAGGGCAATGATGAATATTTTGAAAGCCTTTATGAACAAATGACTGAAAACGAAAGTGTGTTAAATAATGTTTTAAAGAATACAATTGATTTCGTAAAGGATTTCTATTATGAATGCAAATCATTGTCATCCAAAACGGAAGAGGAATTTAAAGATTATATATTTGAAAAAATTAAAAAACTTAGGATCGTTGCCGATATTACAAAAACATCTGATCAATCTTCTCAAACATTTTCGAAAGGTTTGCTAAAGAAAAGACATCGAATTAATCATAACGCAAAAAAGTATCTATTAGATACATCTGATACCTCGGCTACAGAGAGTGAGTGTGAAAATTTGTATGATCTTAAGGAAAACGAAAGTGCAAAAGATCGTAACATTTTGGCTAAAACTTTTGAATACAGCGACGGTATTGATCTTAGAAAATATATTAATTTAGATTTTAACAAAAGTAGTTTTTGGCAATCGTGTGAGTTTGATAATGACAACTCAAATTCATGTTCGTCCGCAAATGGTACGGATAAAGAAATCGAAAGGTATGTAGTTATAAATTTGCTTGTAATAATATTTAACTTTTTAATACAAATAAGTTGTATAATAACTTAATTTCTATTTTTCCTTTTGTTAATTTTATCGTTTCAACAACATTGTTTTAAGAGCAAGATTATCAAATTTTTGTAAAATAAATAAAATCAATACCTATTAGATAGATATTGCTCAAATTGGGAAACCCATTTAAAATATGGAGCAACAATATTTATATACTGCATTCATTTTAAAGCAATAATTTAGAAATATTCGAATTTTAATGCTTAATAATAATGTTTTTAATGAATAGGCTTACCAATTTAAATGGACTTAAAAAGCGACATGTGCAAAACAGGGGAGTCAAATCGAATGATAAAATCAATCAAAAACTTGTAGGTACTAAAAATGCAACTCCGCCTACTGAACTGGATGATGATTGGGAGATGTATGATACTGAACATAGTTTCAAAGAAGTGAGTTTGTATGTAGTTGAAAATGAACATGTACACGATGTTATCTTTAGAATTGAAATTCATCATAATATGTCATATACTAATCCAGTTTTTATTTTAGAGTGAAGATGAGGTTATAACGGAGAACCAATACCTTTTACGATTTAACGAGCAAGTCAAACAACAATTATTAAATGAGTCGAACAGTGATGATTCTGGTCTCTCCGATCAGAGTGAATACAATCTCTCCAAGGAATCATCTACGGAAGATGAGAATAAGACAGATGTCGTAGACAAATTTCTGCAAGCTTTTGAATGTGAACCAGATAATATGAATAGGGACGAAGAAATCAAAGAAAATAAGTTGGAATCTGAGAAGAAAGAAACTGATAGTTCTGAAGTTTGCGATGAACTATGGAATGATAATTTTATTAACAAAAATAAACCCAACAAATCGTTGGAGAAACTATTATCTGAAGCGGGAAAACGTAATCAAAATGAGGAAATCGTTCTTAGTTCAGAGAGTGATTATTCTGATGCTGAGCCAGAACCAGTTGAGGAAAAGACGAGATTTATTAAGCCAATGCTTCGCATGGATCAGTTGGCTAATGAAACAAGAGCAGCTCAAAAATCAGAAAGCGAGAGAATACGAAGACTGGAAAAAAAACATGTGATGTTATCGAAGGCAATAAAAAATAAATTAGGAAATACAAAAAAAGGTGATTTAATACTGGATTACATGGAAAACACAAAAACATTTATCAAGGTCGACGACGACATTGTGAAACAACTAAAGCCGCATCAAATCGATGGAGTTAAGTTCATGTATGATTCATGCTATGGAGGAATTGATCACTCAAAGAAGAACTCTGGCTCGGGATGCATTTTGGCTCATTGCATGGGCCTGGGGAAAACATTGCAGGTGAGACGTGATTTAAAAAACAATATTTTGGATACAAATGAACATATTCTAACTACCTATATAATAGTTAATAGCTCTACTGCACACCGTTATTTCATACGAAGAATTAAATACAACAAAAGTCTTAGTTCTCTGTCCCAAGAGCACGGTTATGAATTGGGCTGATGAGCTGCAACGCTGGTTGGGGCCATTGAAAAGTAGTACTCATATAAAAGTTTTCGTTTTTCCGGATTCATCGTAAGTTTTAATTTTGAAAATTAATAAATATATAATGTATGTAGAACATAGAAAAAACTTTGCGCTTGGTAACTTTAGGCCTGTTGAAAAGCTTTTTCTAGTTAGCGATATAGCACATATGTAGTATGATTCTGTTTGATTGTTGTTAATGTTAATGCTTGCTATAATTTTAACATTCCATAAAGTTTTCGAACGGAAAACGATTGTGTAGGAATAATATAAGCAAAAAGTTTTTAATATACCCTATAATAAATGTATTAAATCTAATTACATTTCGATATTCGTTTGTGTTCACAAGAATTTATACTTTTGAGTTATACATCGGAAATTTATTTCTAATATGCCCATTTATGCAATGGAAATATACTTTTAAAATATACATACACATCGTTTGTCATTGGATTTTTTACTTAAGTGACATTTCAGATAAATTACGAGTATTAGAAGAGTGGTCGTTATCATCGACCAAACGAGCTGGTTGCCTATTGGTGGGATATGAGGCTTTTCGGACTCTTGTGTTTTATCACAAATATAAAAACCGAGGAAACTTGAGTTCTACAAAATTGGAGAGCATTCGAGAAAAAGTAAACAAATATTTACTACAACCTGGTAATTTAAATTGAAATATCAAAAGTGAAAAGGCAATTAATACAGATAATTTTAGGTGCGGATCTTGTTGTTTGTGATGAAGGTCATATTATAAAAAATAGCAAGTCTGCTATAAGCCTAGCTGTTGCAAAAATTATAACTCCAAAACGAATTATTTTAACCGGAACACCAATCCAAAATAATTTGAAAGAATGTTTGTATAGCCTTTGACAACAGATGTTGATATACAAAATCTTTTAAACCACGTTGGTTTTCTGTTACAGATTACAGTATGGTTAACTTTATAAAGCCACTATACCTCGGCACGGAAAAGGAATTTGCTAATTTATATGCCAATCCAATAAAGAATGGACAGCATAAGGATTCAAGTAAAAAAGATATTACAGTTATGAAGCAAAGATCGTATGTCTTGCACAAAAAACTGTCCAAATTTGTACAGGTATTGAAGTTGTTTTTGTTTGATGTTTTTACAATCTCACATTTGTAAACCGTTAATAAATATTCTTTTTAGAGAAAGGAAGCTGAACTGCTAAAGACATTTTTACCACAAAAATTCGAATATGTACTTTTTATTCCAATGACTGCTGTTCAAGTATGTAAAATATAAACATCTTAAAAATGAAAAGAATATAATGATTATAATAATAGCTATATATATTTTACATTTGTTTAAATTTTTTTAAATTCTGTATAGCTTTGTGTGAAACATCTTTTTATTACAGAACACTCTATATGAATTTATTTTGGAAGCTATAGCCAGCCGTGGCGATAGTCGAGGAAAAAGTCTCATCACAGATTACACTGTTTTAAGGAAGGTAATCTCCCCATTTATATTGTTAAATGAATATTAACTAAATAATTTATATTTTTAAGATATGGACACATCCCAAAGTCCTCGAAGATGCGTGGAAGAATGCTAACGCTGTAAGTAATACATCGAAGTCAACAATATCGAATGAATATTATAGTTCGTTTTTAGCAGAAAAATAAGAAAGATAACAAAAAACATGGATGTCCGCATTCTGACGATGATCAGCCAGATGATATTTACGATAGTCAAACTGGTGTGATTTCCGTGACTAATGATTGGTGGCGAAAATATCTCTCAAAAAAAGATCTGGAGACCATTATGCCAAGCAATAAACTTCGAACAATGTTTTCAATTCTTCGTATGTGCGAAGAAAAAGGAGAGAAATGGTACGTTGTTAAATAATAAAAAAGTAAGGAATTTCCAGTCACAGGGACACAGAGAGAAACTCAACAGCTTGTATCTATGTGTAAGCAAGCGAGAATAATTATCGAATTTTTAAAGAGACGATTTGTGCTGTCCGTCCGTATGTATGAAGTTGTAAGATTTATACACTAGATTTTTTTAGCCCACGCGTTCGAACGCGCCCATGGATTGATTTATAAGTATGAACGTGTCGATCTCAAAAGAGCTAGAGACTTGAAATTTTTTCTTAGGTCCGCGTATATCACGCGCAGATCGAACTTGTTTCCAATAAAACGATTATACTCCAATTTGTTGTTATCGAATAAAACCTTATCAAAAATTGGTTATAAAATTAAATCTCCTGCATGTTTAAAGTTAAGAGTCTCTAAACTTTAAATATAGATTCATATGTATTTTATAAAATTTCTATCCCCATGGCCACCCCCTTCCTTCAAATTTTCAAATAGTTATTGTGATTCGGCAAATACACACATTTAAATGACTATTATGAAAATAGTCCATCTACAAGAAAAGTTATTAATTAAGTTCCCATAGCAAGCCCACACAGCAGCCCATGCGTGTTCATGCGTGTGTGTGGGCATGTGCTGTTTCTTGTGTAATCAGAAAAGGAGCGAAGTAATGTTGAAATATCTATTCCTCGCAGGATACAGAGGATCTCGTGGTCGAGCAGTTGATTTATTGTAATCGCCCAATTATATTTTCAGCTTAATCTTTTCGGCGTTTGTTGCAGTACTTAATGTGGTTGAATACTTTTTTAAAAAGATAACAGAATCGGATACTGAAATATTACAACATATTCGTAAGTTTAAAATAACTATATATTCTTTTCAATGGGGCTAAAATTTTTATATATTTTTTACAGATACTCCAACCAGCTATAAAGTTTCAAATACTTGGATTAATGGCCAAGACTATTATAGGCTAGATGGAAAAACGCCGAAAAATATTAGACACGAAATGATAAAACGTTTTAACAGTGAAGCAAACAGACGAGCTCGAGTTTTCCTGATATCTGCCAAAGCTGGAGGTCAGGGCATAAATCTTACCGGTGCAAATAGGGTTATAATATTGGACACTTCATGGAATCCTTCTAATGATCAGCAAAATATTTTCCGCATATTTCGACTGGGCCAGAAAAAAAACTGTTATATATACCGCCTACTAGCAATGGTATGTTAAAAATATTTCAAATTAACATTCATATACAGTAATAATCTTATATAGGGGACGATGGAAGAAAAGGTCTACTCACGATCGGTCACAAAGCAAGCAATGAGCTTTCGAGTTGTTGATGAGCAGCAAATTGATAGACATTACAACATGGCCGAATTGGCTGAACTTTACACGTAAATTATTCTTGTGGAAATTAAGTGTTATATAAAATATTTAAATTCGTAATCGTATTCTAATATTAAGGTTAACTGTCCCCAAACAATGTGAAAGGACAATGCCTGTATTACCAAAAGATACCATACTAGCGCATCTTTTACGGCAATCGGAGTTGGTTTATAAATATCATGAGCACGATAGTCTATTAGAGAATAAAGTGGAACAAGAACTAAGTGAGCAGGAAAAAGCTGATGCTTGGGATACATATGAAAAGGAATTGCAAATCAACTTGGGTATGTGACAAACAAATTAATGGCTCTTGTCTATTAGCCTTAATATAAAACAATTTTTCTTAACAAGCTCAACAGGAAGGACTTAATGCCGATAAGTAAGTAGAGGTTATACTGCTATTATTCACAAACAATATATGTAATATTACTGCAGGACTCAAAATTCTATTCACCCCGCAAAACTGGCATCATATTTGGGTTCTGTTCCGAGTCTTGATGTAAGTAATATTCTTGATTAATTGCTTAATAGAAATATTATTATAAAGCGAACCATATGTATAGCAATCTTGACAACGTAGTCTTATATTTCTTATACTTGAAAATAAATTGTATTAGGATCTCAATATTCAAGTAAGTATTCAGTATTCATGTAATTTGTATATTTTTTGGAAATATACAAGTTGGAGTTATTGAAAAAGTTAGACTTAACTAAGCAAGTTTATATATACTTATGATATTTGTAATCTATTATATATAATATATAATATTTTTATATAATATTTGAGTTTAAAAATTTTAAATGTGCATTTCAATAAAGAAGATTTTTCATAAGAGGTCAAATAATGATTGATTAATTGGAAAACTTTATAAGCTTATTAATCTACTGTCAAAAAAATACCTCGAGTACATATTAATTATAGATGTTTGCTTGCGCATAATATATCCAATATATATATTTGAATACAGAATACAAGTATTATAATCAACGGTTTTTTCTTTTCAGATGCAAACTCTATTAAGTTATAGTCTTCAATCTGCGTCACTTATGCCACCATACAGTTATGGATTAAATCAAAATTATATAGATACTTTAAATTTGTATCAAAAGTATACATCTCTGCGTTACCCGGATATGAGCTCATGCTTAAATGAAAACGGCTTTGGTCCATCCCCCTTTAATGTTCTTTCTACGCCAGGACTTAATCGTTTGCCGTTAAATCCATCAGTTTTATCACATATGCAAAATCTTACAAATTCTAAATCACAGGGTAGAGACTCAATTCTATTTGATACACAAAAAGGTCGTAGTAGCTCAATGAATCATTCACAATTTCACCATCCGATTCCATCAGAAACAACATCCCTGGAGAACTCATCAGTAAATTCCAACGCAAATAATGTTCTTGCAAGCTTAGGTCCTTACAAGCAATTGCTTGAAAGCCCGTTATCAAATCTAGTAAACTATGTCCCTCAGGGCTACACTTCAGCTGCTCCACCTGACTTACATTCAAATTTAAAAGCAGGTTTTAATACTTTTCCCACTTTGCTTTATCCCGATAAAGCTCTAGATGAAATCGAAAGTATGAATATGAAAGAAAAATCAACTAAATCAAAGCAACCAGTTGATCACAATATTGTCAGCTCAGTCGATCTTACATCGCCATCGCCAGCTAGTGTGCCGGTCAGTAACTCACTTTCAAAGTCTTCAGTGAATTCAAAAAAACAGCAAACGCTTACAAGTTTAGTTGATAATGCCAAGTCAATACTTGGCACTGAGTCGATGACAGCCGCTGCAGCGAAAAATACCGCGTCATCTTTGAAAAGCGGTATGAATTTTTCGGCAGTATATCCCAGTGGCGCTGGTTCATCCATTTCAAACGATTATTTAAAAAGGAACTCTGAAATGCAAATAATACCAACAACAAGCCCTCCTGGTACAAGTAGTATTACAAAGCAGCTGAATGAAATATCTCCTAGCATATCTCTTACTGCTGTTAACACATTAACCGAGAAAACAAAATCTCGCAGGCAGACCTTGCAAAAGAGTTCTTCCAACTTAACTGTCGATAATAAACAAAATACAAATCTTCACAAATCCAAGAATACTTTACATCAGAATATATCCCCATTATCAAAGGCTTCGTTGACTGCAGTTAGGGATGTTACCGCGGACTACACAACATCATTAAAAAAAAATAGCACAGAATCGATGTCAAATAATTCCAAGTCATTGACGACAGTCAATAAAAAAATGCTGCCCGAATCATTCTATAAAAGCAAGACCATAAACACAACCCATAATATATTACACAACAGCTCTAGTATACTTACAAATTTTACTAAGCAAGGTCAAGGCTCAAGCGACGGTAGATTTCTCCTTAGTAATGGTCCAATGGCAACAGATGTAAATTTACCAGGGTAAGAAATTCGTTACATATATGTAGATGGTATTCAGTAATTATCATATTCATATTTCAGGGAAAAGTCAAACAGTCCTTCGAGAAAGAGGTCTACTGAAAGTCCAAAGGAAAATCTTAGTAAACGGACTAAACTATAATGTAGTCTTTTACATTTTATTATCTATAGAATTAGAATACTAAATGCTTTGTACCAACTGAAAATGATCTTGATCAGCACTGATCAACTGTGACTATGCTTATGATATTATACATTTTAATTGTGAATACATTTTGATTTAATTTAAAAAAAATAAGGATAATAGAAATAAATTAATAAAAATAAATAATAAGAAAGCTCTGGTCGAGCCTGCTCGACTACGAAATCCCCTGATCCCTTCCAGGAACTGATATTTTAACAATTCTTCGCGTCTTTTTGCTTCACAAGAAACAATGGGAACTTAATTGTTTAATAGCTTTTCTTATCGATGAAACTTTCATATCGTGATTATAATATACATGTATTTGCCAAAGCAATACAAATGTAAGGGTGAGGGGGTGGATATAGAAGCCGGGGTGTGTGAATTGTAACAAAAATTGAAATTCTATAAAAATTCTATCGATAGCAAAATAACGGGGTGAGTTATCTTTTTTTATTGATAAACTCGATATGCGCGCTCAATATAAAAAGAAATTGAAGTCTCTAGTTTTATATGTTCTGAGATCGACGCGTTCATACATACAAACAGACGGGCAGGACGAAATCGACTAAGCTCGTCGCCCTGATCAAGAATATATATTTTTATGGGGTCTCTCACGTTACATACATTCTGCCTGTTACATTTCAACAAAACCATTATACCCTGATTTCCCATTTTCAATGGGATTAGGGTATAAAAAGTGAATAAGTCAAATCTGCTCAGAAAACAGCCTACGCAAACATATCACGATAGCCAATGTTTTTTAATCTTTTTTTATTTTCGTGTTCGGAATTTATTGAGTGATCAAATTTGTGTGTCTCGATTTGAAACTTTGGTTTCAGTCATTACGAACGAATACATTAACTCGCATTAGCTGCAGTGAGGGGGCTTAATATGACAATTTAATTGTTTAATAACTTTTTTTATAGATTGACTTTCTTCATAAAACTTGATTATTGAAATGCATGTATTTCCCAAAGCAGAAATCCTTACGTATTTGAAATACGCCTTTTACAAATGTAGTGGGAAGGGGGTGAATTTGGGTGTGGGCGCTGGAAGTTAACAAAAACCGAAATTCTATAAAATAAACACGAATCTGTTTTGAATTTTGAGACTTTAGTTCTAAAGATCTAAGAGATCTAATATTAAAACTAATTTTCGATAAGGGTTTTTATTGGTAACAACATAACAGGATTAGTTATCGATTTTTGGAAATAAACTCAAAGTGCGCGTGACATACACAAACTTAGATACGGATGGACGGACGGACAGACAGAGGGACAGGGCCAAATCGAGTCAGCTCGTCGCCTTGTTCAAGAATATACATAATTTTTGAAGTCTCCCATACCTCCTTTTGCCTGTTACATACATTTAACAAAACCATTATACCCGCATTTCCTATTTCCAATGGGTTCAACCAAACAGCTGATTTCCTTATCAGCGTCCGATTAGCACATATAGGAATTTGTCCTAAGAGCTTTTGCTTTGATATTGTTATACGAAAGCTCGATAGCAAACAGCATCTGCGCAGATGATGCCCGTATCATGTACTAGCAGCATCTGCTCCGGGAATTCGTTGTGAAAGCTGCATTCAGTTGTGCCAGTCATCGAGAGTGTGTTCATGGAGTCGGTCTTTCATAGGCACAAAAGTGTATGTTTTTCTATCTCGATAAAGCAGAAAAACTGAGTTTGAAAAAAATGTTGCGTTTATAGAAGGAAAGACCTTCCATCAAAGCTATACACATTTGCGTTTGTGCATACACATTCATGTACACGTATGTATCACAATTTTCGTACCTATTTTTTTTTTTTTTTTGTTTTTTTTGTTTTTTTTGTGAAAACCCCAATTCTTGTCTATGTAGCAAAGAAAGCAGAATACACAAATTTGAAGTTTAAAAGCCTGAGAGTAGTTCATTTGCCGGCACTTTGACTTATTGAAAATTAACATAATGTAACAAACCTATACTCAAGTGAACGAGTTGAGATTCATAAGTTAAAATATTTTGTAAACGCGTAAGTAATCATCTCTTGTGCTGATATTCTACGTGAATTATTGTATGCACTATTGACAAGAATTATTATTATCATAATCAAATTGCCACATGTGATGCATAACTAATGATTATAACGGTTTCAGTTCAAACATTGCTCTCTTCAGCGCAGTGAAGAGAGCGAAAGAGCCTTAAAGCTATTTATGATTACCTATTGTTACTTATCAACACAATGCGCGCATAAATTCATACATACCAGTATATAAACATACATATAATACAGGCTCTTGCCTGTAAACAAGAAACTTGTCTTTGTAATCAACAAAAAGCTTATATCTATGTAATTTGTCAAAATGTTGTCAAAATGCAGTTTAGGGTTTTTACAGAACCAATTTAAAATGGGTCAACAAAACATTGGTTTTAATCAAATGTACATGAAAAGCAGAGTATACATATGTAATCACACAAACTCGGGATTAAAGAACACACCGTCTGTTCATATAAATACAACCAATTTTGCTTCTATGAAAGCTACAAACTTCAAATTTTGAATAAAAAGATTTTCTCGATTCAGAGACTTTACTGATACTTAAATTGATATGTATATACAGAAACATATATATATATATATGAGACATATGTTGAATACCTAACGAATTGCGAATTGGAATAGATTTGATCCCCTTCAGTTTGGGAATTAGAGTTATAAGGTTTGGCAAGTGAGATAACGTTCTATATAGATTGATCTTTTATCAAAAAGAGATATGACCGATGGTACTAAAGGTTATATCTTCAAAACTGTTAATAGCCTGAGATTCACAGCTTAAACCCAATGCAAACAAGTAAGAAAACTCTAGTCGAGACTGCTCGACTAGGAGATACCCTGCGAGCAGCGACTGCGCTTGGGCTGCGCTGCAGTGTGGGCAATACTATGAAAATTTTATTGCTAAATAATTCCTCTGGTAGTAAGACTATCTTTATGAAACTTTCAGAATGTGATTATAAGGTGCAAATTTGTATACATTCCAAAGCACAAGTCTAGTACTTGAAATACGCTTTTTACATATTTACATTTTACGTGGTATCCAAAAGTTGTAAGATACAAAATCTTCGTATTGATCAGATGTATGTACACACTAGATCTGAAGACTAAAGTATCAAAATTACGCTTAATAAACAATATCAATTTATCGATTATTCTCGATAAAAGAGAAATCGGATGTGTTATCGAAAAAAAAAGATAAACTTGTACTGCGTATGGTATACATGAGTATGCATTCTCTAGCTCTTATATCTTCTGAGATCTAGGCTTTCATACGGATGGACGGACAGCCAGACGGACAGGGCTATTTCGACTCAGCTTGTCGCCCTGATCAAGAATATATACTTTATGTGGTCTGCGATGCTTCCTTCTGCCTGTTACATACTTTTCACAAAACTATTATACCCTGATTTCCCATTTTTAATGGAATCAGGGTATAAAAAGAATCAGAACTCAAATATATTGGTCTATATGTGAGCTCTAATTCTATGGTTCTTTGGAACATGATCGTATGGCACAGGACAAGTTCAGGAAAGTCAGTACCGAATATCGGTCATATTCAGCTCTCATGTGTATTCATATCATGTTTTAATAAGGAACTTTATCTATTTTATCCTTTAATTTCAGAAGAATAATATAAATTCTAAAAGTAAATAAATCTTTCATGGCTGTTCAGCTATTGGAAAATATTTACAACATGAATTGGAAAGCTGAAGTGAAACGGAAATCTTTATATTTCTTAATTATATTGACTTTGTCTGTTTCTACCACTGCTACAGGTAAGACAAGTAAACACATTTTAGAGATGACTGCACTGTCCAAGGAACTGATAATCCCAACTATATATAATTTACATTTGCGCACATATAGCAACAGCACACACAGACCTATGTACATATATACCAGCGAAAACGTACATAAGTGTATAAATTACATTCATAACGTCTGTAATCACTTATTCTTTAGACTTTTGAAAGGTTGTATCAGATTTTGCAGCGCAATGAAAAAATGAAAGCTAAGATATTGTTTAGTCAAGATGAAATTTAATAGATTGCTTTTATCAAGATATAATCCAGAGAGTTGTGAAAGGCCCCTCCCTTATTTAGCGTAGAACGATGCTTTTCTTTTCGTAAGGGTTGCTTAATGGTGCGGGTAGAACGCTTTAAAAAAAGGAGTATTTGTATAAGGCAGGTGGAGAGTACTCCGCTTTATTAAAAGCAGGTGAAGATACAACTCTTAAATCGTTATGCAAAAGAGAGGAATAAATTATATGTATTGCCTTTTATT
This sequence comes from Drosophila mayaguana, assembly GCA_037075325.1. Classification (NCBI taxonomy): domain Eukaryota; kingdom Metazoa; phylum Arthropoda; class Insecta; order Diptera; family Drosophilidae; genus Drosophila; species Drosophila mayaguana. Next base: position 1,544,341 of record JBAMCG010000101.1, read on the forward strand.
AAAAGTACATACGCAGAAAATATTTATTTTTTCGTGATATTTTATACTATTTTGGCTAAACACTCAAAATTCACTGAGCATATGACTTAGAAGTAATAATGCGGGGGGTTAATTATAACAAAAATCGAAATTCTACAAAAATCATCTAAATCTATATTAACATTTTTGAGACTCTAGCCTTAAAGATGTAGGAGATATAACTTTTTAACTGATTTCCGATAAGATTTTTAATCGATAACAATATAGCGCGATTAGTTATTGTTTTTATACCCTGAGAAATCAAATGAGAAATCACAGTATCTAACAGCCAGAATGAGGCGTGGCAGACCCCATAAAGTATATTTATACTTGATCAGGGCGATGAGCTGAGTTGATATAGCCCTGTCCGTCTGTCCGTCCGTCCGTCCGTATGAACGCCTAGATCTCAGAAGATATAAGAGCTGGAGACTTAAAATTTTGTATGCATACTCATGTATACGATCCCACTAACCATAGACACTAACCATAGAACACAGACTGGACACGCTGAAGAAAGATTTTGTCCAACTTTTTTTTGGGGCAGGCAAGCCCACACAACTTCGTATTCGCTCGGCTCTTTACTTTTAGGTTCGGCGTACGAAAATTCACGACAGCACAATCATTGCGCTTCAAGCGTTCGACCGAGATGGTCGACATTTGAAAAGAAGTGACTTTATGCTCAATTTTTTTTCTTGCTCTCTCTCTCTCTCTGTGCTCTCTGCTCTCTCAAATATTTATATGTATGCATGCATGTGAGCACGAGCAGCAGCTCACAAAAATTCAAATTTCTTCGCAGCTAGACCCCTTGTGTTCTCTTCTGAGTGAAGAGTATACCGAACTTTTCAAATCGTTTGCCATACTCATGCAAAATATTTGCGTTTTCGTTATTATTTATGGGAAGGGCATGCATACACACACTTACAGTCCCTTGCTACATGTATGCTTGTGTGCGAGTCTCTAGCTGCCTGTAGGAATTTGAAAGCCGAACATTTGCATTTGGTAGATCTTGTGAACTGCACACACCTACATACATGCGTTTGATTGGGTGTACGCATGGGACGCGATGCTCACAAAAATTGTGGGGTAACGTAGAAGCATTTGTGAGCCTATGTGCCTGAATATGTGCATGTGTGTATGCATGGGAAATGAACATTGGCGTGTGCCTACCACAAACCCACGGTCATTCAAACAAAATCAGGTACTTAAATATAAGCGCGATTCAGCTATGCGAACTCAAAATCGTGGGTTTGCCACGGTCATTCAAACAAAATCAGGTACTTAAATATAAGCGCGATTCAGCTATTCGAACTCAAAATCGTTCACACAATTCTAAGTTGTGGTAGGCACACGCCAATGTTCATTTCCCATGCATACACACATGCACATATTCAGGCACATAGGCTCACAAATGCTTCTACGTTACCCCACAATTTTTGTGAGCATCGCGTCCCATGCGTACACCCAATCAAACGCATGTATGTAGGTGTGTGCAGTTCACAAGATCTACCAAATGCAAATGTTCGGCTTTCAAATTCCTACAGGCAGTTAGAGACTCGCACACAGGCATACATGTAGCAAGGGACTGTAAGTGTGTGTATGCATGCCCTTCCCATAAATAATAACGAAAACGCAAATATTTTGCATGAGTATGGCAAACGATTTGAAAAGTTCGGTATACTCTTCACTCAGAAGAGAACACAAGGGGTCTAGCTGCGAAGAAATTTGAATTTTTGTGAGCTGCTGCTCGTGCTCACATGCATGCATACATATAAATATTTGAGAGAGCAGAGAGCACAGAGAGAGAGAGAGAGAGCAAGAAAAAAAATTGAGCATAAAGTCACTTCTTTTCAAATGTCGACCATCTCGGTCGAACGCTTGAAGCGCAATGATTGTGCTGTCGTGAATTTTCGTACGCCGAACCTAAAAGTAAGGAGCCGAGCGAATACGAAGTTGTGTGGGGTAACGTGGCCCAAAAAAAAGTTGGACAAAATCTTTCTTCAGCGTGTTCTATGTGTTCTATGGTTAGTGGTTCTATGGATAGTGACCATACGCAGTACAAGTTTATCTTTTTTTTTTTCGATAACTCATCCGATTTCTTTTTTATCGAAAATAATAGATAAATTGATTTTGTTTATTCAGCGTAATTTTAATATTTTTAGACCTGGAGACTTCAGATTTGGTGTGTATATACTTCTGATCAATACGCAGATTTTGTAATATACAGATTTTGGATAACACGCCTTCTTCGCCCTCAATTTACGTGCGTGAATATAAGCTCATTGTGGGGATCAGGGTATCTCCAATCGAGCAGTCTCGACTAGAGTTTTCTTACTTGTTTTTTTTTTTTTTTTTTTTTTTGCACAACCGTTTTTACAACATAAAACTAATAACGAATTATTACGTTATTAGAACTTTTTATACTCTGTTTTACCTTAGTTAATATTATTAGGTTAAAATATATATAAATATATTTCATATTTCAAATTATTTTCAGAAGTATCAAATTACTTTGATACGCAAGGTCCGAGCTTTTCACTGGAGCCCCCTAGTAGAATTGAGTTTTTAAACACGGTTGGAAACACAGCACATTGTATTGCTCATGGAAATCCTGTTCCAATAGTCCAGTGGCTCGATAAGGAAAACAATCCCATCTTATCCATATCAAAGGTTTGATTCAAATATCTATATCTATATTTACTTGATGTTATATTTGTTTGAAGAGACACCTATTCTCAGTCGCTTAGCTAAATCCGACTTAGAAACTCAGGCTAGTATATCTATGCACTCCACATTGATATTAGGGTTTTTTATAAAAATGTATTGATAGCTTGAATTTTCTTACGAGTTTGGACTTAGCTTTTGTTTTCTTCTACATTATTAAAAACTGCTTTCTTTGCTTGTGGTGAAATTTCGACACCTAATATATTACAGCTAGAACTAGCATATTATGGTCGACATCGCTTATTGTTGGTAAAAATTTATGCATTTCATATAAATATTAGAGTGCGCAATAAGAGTATATTTATTATTTAAAAAAATCCGAAATGTCTTCTAGTCGTATATCCCACTGTTTCCTGCTTAATTAGATCTGCCAGATACTTTATCTTATCCATGCTAACAATTTCAATTGGCTGCTTGTACTTGAGCACAGCCATATCAAAGAAATTGACATCCGAAGACGTCGTTTGCAAGGCGCTTACCACGTGCTTCATGGCTGAAAGTGTGTCTGGGATGGTTGAAATTGCAGTTAAATTCTTTGTTAGGTATTCGTTTACTGTTTGGCCCATGCGACCTGTTGTATTAGCCATCCATTCGTAATAGATGCCCGAGGGATCAGTTTGGAATAGATGAGGCTTGCCATCACAGTCGAAGCCCCCAACCAAGCAGGCTACACCGAACGGACGCCGGCCAAAACTTTGCGTATAATTTTGCTTTAATTTTGCCAAAAATCTACAGAATAAATATCGATAGATCTATAGAACCTATAGATCTGGTAAATCGTATTGTAATCATACCTTACTATGTGTTCCACACTTGCGGGACTATTAAAGTTTAAGCGATGACTTTGAGCCTCCATCTGGGCACGACTTGCTAAAATTCGAGCGTCAGCTGTAAGACCCGCAAAAGTAATTGCAATATGCTCATCTATTTTTTTTATCTTATAAGATGTTCTTTGCACTTGTAGCACATCAATGGCCCTTTTTTCTGCACCTAAAACAACGCATTCTTGAGTGCAAAGGCCCACCTGTACGACAGAGTGAAGAAGCAATAAAAATTTACGGAAAAAAAAAACTATTTATAGTATGCAATTCATGTTTATTTTTAATAATTCTCAACACTTACTACTGTAGAAGCCTTGCGTACCGCCACTTCAGCGTATTCTACCTGCATCAATTGTCCATTCGGTGAATATATATTCACGGCCTCATCAAACTTCTTGGACATTGGCTTCATGTTGCATTTGGGGTATTGATTTTTTTGATAATATAATGTAAAGTTTTGTGGATGACTGATATTTCCAAGCTTTCGTGATATACCTTAATAGGCCTTATGTATTTATCCACAGCTAAATAATTATATTATATTATTAGCCATACTGATTAAAATTGGGTTCATATAAATTTGTTGTAAAAATTTTATATAAAGTATAGCCTAGTTATTTTTACTAGATATGTATATATAGCAAAAGGTTTTTACTTAAAAGCTAATATTAAATTAATATGTGTATATTCCAGGTTCAACATATTTTCACAAACGGTTCATTACATTTTCCACCATTTGCAGCAGAAGAATTTCGACAAGATGTTCACTGGGCGATATATCGTTGCTCAGCATCCAACAGCGTGGGTACCATAATATCCAGGGATGTGGTTGTAAAAGCAGGTTTGTGTTTTAAGTTCTATGAACATCTCCCAACTTGACTGGTCTTACATACTATAACAATATAATATAAATTTTGGATACTTTGAAGTCAACAGGCAAATTTTGCCCAAATGTAATAGGATCTTGTAGAAACAAAGTTAACACTTAAATACGTAAATATTATTTGTGGAAACATTGCTGTTGTACCCCAAGTAAACACCACTGCATAAGTAATATTATGAATATTATGTAAATGCATATGATTTTCCGAAAAACTTTAATTGACCTCCTCCTCAGGTAGCGGAAAGTTGTACACCAAAGCTATTTGGTCAAAGCCCATTGAAAATCAAGGAAGAAATCTTTACCCTTTCGAGGAACTGATATTTCAATAATTATTCACTCTCACAAGAGACAAACCACGCGCAGCCACACATACATCCACACGTACATATGTATAAGCACGCTTGGGCTGCAGTGTGGGCTTACATTAGGAACTTACGTGTTTAATAACTTTTCTTGTAGATGGACTATCTTAATTGAAACATGGCTAATTGGTAGTGATATACCCTGAACACATTGAAAATGTGAAATCAGGGTATAATGATTTGATTAAAATGTATGTAACAGGTAGAAGGAGGCGTGGTAGACCCCATAAAATATATATATTCTTGATCAGGGCGACGAGCTGAGTCGATTTAGCCATGTCCGTCTGTCCGTAATACTAGAGACTTGTGCTTTGGCAAATTCATTCATTTCAATATTTTAATCAAGATATAAAAGTTTCGTTAAGATAGTCCATCGACAAGAAAAGTTATTAAACAATTAAGTTCCCATAGAAAGCCCACACTGCAGCTAATGCGTGTTTATACGTGCGTGCCTCTGTAAGTTTGTGTTTCTTTTGAAGCAGAAAAAATATCAGTTCCTGGAAGGGATCAGGGAATTTCGTAGTCGAGCAGTCTGGACTAGAGCTTTCTTACTTGTAATCGATAGAGAAGGTTATTAGTGGCTTAACTATCAATTATAAAAACTATTATCGTTTATTCTATGCATACAGACAAAAGCGTGCCTTCTAGCATAATCTAGGAATTGCGATTGATTTGTGAATTTTTCAGTCGTTATTTTAGTTTTGTGAAATTACAGTAAAGTTACATACAGTTTGTCAAGAAACACTTTACACACTATGAAAAAAATATATTTTTTGACTTTAGATGCCAATATAAAAGCCATTTATTAAAAAAAAAAAAAAACAAATGAATTTTTTGCAAAGCTTTTTAATAACAAATTTTAAGTTGAATTAAATAAATAAATAAATAATTTTTCGCTACTAGATAACCAATCGGAGCAGTGATGCCGATGGTTAAGGCAACGCAAGTTGTGTTAGATAGCATGGGTTCAAGACCTATTCGATCATATTTCCTTTTTTCATAAATTCGATATTGTATTGGGAAGGTGCGAGCTTGAATGAATAACACTTAATATTTTTCGTTTTCTTAGTCGAAAATTGTTATATGTTTAAATTTGTTTCTTCTTAAATAGCCCTCAAATGTCTATACGTACATATGTACATGTATACATATATAAATATGTACATACATATAGTGTGCGTACACAATTTCAGCCTTTTTTATGCACGTGCTCATTTGTATGTGTGTATGTATTATGCGTATTCTAGCATTTTCTAAGAATCTCAATTGGAATTGATTTGTTTTTGCATTGCTTTTGCTTTTCTTTGCTATATGGCGACCTAAAAGTAATGTCATTTCGTTTTAATTGTTATTATTATGATAACCGCTATGGCAATGTAGGTAGAGGCGCAGACTGCATATTTTACTATTTTATTTTGGTTGTGGTGCGAGTTCAAATTTATAAAAGTTGAAATTTTATGTTATTATCATTTCGTTTATATTTTTTCAATTTCATACAAATGTTTCCTTCCGTCTTATGAATATCTATAAAGCTTATTTATATATATAAGTGACGCACGCATATAAATTTCTTAGTTGGCCGCTAAAATGCCGATTCGCCACGTCTCTAGTGAGCTTAGATTGTCGTGCTTCGAATCCCGAGGAAAACTTTTAATTGCTTTAAAATTTTTTAAGATTTATAATTTTTTATTTTTTAATTTGTATTTATTTTTTTTTAATTTATATTTTTTAAATTTCACAAAATTTTTTCTTCCATGTTATTAATGCCTATTAAGTCTATTCGAGTATATATACCAAATTTCAGGTCTCTAGCATCAATAGTGCTCATAATATAGCAGAATTTGAAAAATCACTATATCTTCATCCGATTTGCCACGCCCCTAGTGGGCGGATCGGGAAAATTTTAACATTTTATAAATCGGAGATATACACGAGTATGTGTTCCAAATTTCAAGTCTCTAGCTCTAATAGCGTCGATAGATTGCGTTTATACGGACAGACGGACGGACGGACGGACAGCAAGACGGACATGCACAAAACCAATATACTAATTCACTCTGTGAATGAGTATAAAAGTGCTTCATTTAATTTTGGCAAAGTGCTCTTCTTTGAAAAAATCGATGCAATTATAGGCTATGATATCTATGCCAAGCCCTCAGAAAATTGTTAACATATCCACAGTCGTCACATTAATAATTTATTGGCTTCGCATCGTATTTTCAGCCGTTTATCACAGTTGTTAATTACCACTATATATATTTAAGTCCAAAAGAACATACCCAAAATTTTACGGAAACATAGCATGAGCAAACGTTCTTATTTTTATACCCTGATCCCATTAAAAATGGGAAATCAGGGTATAATGGTTTTGTGAAAAGTATGTAACAGGCAGAAGGAAGCATCGCAGACCCCATAAAGTATATATATTCTTGATCAGGACGATGAGCTGAGTCGATATAGCCCTGTCCGTCTGTCCGTCCGTCCATCCGTCCATCCGTCCGTCCGTCCGTATGAACGCCTAGATCTCAGAAGATATGAGAGCTAGAGTCTTCAAATTTTGTATGCATACTCATGTATACCATACGCAGTACAAGTTTATCTTTTTTTCGATAACTCGTCCGATTACTTTTTATCGAGAATAATCGATAAATTGATTTTGTTTATTTGTCGTAATTTTGATACTTTTAGACCTGGATGACTTTTGTCATTTACAGATTTTGGATACCACGCCCCCTTCGCCCACAATTTGCAAAAAACGTATTTTAAGTACTAAAGACTTGTGCTTTGGAATGTATACACATTTGTACATTATGATCAGGTTCTGAAAGTTTCATGAAGATAGTCTTACTACAAGAGAAATTATTCAGCAATAAAATTCTCATAGTATTGCCCACACTGAAGCGCAGCCCAAGCGCAGTCGCTGCTTACTGCGCAGTTAGCAGAGCGCGTGTTTATGCGTGCGTGAATATCAGCTCTTTGTAGGGATCAGGGTATCTCCTAGTCGAGCAATCTCGACTAGAGCTTCCTTACTTGTTTTCGTTGTAGCGGTTGATAACAAGCTTAAAAAATTTATGGTAAGATTACACAAAAATAGGGCAAAAGTATTTAGATACGATTTTAGAAAGTTTGAGGACTGTTAGAACAATATGTCTATCAATCATATCGTGAATGAGTATTATTTGGTCGCTATCGGCCGGTTGTAACACATTTGTTTATTTTTATTTTGTAGTGGTCTATCAGCATTATGAGCCAGAGGTACAAAATCCTGGTGGATTTATTGGCAGTAATGTTCTGATTAAATGTAACATTCCGTCGTTCGTCAAGGAATACGTAACAGTGACTTCCTGGTTGCAAGAACCAAACTTTAACATTTATCCATCTTTAGAAGGCGGTAAGTGCTTTCGAAAGGATAATTGTAATACTTATCTCTCTCACTTATTTCTTAAATCTAATCTCCAATATTACACAAATAAAGACGGTAAAAATCACATGCTACCTACTGGTGAACTTTTACTATATAACATAACAAGAGATGATTCCCAAAAGATTTATCGTTGTCGAACACATCACAAATTAACACAGGACTCAAAAGTCAGCAGTAATGCTGGCAAAATTCAGTTAACAGGTGAGTCTAAAGATATTCATTTCATAGATGACAGAAATGAAAGGACTAAATATTTGTATGCCCTGAATTGAACATGGGTAAAAGAATGGAGTCTATACACACATAATTACAGATCAATTATTTTCGTGATCAAAGCGGTAAACATTAATGTTAAACTCCTAAACATTAAACTCCTAAGCGTGGTTGTATATTATAATAATTACTTGAAGTTATTGATTACAAAATTTGAAATATTGATAATTTGTCAACAGGAAGTAAAGCCACTGGTCTTTAATAGTAGTTTCTGTGCTCCGTGTTTGTAAAACGTCAGAGTTGGGGGAAAATAGCCAAGTGTTGTATAGCTCGTATACTTTCTTTTATATAGATTACTCGTGCACATACATACATGTATATATCTATATATCTGATAACTCTTAGCTGATGAACGAACCCTATTCTTATGTGGCTGTGATTCATAAATACCTTTGTAAGCATTTTAAACATTTTAATTGAATTATATTATTCTTCCTTCTTTTCCTTTAGAAATGCGAGAACTTGTTCCACCAATAATTAATGAAAAAAAAATTTCTTTGTTGGCCAGAGTTGGAGATCCATTAGTTTTAGCATGTGTGGCCTATGCAAATCCAAAACCAACTTACAGGTAAGGCAATTTATGATGTCATACTGTGACTGCATAGTGTATAAATTCTGTTATAATCACTGTTAGAATGTAAACTATAAGGGAATAGTTGATATAAGGAATAGTTTACAACCTCAAATTTGCTAGGTAGCATCTTAAACATATTTAATTTCGAATACTGTTGACCTCCCAATCGATAAGCCAGAGATAAAATTGGGAGTTTGGTTTCGTTCTTTTTTTTATTTTGTAAAGTATATTAACATCTTTTTGGGTTTGAATGTTAGCATTCCATTGAAAAGAGAAATATGTAATGACTGTTTGTATACATTTGTTGTCTTGTTCAAGTTAAGACAACTATTTACTCGGGAGTGTTCGATTAGGAAATACTCTACGCTCCGACTAGTCTAAGCTTTTAAATTTACTCATAACGTGTATCTATGCGTCGATACAAAAAAAAGTTCCGCTATCTCAACAACGGGTATTACCTTTGAGAACACTACCACCACGTAATTTCCCATATGTACTACTAAACTTAATTTAAAGAATTTAGCATAGTTAGCGACTATCATTTCGTCGTCCTGATCGAGAATATTAAAACATACGTACATACATGTGTATATACTTACAAAAATATTATACCGTAATTCAGATCTCCGCTTTATTGTCGTTCAAGACTGGTACAAGCTTTAATTAGTAATTATTTAAAATAAAAAAGCCGTTATAAAACGAGGTTTAACGGTTTTACTGTACTTTCTCTTAGTCATCTATTAAATGCTTCAAGTGAATGCACTTCAGTGTATCAACTAAATTTGTTTCAATACATCCCTTCCACAATTATTCTGGTCTGTGTCGCTCTGGCAAAATCTCCTCATGCACCCATGCACCCATGCTCCCATGCTCCTCGTTAGGCTAAGTCTGTCTGTCGGCTCAGGCAACTTCACTTAAATGACGGGGAGTTTTTCTCGGTATCTACATACATATGTACATGTGCCTGTATGTGTTTGCATGCACATGCATTCATATGTATATGTGTACGACATATGCATGCATGCCTGTATATAGTGCATACATTAGTATGTATACATGTATGCATACACATGTACAAATGTATGACCAAGCGTTTAGCCCAGGACGAGTCGTCAACGACGTAAGGGTTTGCTTTGTTTTATTTGCGATGTTCTCCTCTTGAGTTTTTCTGTATGATGTTTTTCTTTGGCCTGTGACTTTGTGGTGTGTGACTGCATATGTATACATACTTATACATATGCATGTGTTCTTATATATGTATGTACTCGTTTCGAATATAGACTTTCATTTACGAATATAGACTTTCAGTTGCATGTAGAAGCTCCTACATACATGTATATACATATGTACGTGTATATATATGTATGTATGTTTAGCAGCCATGCAAGGGGGTAAGCATAAATATACATCCATGGACTTTTGCAAGCACATTCAAATATGTGTACCTAAAACTTTACTGTATTGACAGTCCTTTACTTTTCGTTCATTACCAAATCTATGTGTGTATGTATACATATAACACATAAATACGTATGTAGGTATGTATGCATGTATATACATACATAACAGTGGTTAGATTTTTCGTTTATTTCGTTCACTTTTGTGATTCCCATACAAGTGTACAAACATATGTAAATACATATGTACATATGTTACTATTTTTATTACGTATACTCCTATATTCATTTGTCTAATTGTAATGACAGTCACATATACATACATATATGTATATACATATCTATATACTTAAATTTATACATGTAAGTACATGTATGAATGTTTGAATGTACATGCATATATTTCTTTAGGAATAGCAATTCTTATATTAATTCAAATTATTTTGTTACTAAGCCGAAGGCAGCAGTAGTCAGTGTTTAACTTAAATTAGTTTTACTATTATATAAGCTCCAACGTTTAATAAATACGTTTTTATACCCTGATCCCATTAAAAATGGGAAATCAGGGTATAATGGTTTTGTGAAAAGTATGTAACAGGCAGACGGAAGCATCGCAGACCCCATAAAGTATATATATTCTTGATCAGGATGATGAGCTGAGTCGATATAGCCCTGTTCGTCCGTCCGTCCGTCCGTATGAACGCCTAGATCTCAGAAGATATAAGAGCTACAGCCTTGAAATTTTGTATGCATACTCATGTATACCATACGTACGTACCATACCAGTACAAGTTTATCATATTTTTACGATAACTCATAAATTTTCTTTATTGTCCAGAATAATCGATAAATTGATTTTGTTTATTGAGCGTAATTTTACTACTTTTACTACTTACTGTGTACATACATCTCATCAATTTAAAGATTTTGGATATCACGCCCCCTTCTCCACCAATTTGTAAAAAACGTATTTTAAGTACTACAGACTTGTGTTTTGGAATATACATATGTATGTACACAACATATGTACACAACATCATGACCACGTTCTTCAAGGTTCATACACTAGAAGAGAAATTATTCAGCAACAAATTTCTCATAGTATTGTCCGCACTGTAGCCCGAGCGCGGGCGCTGTTATCTGCGCAGTTAGCAAAGCGCGTGCTTATACATGCGTGAATATCAGCTTCTTGTAGGAATCAGGGTATCTCCTAGTCGAGCAGTCTCGACCAGAGCACTCTTACTTGTTTTATTATAATATAAATAAAATAAATTATTTATATTTCAGGTGGCATATTACACGTTCAAGCAATGAAGAGTCTATGCAGCATATGATTGCGACTGGGCGTGCCAAAATCAAAGACGGAACTCTTATTATATCAGCCATCACAAAATCCGACGATGGAATATTTTATTGTACAGTTACTAATTCCGAGGGTAGTGAAACTTTACAAGTCAAATTGTCTGTATCATCGCCCTTAAGTGCAATCGTACAGCCTAGAGTTCAAACTGTAAATCTTGGACAAACGGCTGATTTAGTGAGTAAAGTGACTCATAGCTAGCACATTTTGAAAAAAAAAATGACTTTTTAATTTAAAGGTTTGCACTACGTCTGGATTTCCAAAACAACAAGTTTTGTGGTTTAAGGATGGCAAAACACTACGCTCCGGGGCTCGTGTTCGTCATTTGTCAACAGAACATATACGCATTACATCTATCGTCAAAGAAGATAAGGGAATGTATCAATGTATTGTTAAGAACGAGCTAGAGTCAAGTCAATGTTCTGCTGAGCTAAGATTGGGAGGTACGTATTTTGCAAACGAAGTTCTAGTAGCTAACTCATACATACAATATATGGGACCTATTGGGTAAATTTTTATGGTATGTATTTGATATAGGAAATATTTGTTATAAAGCAAAGGGATATTATAATCATTATGCGTACTACCGAGATGGACGATTCTTATATGGCTCCTTTTTATGCATAAGCAGAGATATCTAATCACAGTATCCGCCACACATTACAAAATGAAACCGACTGCAATCTTTACAAGTTTAAATGGACGCGTGTAGTTACACAAAAGCGATACCGGCTTAATTCATAGCACCAAGCGTTCATACCATAAATATAGACTTTAAATTTTAAGTCTTTAATATTCCTCAATTTTTCAAGCCTCTAGTGGTTTCCATACCTGCCAGGTTTCCATACCTTCTTTGCGGCTTACGAACAGATAATCACACGGCCCGATAACCGATTAGCAAAACATATACTCCAAACCAATATATTCATTTGAATGTATAATACCATGATTAGGTTACGTTTTGAGAGCAAACCCTGAAAAAAGTCGTATGTCGTTGTATTGGCGCACTAAACTTACCTATTAGTGTACGGGTGTAGAGAGTGTTCACGTGTTTGTGTTTGTAAAGGCCATTTGCATTGGGTTGAAGCATTTGCCTTTTTCTGTGTCTCATTCTGTGAGCGACAATTGTATCTCTCCCTAAATGATCTTCGTGAACGGACCGTCAGACAAATAGGGAAACTTAAAGCGCTCAACAGAAAAAAATAAAAACGAAATGCTCAGAGCGAGAGCGACTAAATGTTTTTTTTTTTTTCAATCGATTTTGCAAACACAGCATGAAAAATAAACGATTATTATTAATATGTGAGCTATGTACGTGGAATTGATTTTTCATGGACCTTTACATTATACAATATGTGTTTCTTCGAGACATTTATTGTAATTTGCCAATGAATGAAATATGCGAATTATGAAATAAGTATCAATAAAATTCATGCATTATACTTTCAACGGCATATTTTTCTAATTTTGTAATTCTGTTTGCAGAAGTGGCACCTCAATTACTTTATAAGTTTATAGAACAAACTATGCAGCCTGGACCTTCTGTTTCACTGAAGTGCAGCGCAAGTGGAAACCCGACGCCTAAAATTGTTTGGCACTTGGATGGATTTCCTCTCCCAAATGTAAATATTTAAAATTAATGTCAACTAAGACCTATGCCATATTATAATGAGTATAAGTGTTATAACACATGCATGTATAAATATATAAATAAGTGAAAGTTCCCAGTTGAAAATTATCAGACGTTTTTAATTTTGCTCTATAAATTTATTTGTTTTAATATTTTAAACAATTCGATTAACGTTCATATAATTGAGGTCGGCCAATTAATGTAATTTCTTTATATTGCTGTGCAAGGTTTGGTTCGTGGTTCGCTATGTCTTCAATAATTCGCGTTTTTAATTCTGAAGTTTTGGTGCAGCGTTGGTTTATTATTTACATTATTTGCATTTTGCTTTAGTGTTTCTATTTTTTGGCACTCTCCTTACTTCGCTCCCATTTACACTTGTTGTTGTATTTGCCTCTCTCGTGCTGTGCAAGTATACTCTCTCGCTCTGTACCTTCGTTCTTCTCTTTAACGGCTGTTTTTTAATTGTGACTTGCTCTTTCAACGGCTGTTTGTTGTTGTGACTTGCTCTCTCAACATTTTTATTTTTTCTCTTCTTTTTTTTTGATATGTCTGTTTAATTTACTAAATTTGGTGTGAATCCAATTGCCAATATGAGCTGCTGCAAAAATGCTTACACTTTCAAGCAGGCAGTTGATTAGGCATAACCGCAATTTGTAAGTTGCTGGTTGTGCGACAATTTGATGCAGGTCTTACTGAGCGTGATCCTCCACCTCAATCGGAGGCCCCTTTATTGTTGATACCTCCTTCCGTAGTAACATCATCACCTAATTCGCTTACTCCTCCCTCACCTTGTGCTTCTGTACTGTCATCGGCTGCTAATTCACCTGCTCCTACTTCACCCGTTCGTGAATCTATTGTTTCTCCTGTCGTTGCTGCTATTGAAACTCAAGTCCCTGTTCAACAAGTGGACTCTTCTCCAAGCGTTGTTCAAACAAAGTGTAACAATAAGTCAGACACTCCTCCTTCGCATTACCTTATTTGTTGTTTCTCCTCGAAAGCAAGTTTTCTTATCCAGGCTTTCAACTGATACGACATGTGAGGCAGTATCTGCTTTTATATCAAGCAAGATTTCAGCCAATGTTTTTATATCGAAGTTTAGTTTCGCAACTCCGAGAGAAATTGCTTCATTTAAGATCAATGTACCGGTCGAATACTTTACTATATGTGGTCCTAAATTCTGGCCACCTCATGTAGTTGTCCATGAATTCAAACCTAAGAATCGCAACAAATTGAATCAAATTGAATTTCCTTGAATTTACCTTCGGTGCAATCAACATCAAACACTATACCAAAAAACTAAATATCATACAATCTTCTTCTCAGCTGTCTTTGATCTACCAAAACATACGTGGCTTAAATTCTAAATTTAAACATCTATTTTTGCAAATTTTTAGTATACAATATGATATTATCGCTTTCACTGAAACATGGTTAAGTCTTAATATTCATAATAGTGAAATTCTTTCTAGTAATTTCACTATTTATAGACTTGACCGATTGATGCGTAAAGGAGGTGGGGTGTTAATTGCTGTTAAACCTAGTATCCTCTCCGAATTGTTTACTTTTTCGTTCATGATGCGGAGATTATTGGAGTTGAATTAACTCTTTTATCGTGCTCATTGTTTATCACATGTTCTTATATCCCTCCCTCTTCTGATGTAGAAGTTTATGCTCAACATATAACTTGTATTAAAGAAATTCATGAACATGTAAAAGATAGAGACCTGCTTCTTGTGTTGGGTGATTTTAATATTCCTAACACTTCTTGGTCCTAAACTTGTAATGCAAATTACTTTTTTCCGAAAATTGATCACTATCTTTTGATGAATTGTTTAATCTGTCTATGTTTCAGATTAACTCTATTTCTAATCATCTGAATCGCACACTAAATCTTATGTTCATTAATTATGATTCCATCATTAAAGTCGTGAGATCAGCTCCTTTCTGCCTGAGGATATACATCACCCCACTTTAGAGGTCTTATTATCTGTTGATAATCCTCAAACTAATACTCCTCTGCCTTCTAAACTAAGTCGCTGTAAATCGTAAATGCAATTTTAATTTGCTTAACGAATTAATTAATTCAACAGATTGGTCTCTTTTATATGATTCTATTGATATTAATTTTGCAGCATCGTTTTTTAATAATAACCTAAGCTCTATTCTGGATGTGTGCGTCCCTCTCTGTCGTATATCGCTCATTTCAATTAAACCGTCTTGGTTCACTAAGACTCTTTTGAATTTAGGAAATATTAAAAGTAAATGATTCAAAAAGTATAAAAAGTCTGGCTCAAGTGTTGACTATTCCATAGCCAAGTCAGACTTCAATCTCTTAAAGTCTCGTTGTTATGAGAATTACCTAAACAATTTTACTCATTTGTAAACTTGAAGCGTAAATCTTCAAGTTTGCCGTCCTCATTTGCCCTTTGTGCAGAGAAAACTTATAATAACCAGGATTCCTTTGATCTATTTGAAGATTTTTTTCAATCCACGGACTCTTCTGTTGATCCCTATAACAACTCATACCCATACTTACTTCCTGAATATGGGTCTATTAATGCTCCTAAAGTCACTGCAGCCTCTTTAGCTGCTGCCATTCGGACGATGAAATCATCTTTTTCGCCTCCTGCTGACAATATTCCAAGTTGTGTGATTAAAGAGTGTACTGTTTCTCTTCAGTCTCCATTACTACAATTTTTTTATTTATCTTTGCAAACTTCAGAGTTCCCTTCAATTTGGAAAGAGTCTTGCATTATTCCGCAAATCGATTATTTAACCATCCCTACATGGTTTTGTTCAGAATCGATCAACGTCCTCTAATCTACTTGAATTTACTTCGCTCGTCAATGACAGTTTTTCTAAAAAAATGCAATCTGATGTTATTTATACTGACTTCACTACAGCCTTTGACTCAGTTCACCACCAGATTCTAATTGCTTGAAAAGCTTGAACGCTTAGGATTTTCCACTAAACTTGTGTCCTGCATTTCATCCTATTTGGAGGGTAGAATGCAGAGTCTTACTGAGAACAGCTATTTCTAAACTTATTTTTGTTTCGTCTGGTGTACTTCAGGGTAGCCATTTGGAACCATTACTTTTTTCATTTTTCATAAATGACCTTCCCAGCTGTATCTCTTATTCCACTATATTTATGTGTGAGGATGATATAAAACTTTGCCTTCCATACTCCAGTGCAAATGGGCATCTATAACTTCAAGACTTGGTGTGTGGCGAATCAGTTGCACCTAAATTGCTCAAAGTGTATGACAATGACGTCGTACCGTTCCTTATATTGTTGACTTGAAATTAGTAACAGTCAAAGATCTTGGTGTTCTCTTTGACTGTAAATTTAATTTCAATCTTCATATTTCTACCATCATAAATGAAGCCAAAAGTATGCTTGGCTTTATTAAACGTTGGGCTAAGGAATTTAAAGATCTTTTTACTACCAGGCAAATATTTATTTCGCTTGTGCGTCCTATCCTTGAGTATTGCTCAGTTGTATGGTCTCCTCAACATAAACTCTATCAGGATCGTATTGAATCGGTCCAGAAACAGTTTCTTCTCTTTGCCTTAAGGGATCTTAACTGGGACAGTAACTTACGATTACCGTCTTACCTTAGTAGGCTTCAACTCATTGATCTTCCATCGTTAATCAATCGCAGAATAATTTTGGGAATTGTTTTTCTGCATAAATTGATTATTGTTGATGATCATTGTTGATGCGTCTTAATTTTTCGGTTCCGTCCCGATCAACTAGACACTATCGTCTGCTTTACCTACCTACGGATTATTCCTTGCATAGTGCGTTTCATGTACTATGTGTACATTATGTACTCTCTCTTCCTAATATAAAATCCTTGCTTCTATCTTACCTTAGGGAAATCACTCGCAGTTCCTAGACATATGCTTTGGTAACATTCTGCTGCCAATGTTTTTGCAGTTGATTTCTCTATCCTGTTCTATATTTCTATTTTAGTTCTTCTTTTGCTCTTTTCTTTCTATTTCTTAATCTATTTTCTTTGATTATCTTGCTATTTTTTTAACATCTTCCTATTTAATTACTAATTGTTATCTTAAAATAATATAATAACTATATTTAAGTTCTTTTAACCTTTATTTTAAGTTTTCATGTTAACATTTGGCTGTGAATTGGGGCATAGCTGGGCGGACTGGCAAATAAAATACCCCCATCGGGTTGGTGTTTTTCTGAATTTTTTTAAGCTATACATGTATAGTTTTTTTTATACCGTGATCCCATTAAAAATGGGAAATCAGAGTATAATGGTTTTGTGAAAAGTATGTAACAGGCAGAAGGAGGCGTGGCAGACCCCATAAAGTATATATATTCTTGATCAGGGGACGAGCTGAGTCGATATAGCCCTGTCCGTCTGTCCGTCCGTCCGTAGGCGTGCATGAATATCAGCGCCTTTTAGGGATCAGGGTATCTCCTAGTCGAGCAGTTAAGTGATAAACTCGATATGCGCGCTCAATATACGGACATTTAAAAAAATTGAAGTCACTAGGTCTTATATGTTCTAAGATCGACGCGTTCATACATACGAACTGACGGACAGACGGACAGGGCTATATCGACTCATCTCATCATCCTGATCAAGAATATATATACTGCCTGTTAAATCCTTTAACAAAACTATTATACCCTGATTTCCCATTTTTAATGGGATCAATGAATCAGCTCCAATATCCACCACCTCACCGTTACATTTGTAAAAGCCGTAATTCAAATACTAGAGACTTCTGCTTTGACAACTACATACATTTCAATATTATAATCACGATATGAAAGTTTAATGATGATAGTGCCATCGACAAGAAAAGTTATTAAGCAATTAAGTTCCCATAGTAAGCCCACACTGCAGCCTATGCGTGTTTATGCGTGCGTGCCTATGTATGTGTGTCGGTGTGTCTGTGTGTTTGTGTTTCTTGTGAAGCAGAAAGACGCGAAGAATTGTTGAAATATCAGTTCCTGGAAAGGAAGTCGAATAGTCTCGACTAGAGCTTTCGTACTTGTTACCACCATCAAAAATCAAAAGCTATGGCGGATATATCTACGCCCATTGAGGGCGTGGCAAATCGGGTAAAACTTTATCTCCTAGAGCTTTAAAGCTATAGCGCTCAAATTTTGCATGTGAGTTAATGTTACAATTCTATAAAGATTGGTATATGTCTACGGCCACTAGGGGCGTGGCAAATCGGATCTGAAGATATCGTGATTTTTCAAATTCTGCTATATTTTGGGCACTATTGATGCTAGAGACCTGAAATTTGGTATATATACTCGGCTTGATCACCCAAGACCAAAAAGCTATAGGGGATATATCTCCGCTTACAGGGGGCGTGGCAAACCGCAAAAGTTTATATCCCCTACAGTTATAAAGCTAGAAGGCTCAAATTTGGATAGTTGAGTTACTGGTAGACTCCTCTATCGATGACCCAAAAATAGTTGTTACGCCTCTTTAGGGGCGTGCCATATAAAAAAAAACCCTGTAATTTTCACATTTTTTGAGCGTAAGCATTCAAATTGCAGTTGGGTTACCATTAGCTTGTTCTAAGAACTGGCCAAAAATGAGGTGTCTACGTCCACTAGGGACGTGGCAATCGTCATTTCTAGTGTCAAATTGCGACATTCATATGCGTGAGCCATCTATATATATAAATAGCCTTAATAGGCATTGATAGCATGGAAGAAAACATTTTTGTGGAATTTAAAAAATAAAAAATAAAAATAATTATAAATCTTAAAAAAATTAAAAGTTTTCCTCGGGGTTCGAAGTACGACAATCTACGCATCTACGGCATTTGTAGCAGCCAACCACGAAATTTATATGCGTGCGTCACTTATATATATAAATCAGCTTTATAGATATTCATAAGACGGAAGGAAATATTTTTATTAAATTGAAAAAATATAAACGAAATGATAATAACATAAAATTTCAATTTTTAAAAAACGTTTTCCGCGGGATTTGAACTCGCACCTCAACAAAATAGCTATGATAAAAGCATTGTGTGCCTTTGCCTACAGCGCCACCGCGCCTTTCGCAATAAGGGTAATTAAAACGAAATGACATTATTCTTAGGTCGCCATATAGCAAAGAAAAGCCAAAGTAGCGGCTGGGAATTCAAAAACAATGCAATAACAAATCAATCGCAATAGAGATTCTTAGAAAATGCTAGAGTGCGCATTATATGTACATACATACACCCATACAAATGAGCACGTGCATAAGAAAGGGCGAAATTGTGTATGCAGACTTTTGTATATATGTACATATTTTATATATGTATATATCTAAGTATAAGCATTTGAAAGCTATTTAAGAAGAAACAAATTTAAGCTTATAACAATTTTCGACTAAGAAAATGAAAAATATTAAGTACTATTCATTCAAGCTCGCACACTTCTAATAAAATATCGAATTTATGAAAAAAGAAAATGTGATCGATTAAGACTTGAACCCACGCTATCTAACACAAAAATTATATATGTAATTTCAGTGCTAGAGGGTAATTTCACAAAACTAAAATAACGACTGAAAAATTCCTAGAATAGGCTAGAAGCCGCGCTTTTGTCTGTACGCATAGAATAAACGATAATAGTTTATATAACTGATAGTTAAGCCACTAATAACCTTCTCTATCGATTACAAGTAAGAAAGCTCTAGTCTAGACTGCTCGACTACGAAATCCTCTGATCTCTTACAGGAACTGATATTTCAAGAATTCTTCGCTTTTTTCTGCTTCAAAAGAAACCACAGAGGCACGCACGTATAAACACGCATTAGCTGCAGTGTGGGCTTTCTATGGAACTTAATTGTTTAATAACTTTTCTTGTCGATGGACTATCTTAACGAAACTTTTATATCTTGATTCAAATATTGAAATGAATGAATTTGCCAAAGCACAAGTCTCTAGTATTACGGACAGACGGACATGCCTAAATCGACTCAGCTCGTCGCCCTGATCAAGAATATATATACTTTATGGAGTTTGCCACGCCTCCTTCTACCTGTTACATACATTTCAACAAATCCATTATACCCTGATTTCACATTTTCAATGGGTTCAGGGTATAAAAATAATTTGTAGGCCACTTTTGCCGTACCGTGTCATATTGAAAATTGTACATGCTAGAGCCGGAATGTGAATGAGTATTCCGCAGGGCGTTACCAACGACTGCAACGTTCTTACTTGTTTTTATTTTATTTTTTACTTTTTAGTATAATAGTTATAGAAATTATTACGATAGATACGAGTCCAAGTATATTTATATAATTCAATTGACTAGAATAGATTGATTAGAATATGGGCTATAAAGACAATTTGACAATTCAATTTAGCATTAACAACGCTCCCAATAAAAGAAAATATATATTTCAGAATGATCGCCTTATGATTGGACAATATGTGACCACATTTGGGGACGTTATAAGCCACGTCAATATATCAGCTGTCAAATCAGAGGACGGAGGAGAATACGAGTGTAAGGCGACCTCTAGAGCTGGTGAGGTTACGCACTCTGCAAGATTAAATATATATGGTACGTAAAAAAAAACTAAACTAAACGATGTGAATTAGTCAAGTTTCTAAGAAGTCTCCTAAGCATTTGTATATGTATTTCTGATCTATTACAGGTATGCCCTATATAAGACATATGCCAAAAATATCAGCTGTCGCTGGTAAAGTTTTTACTTTAAAATGCCCTGTTGCTGGATATCCAATAGAAAATGTCTTTATAGAAAAAGGTAAGGTTTGTTAATAAATGAGCTAAACATTTTTTAGAATGTGTTATTTTCTTTAGATGGTATTAGATTGCCAATCAACATGTGACAGCGGGTCCAAAACGGAACTCTTGTGATAGATAATGTACAACGAGCTGCCGATCAGGGTACATACACATGTATAGCACGCAATAAGCACAACTATACTTCGCAGCGATCTGTAGATGTTAAAGTATTGGGTATGTATTTCTGAATTTGATATGTTTGATGTATTGATATATTATATTCTTATGATTGTAAAAAATTACAAATTTCCAAGTAAGACATTTCGCAGTCTGGTGATACCGACTGCATACTCATTCGCGGTTCAAAATCAGCTGGACCAAGGGCATATATATGTAAATATATTAAGGCGTGGTTATATAACTTTAAGTCAATCCTTAGAAGTCTAGTCTAGCGAAAATTTAAAATTTAAATGGCTCCAAACTGTGGAAAATACAGGGTGTTTTCATTTTCATAATTTAAATATTTTAGATACGATTGTACCCACGAATATGTACATACAAATTTTAAGCTATAAGTAGTTTAAATAATAGTTTCTCTATTATACCAGATATAGTATTTCCCGAATTTCCAAAGGTATCCACAAGTATATATTCCAAATTTCTGTATTTCTAAATGGTTTGTATTTATACGGGCATATCGATGGAGAGAAAGATGGAGATCTTATTTCAGCTTCGAGAATGAGTATAATAATTCAAAATCCCCATTTTGAATTTGAAATTTAATTACTTTGCAGAATAATTGAATAAGGGTAACATTCATAAAAATATTGAAATAAGAAATTTATAACTATTAATAAAATTGTATTTATTTAAGCATCTGATATGCTAAGGAGCGTTTTAAAATATTTCTATACAGATGCATGCTTATATAACAAAACTAATAATAATGCACGTGCATAACAAAATTTTTGTATATGAATGTACGTGCACGATCATTTTTTCTAATTTTTCAATATGGATGCGATCAATAGGTATTAGCTCCAAATTACAAATTCCATCTAATAATGAATAGTTCAAGCTTACATATTACATAATATTATGAAGATATTTTGAAGACTTTTTTTTTTTAAAATTAAGTAACTCTTAAGATCAATTAAAGAGGGATATTCATTAAACGTTACCATCTAACATATTTAAAATCGATGATTGGATTTCTAAAATATGACAAAAACTAATGATATCATGGAAGAATTGACCTTATAAGATATAAAGATATCAAATATATACATTCTAAAATAGGA
This sequence comes from Drosophila mayaguana, assembly GCA_037075325.1. Classification (NCBI taxonomy): domain Eukaryota; kingdom Metazoa; phylum Arthropoda; class Insecta; order Diptera; family Drosophilidae; genus Drosophila; species Drosophila mayaguana. Next base: position 1,566,854 of record JBAMCG010000101.1, read on the forward strand.
CGTCGGGCGGAATTCAAATAGACATGTCCGTGTGTCCATCATACAATCGTGTGCATGTTTTGAAACAACTTAATTTATGGACTTTCAATTTTAAATATACATTTTCGTATATCTTATGCTGTAAAAACTCAGTTTTGTTCTTATTCACCCTATTGTCGTACTATCGGAAAAGCTCTTAATTTGATTTCAATTTCAAGCTATAGCTTTGGTCAATCATTAATAATCATGACTGACAATGACTCATAATGACTGATGACTTATCATTATAAGTAATTGTGTAACAAAAGAAGAAATTAAAAAAAAATTGTTAATTGTTATTAATTCTGAATGCTATTTAAGGGTATCCTATAAGATCATACGTAGTATAAGTATAATCTAAGTAAGGTTATGTTAATGGCTGTATTAAAAATAGGATATTCAATAGCATTAAGCACATAATATGAGTCCTTTACTAAAATAGTTTTGTATCGCTATCTGATTTTTAATATTCTGTAATATCTGCACCGCTCGAACTTTTACATTGCACATAAAAATCGCACTTACATAAGGTATAAGGTATTCCCTTCACTTGCACTTGATGTACACTTGAACCTGCACTTGCTTTTGGCATGAGCGGTATTCTTTCAGGGTTTAATTCGCCACAATTGTATGTTGTAATAGCTCCAACAACTCTTTAACTGTAAAAGCAATACCCATAGACAGTTTTAAAGAAGCGAGCTAAATTCGCGGTTTAGCGTCAATTTGGTGTTTTGAAATGATTTTCTGCAGGTGTACTTATTGGTAGTCTTTTTGAAGCTTTTAGATAAAATATTTACTAATATTTCGTTTGTTGTCCCATATTTTAAATGATAGTGGTCTTTAAGCAATGATGACCAATATCGTGCACTAATGTCTAAGAAATTGTATTTTAATATATTCAATGAATTTTCTTGACAATACGAAAAACATGCATATCAAATAGATGGCTCACCATAGTGAAAGTGGGAGTCCGATGTTTGGGCGTATTGGTACCCAATGATTGACTCAATTTACTTTTTGATACATGCATTACTATATTATTCGCCTAAGTATTTCTATAAGAGGAATCGAAGGCTATTTACTCATTAATTTCAAGAAGACTACTAACAGACACGTAGAAAGCAAATCCTTATTTATATTTTGTACTGCAAATATTTTACCGCTGGTGTGAATCTGGGATATAATTTGTATTATTCATGTTACCGAAATAGCTTTGTTTATTACTTTATTTATATTTTTTATTTTATATAATTTTATTAAGTGTTTCGCAAAATGACTTCTTATTAGACAGCTTCCACAAATATAGTGATAGGTTTCTTCTAATTAATTAATTTTCCTCTGTAACACTACAAAGATGAATATTTATTAATTCTCTTTCTTGGATTGTTTCTATGTTCCCTACATTTAAGCAGCTAAAATTATTGCCAGAAAATTTACGAATCTTCGAGCTTTGACTATTGACATTCGTGACCACTTGCAAACTTCTATCTACTCATATCGTATGCAAATAAAAAATAACTGAAAAATAAATTTTAGACACATTAATGAAAAATAGCATATGTATTAGGTTGGAGAATATGACGGCGCTTTTGAGGAATCGTTAGCAACTTTTGCTTGTTGCAAAGGGATAGCATATATCATATTAAACACCGTTCGTAATTTAGTTTTCAGAACAGCGTTTGATTAATTTATTAACCAAGCATATTTACTGAAATTAAACATCCAGTTCCACCCAAGATTACACCATTCTCATTCGCACGCGATCTGAACGTCGGTGACCGTACAAGCATTCAGTGCGTTATTGGCACCGGGGACCTGCCGCTAACATTTACCTGGCTAAAGGATGGAATACCTCTGCCATCGGCAGCATCCGTCGACAGTGTCAGCGGTGGGCTTAAGGGTACCGGTGGCGCTTCTGTGTCGGGTTCCGGCTCCGGATTAATGTCGCAGTTTTCATCTTCGATGTCACCGTCGGCCTTTACAAATGAAATCGCATCGAATGACAATGGTCGTAGTAGTGGTGAAAATAGCGGCCAGGTGACAATTCGCCAAAATGATGATTTTACCAGCGCCCTCAGCATCACAAGTGTGACGAGGTACCAAAGTGGCACCTATACGTGCCGTGTTCAAAATGATGCCGCTACTGTAACGCACTCTGCACAGCTTAAAGTGAATGGTACTTGTAATAGCATTATGTGTTTTTAGTTTGTGCATAAAAATAACTTAAATTATTCGTATATATTCATTCTGCACGTATTTGTCTTATTTGGAGATTTTTGTAAAAAGATTTATTGTATTATTTGTATAAGGTAACAGTTTTTTAAAGCCATAATTAATATATATATATATATATATACAAGATATATATATATATATATATATATATATATATATATATATATATATATATAATAAAACTCTATGAATGAAGTAGATAAGTAGTATAAAAGAAAGACTAAACTAAATTCGATTATTCTCTTTCGCATACTTTTAATACTTTACGAATTACGTGAAAAAATGTTTAAAATGTATAAAATTGCACGCATTTTTTATTTTAAGTTTTCAGTTTGAGAGATTATATATTTAGTATAGTTTTAATTCAATTTGATTGAAATATATTTACTGTACAGAGGAAATCGGTCCAGTTCTCAACAACGTCCAACGCTCATGCTTATTCAGAAACTAAAGAAGAGGTTTTAAAATATATTTTCTTTATTGATATTTTATGTATAGTGCCACCGCGTATATCTCCTTTTGCGTTTGAAGATGAAATTACTGAAGGTATGCGGACACAGATAATGTGCTCCAGTAGCCAAGGAGATCAACCTTTTAATATAACTTGGTACAGAAACAATGTGACAATTAAGAGTAATTCAGGAGTTCGAATGGGCAAACAGTTAATCATGACGACTAAGCATGGCGAAGAATTTCTATCTCCGGATCCGTCGTTAACAATCAATCATTATACCCCATTTTCCAGCATATTGTCCATTCATAACGTCTCTTCGTGGCACAATGGTAACTACACTTGCAGTGTGGCAAATCACGCTGGCACTGTTGAATATACTGCTGTTCTTTCGGTTTCGGGTAAATCAAGTGTAACTATTGTTTTCTAGAAACATTAATAAACCATCTAATTCTAAATATACAATGCACAAGAAAAATCTCACCGTAAATTTCGTAGACAATGCACCAGGAGGATAGTTCACCTAGTTTAAGGATTTCATAATAATACAAATTTTATTTTTGGAGAGGTTAATCAAATACCTATTTACAAGCCACTATATCAGTGTTAATTGAAAACTGCTTTTCGATGGTATAATACTGAATTTAGATAAGATTCAGTTTGAATTTTATAATAGATATGATTATCCTTGATAAGTTAATTGATAATGGATGGACCAGATAAATACTAGCTTTATCCGTAGGAGAGCTCAGCAGTATTTATTATTCGGCCTCCAGATATTATTCGTCTAGGGTAATCAAAAATTTCAAGTATCTTAACTTTTACTTAGACCGGAAACCCTTAAGATCTATTATATCGATCGAATATATTAAAGCTCCATCAAGTATTATTATTATGGTAGTTAAACTAACTTGTAAATGATGATTAAAGAATATTGTAATATCCGATTGCAGTATATATTAAACAATGATTGTTTGTTAAATTTTGAATTGAGAGAATTAGTTTATAAAATAATAGTTTATTTTTGCCATAAATAAAAACTTTCATTGAATATAGTCTTATTTTTATGCCGGGTATGTTAGGAGAAATTAATGTAGCTCAACACGAGAAACTGAGCTTTTAATTCTAGGTAATTCAAGAAAAGATATAAACTGGGAAAACCTTGTAAACATATTATATATTGTAACAAATAATTTCGTTTAATTTTGTTAAAATCAATTTAAAAAAAAAGTAAACAAATATACATATGTATATTTCAATTGAATTTTGTTGTCGAAAGGGTGGTGTCATATAAAAAACCAGACATCCAGTAAATTTTGACTTTTTATAGGCTCTATATTAAATAATACTGAGTTCAATATTATATGAAAAAATATATACATCGAAAATAGGGGCTTAATTTTTGAATACTAAAAAATATAGGAGATCATTGCACTGGGCACCATGCACTCGGCTTCCAAGAATTAACAGTGATGCACAATTCGCATGGATTAATATCTATATTTTCAATGCATGTACCAATAGCCATAATATATGTCCTTGGGGTTGATAGGTTGGTGTTTGAAACTTGGAGATAAAAGTAACTTGGTCGCAGATGCGTCGATTTAATATGAACTCGGTAATATTAACAATTATTTTTATATTGGTTTGCTGTTTGTAATATACAACTTTGCCGGCTTTGTAAATTTTCTTTTTCTTTAAAAACCCGTTTTCAACTGAATACTTTATCTATAGCCGTAACATTACGTGATATCCTTAAAACATTTGTAATATTTTAAAATTATAAATGCATTCTCTTTTCTCCAACTGATAACAGGATCGTACAAAATAGTACTAAATCGAAGTTTTTCTTTGTTTCTTGTTAGCCGTTCATTTTAATTTACTTAAGCAAACTTATATAGCATGATTAATATATAGATTTTGTTGTTATGCATGGTAATCAACCAATCAATAAGGAATGAATTATGAGTAATTATATAAATTAAAAAATAGTTCCTCCACGTTGGACTTTAAAACCTACTGATCAAGATGCAATCTTGGGAAATTCAGTTGTGGTGTCGTGTAAGGCTGATGGATTCCCCATACCAACCATTCAGTGGAAGCAGTCCATAGGTATTAAAAGGAATCCGGCGATTTAAAGAGAAAAGTTTTAATTTTATACATGTACATGAAGGTGACTCAGGAGATTATCGTGATCTTAGCTATGCTATAAACAATGGAAACACACAATCAAATATTATGGCTCATTCGAATGGTTCTCTGATGATATCCAAGGTTGCTCGTGAGCATGAGGGCAGCTATCTGTGTCAAGCAACCAATGGAATAGGTGCGGGCCTAAGTACCTTGATTAAGTTGACTGTTCATGGTAAGCATGAATTCTTCATTCAATTAATAAGTAATATGAATATAAATATTTATTTTTTCTTATTGTTTTCGTAACAGTTGGTCCTTCAGTTATCATTGCGAAAAAACAGTTATCGATTCGACGTGGAGAACGAATTACATTGCGCTGCGAGGCAACTGGAGATCAACCTTTAGAAATATCATGGAGATCGAAAGCAAGTCGTATCGATCCATCCTATGATATTCGTTATCATATAAAGAACTCGCCCTTAGCTCGTGGCGTATCGTCAGAGTTGACTATTTTACAAACGGTCCTAACTGATAGAGGGGAATATACATGCATAGCTAGCAACGCGTATGGGCGTGATCGAAGTGTTATACATGTTCAAGTTCAGGAACCTCCAAATTTTCCAGTTAATTTGCATGTCAGAGATCTTGGCAGTCGGTCAGTAACATTGGCGTGGTCACCAAATGACCAGGATTCAATAATATTGGGAGGAGGAGGTGGTAATAACCGGGATGCACAACCAATATCAAATTATATTTTGCAATACAAAAAAGCTGGAGGTAACTCAAATATATTATAAATACATATATGTATTAAATCTTTGACATAAAGCCAGTTTTCCGATTTTTTCACACAATTATATATATATATATATATATATATATATATATATATATATATATATATATATATATATATATATATATATATATATATATATATATATATATATATATATATATAGAGACTTTTGTATTCAACTCGAAGCCATAGCCCAACAGTTTACTGAAAAGGAAAAGTAAAATTATATTTAAGGTAGTCAGAATGTTTTCTCCTAAGACTTTTGATTTACGAACAAAGATTTAATCTTGAGATTATACATTCACATCACAATTATGTCAACTTACCTCTTAGCTTCTTATCATAAAAAATTCCTATTTTGATAAGTTTCCCAAAGGTGTTACATAGCTTTTAAGTATTATGGGCTTGTGTGGAAAGCAACCAGCTTTAATGATAATGATATCTTATCGGAAATTATCCTTGAAAATTAACTGTTTTATTTGTCCAATGAAGGAAAATCATATAGAGCTTGTATGCCTTTCTTTTAGCATAAGAATTAATGTTTGATTAAAATAATTAATATACATAGTTTTAAAGCAAGTAAGAATACTGTAGTTGGGAGCTACAGGCTGAATAATGCTCAATCAGTCAGTTGAATCTAGTTTGGTCAAGCAATAACACAAAAGAATGCAGTATTGTTATACTTTTATAGATATAGTTTTTATATAATGATATGTTTATACGACTAAGTTTTTGTTGGCCTACTCTACTGGCTATATTATTTCGAGTCCAGAGTAAGTCCAAGAGAGTGAGAGGTTACAGTGAGTGAAATCCTTTAAATAACGACTAGCAAAAGTGTGTGAAGGGCTGCATCAAATTACAGCTGGGTCGTCCGCACAATCATTTACTTACCTTTGATACTCTTCATCTGTCCATATACAGACTTAAAAGAGCATTCTTTCCTTGCAAAATTCTCATACTCAATCTCACATATTTTATACAGTAAAAAGACTTAAAAAAAATTAATAATAAATGTATACTTTATAGGACGGATACATTTGTAAATATTGTATATCTGTCTGTCGAATCCATTCTAAGCTGAAAATATTTTTGTTCATTGTGCTCAAACAAAAGATGAAGTTTATTAAAAAGTAACCATCAATACATTTTTTTATTTTAGATGTTTGGCATGAGCACAATAATCAAAAGCTTCTTCCTGGGGACAGAACAACGGCCCAGCTAGGATCCCTTCGACCGGCGCAGGTTTATCATATAAGATTGTTTGCAGAAAATCATCTAGGCACCAGTGCCCCAAGTGATATTTTATTTGTGCAAACTGATTCAGAAGTGCCGTCTGCCCCACCGCAAGATGTCACTGTTGAGCCGCTGGGACCACAACAAGTGAGTAAACTCAGAATATAATAATAAAAATAGTCGGTGTAAGGCCAATTGAATACCATTCTTAAATGTTATTATTAGTATATAGAAGTTTTTCTATGTATTTTGATTGTATTTTTATGAGAAAATTTTAATTTAAACTAAATATTTTTTGCATAAATAGTTGCTGATTACATGGCGAGCACCTGTACGCGATTCATGGAATGGAGAACTATTAGGTTATACAATTTCATATCAAAAACAGGGCTCTCCAGAAAATGTAAAAAATCACACCAAGGTCGGCAGTTTGACTACAGAGGGCTTAAATGACTTCCGTTTGATTGGATTGGAGAAATATACTCAGTATGGAATTACTGTATCAGCATTCAATATAAAAGGCGACGGTCCACCGTGTGATGTGGTATTGGGTCACACTTTAGAAGACGTTCCCTCAGCATCTCCTCGATCCGTGTCATGCGTTGCGCTCACTGCCCAAAATATTCAAATATCGTGGCAGTCCCCACCAAAGAAGCTATGTCATGGAATTATTCAAGGCTATAAATTACTTTATGAACCAGGACTTTTAGAAAGTGAATACAGCGTTCGAGAGACAAAGATAACATCGGCTCTTAGTACAGTGCTCCACGGATTACAGCCTTTCACAAATTATAGTGTTCAAGTATTAGCATTTACTCGAGCAGGTGAAGGCATTCCCAGTTCACCTGTATCATGCATTACGGAGGAGGCCGTTCCTGATGCGCCGGAGCTTGTCAAATCCGCAGTGAACACAGAATCTTCGGTGATTATTAGCTGGCTACCCCCTCGAAGGCCCAATGGATTAATTACTAAGTACAATGTTTACATACGAGTTCTTGAAAAGGGTCAGGAGCTGAAAATCCTTAAAGAAGTCTTGCCAGCACATAATAGGCATTTTGAAGCAAAAGACCTAAATTTCCGAGAAACATATGAGGCTTGGGTCACAGCATCAACAAGAGTTGGCCAGGGCCCAAGTACTCCAGTAATTAAGCTAGTACCCAGCACGACAATACCAGCTGCAATAATATCATTCAGTCAAACTTTGTCCGTAAATTGGAGGTCAGATATTAAGTTAACTTGTGTATTTGTTGGAAATCCCAAGTCAAGCGCCGAATGGAAAATTCTCAATACTCGATCCAAGAAGCATTTTCCGCTCGAGGTTAACTCTGAAAATACCCTAACGCTACGAAATATCCAACGGTCGCATGAAGGCAATTATTCATGTATTGTTAGAAATTCAATGGGTTCAGATCATATAGTCTATCAGCTTTTTGTACAAGGTAAAATAGATTACATGACTTATTTGTTAGTATTTGAGTAAAATATATTTTACTTTTAGTACCGCCTTCCGCTCCCATTGTGTCCGTAAATTCAGCGCACAAGAATTCGGTGTCCATTCAGTGGAGAGTCGACGATATCGGTGGTGCTCCAATTAGAGGATTTATTTTATCTTATAGGCGTGAGTCCGCTGAATGGGATGAGTTACATATTGATCGTCGAATAACTTCATACATGATTGAAAACCTTCAATGCGGCACTAAATATCAATTCACAATGACTTGTTTCAATAAAATTGGCACCAGCGTAGCCAGTGCTATTGTCTCAGCGCAGACAAAAGGTATTATATAAATATAATTATGTTACAATTTTATACATCTAAAGTTTATTATCAATAATATCAACAGGAAATAAGCCAATAGCACCTCAAAAGCACAGCTTCATACGTTCGAATACAACATCAGTTATCCTAGATTTGTCCTCTTGGCAAGACGGTGGATGCCCAATACTTCATTTTAGTATTGAATTTAAGCACTATAAGACTTCTAACGAATGGATTATCGTTTCAAATAAAATTGAAACACATGTTAGTATACTGAGTATTCTTATACACTCCTTTTCGTCATTTATTGAGATATCTATTTTTTTTTATAGAATCGTTATAGTATTGGAGACCTGGAGCCAGGCACTGCTTATCAGCTACGTGTTACGGCGAACAACAATGCTGGCTCCACGACAAAGGAGTTTTATTTTGAAACCCAGAATTTGCTTGGATTAGCCGGTAGCTCGGAGTTTGATGCGATTCCCGAAGAGCAAACAGTGTTCAGTGATGCGCACTTTATAGCTGTTATTATAACATCAATATTTGGAACAATTCTTGCATTAATTGGAGCTTTTATCTGCTTCAAAAATTGTGTGTATTAAATATTTATGTCTGGGCTACAAAAAGATAACAAAATAGCTGAACCCTTTATGTTTTATAGATACTCATACTTTGTTTACACGTAATGTTGATTCATTAAGGCCACAAAGTAGTGCTACAGATGGAAAGGATATTCAAAGTCATGAACACTTTTATGGTACAGTACGCAAATCTTGCCAGCAAACCCCGAATGAAGCGGTTGCTGGACTTGAGCGAATACCCGAATACTCAGAAGACATATATCCTTACGCTACATTTCATTTACCAGAACATGAAAACCAGTCCGGAAATATTCCTTTGAGCTACACGGGAAGCTCACTAAAGTATGATTCTCGCTGTGAGGATGAAAATACTTTATGTAGCTCGGGGTCGAAAGGGATGCGACCTGTATCAACGAATATAGGTGGAATCAACTCAAATGTCAAACTTCCTAATGTGATGACAGTTGATGACAGCAACAATATTAATACAGAAAAGCGATCAAAGCGCCGATCGAAAATTATAAAGTCCGAGTCGGAGGAGTACGATAGCTTGAATAGTGATAGTGAGCTAAGTGTCGAGCGAGAACTATCCCGTGACGAAAATCGTAGCAGTAACCGTGAAACCTCAAGTTTTATTGAGGACGAAGGGCTTGCAGGTATTCCACTGTATTACCAAATTTTGAAGCCATTATAAATTTTTAATATTATCTTCCAGCACATGGAAGAAAAATCAGAAATGACGCCGGAATCGGTAAAGAAAGGTCTTCTGTATTTAGTAGACCTCAACTGCATAGTAAGTTAGTACCTAATCTTTTTCAAATTAAAATTTGTTCAGGGTGTTTTCATTTAATTTTTCTATTTATACACTGAACTCATTGAAAATTTTAATATTATAGTATAATAGTGTTTTTTTTTTTATCGATTTAAAGTCCTTATAAAATTCAGTTATATATCTCATTTTTATACCCTGATCCCATTAAAAATGGGAAATCAGGGTATAATGGTTTTGTGAAAAGTATGTAACAGGCAGAAGGAGGCGTGGCAGACCCCATAAAGTATATATATTCTTGATCAGGGCGACGAGCTGAGTCGATATAGCCCTGTCCGTCTGTCCGTCCGTCCGTATGAACGCCTAGATCTCAGAAGATATAAGAGCTAGAGACTTCAAATTTTGTATGCATACTCATGTATACCATACGCAGTACAAGTTTATCTTTTTTTTTCGATAACTCGTCCGATTACTTTTTTATCGCGAATAATCGATAAATTGATTTTGTTTATTCACCGTAATTTAAATACTTTTAGACCTGGAGACTTCAGATTTGGTGTGTATATACATCTGATCAATACGCAGATTTTGCCATTTACAGATTTTGGATACCACACCCCCTTCGCCCCCAATTTGCAAAAAACGTATTTTAAGTACTAGAGACTTGTGCTTTGGAATGTACACACATTTACACATTGTGATCACGTTCTGAAAGTTTCATGAAGATAGTCCTACTACAGGAGAAATTATTCAGCAACAAAATTCTCATAGTATTGCCCACACTGCAGCGCATCCCAAGCGCAGTCGCTGCTTACTGCGCAGTTAGCAGAGCGCGTGCTTATGCGTGCGTGAATAGCTCTTTATAGGGATCAGGGTATCTCCTAGTCGAGCAGTCTCGACTAGAGCTTCCTTACTTGTTAGAGCTAGGCCTATATTTGTGTTTAGCTTACAATTTGATTTTTGTTATATTTATGATATTTTAATAAAGTTCAGTAGATCTTTTGGATTATATACTGATTGTGAATTATACGCAGAAATTTGAATGCTGTTAACGAAGATTTTAATTATGAAAATATATTTATCCACAGCGTCGTGGACAACGTTCCCATCAACTACAGGTTCTTTGACCCGGGCACAAAACAACAACGCAAATCAACGTACCATTGTGATTCCCAGCGGAAAGTTCTCACAATTAAATCTACCAAAGCTACAATCCAATGTTCAGATATGTCCAGAAGTATATCCAGTTGTCAGCGACTCAAAAGTACCGATAGTGGTACCAGCTGCGGCACCCTTAATCGCGATTGTGGGGAAGCCAAGTTTATCTCTCGACAAACTGCACAAACGGGGTCATGCAATGAAAAACTAAAGCCGCATGAGTCGGATGAATTCGGTTATAGGAAAAAATTTGTTGATACGAATATAAAGTTATTTGCACCAACTGACGGCGACCAACTTGACTTCTTAACTAATCGGCGAAATATTTATAGCATTGAATCAGTCTCAGATTCATTAGGAATAACAAATAGATCACATGAATACAATTGCATGGATACTTTAAGTAATACTGAAACATTAGCTATTGGTTCAACTATGAGTGACCATCAATTTCACATAGAAAACACTGAGAGTCTATCAAAGCCAATCTCCAGCTTAACAAAAATCACAAAAACCGAGCAATTAGATTACATTCTAACTGAAAAGCGTGTCAGTCCACCATCTGCTTTTGTTGACAGAGATGGATAAATTTAATTAGCAAGATTGAATATGAATTACTGCATTTATTAAACTAAAGTAATTAGAATCTCAAACATTGCTCTCAACAGCATAATAGGCTATTAATACTAATTGTACATAGCATTTATCTAAATGTGACTAAAATGATCGACTAACTGTGTAATGCAAACATAATTAAGCTGTTATAAAATGTCAAATTAATAATAATATAAGTATGGATGATGTTTCTAATTTTAATGCTTCATTCTACAAATGTTTTTGCGAGCTCCATACCTATATATGCCCTTGTAGAGAATATATTATTTTTACTTAGTTACAAAATATGGTATTGGATTTATAAGACTTGTATAGTTTCAATTTCTATCACCCGTCAAATCAAATTGAGGCTGGTTCTTCAAGCCCTTAAAGTATACATTATTTATGTTGCTTTGCTGTGCAAGTGAGTTTCGCAGTTTCCAACATATTATCACAATACTTGAAAAGAGCATCTTTCGAATTGCATAAGTCAAATCGCTGTTAAATGGAATTCGGCTTAAGAAAATACACACAGATTTTATTCAGACACACATTGTTGCCATAATCCTAATATAGATAGAGAAATATTTGGATTATATTGTAAAGCTCTATTTCTATTTTTGTTCAAATATATTTTAACGAACACAAACTTCAAGTCTGGCCATAATCCCTTGACATATCTGAAACCCTCTAATACCTATGTGCCATATTTATACAAGATAATTTCATATTAGATGGCCGAAGATAGACATCTCTGATAACATTTGAATAATCCAAATATTTAAAAAATCTTCCAATATTAATGTGATCAATACTTTATTTGAAAGTAAGAAAATAACTTAAGTAAGTCAATTATTATGGTGAAATATTGGAAAGGTGGTTTTTAAAAGCATTTTAGATGCAAATAAATAATCTCTTAACCAAGAATATTTTTTCCCCGTTTATTGAAAAATAAACTATTCAAAAAAAAAAAAACTTATTTGGAATTGTTGGCAATCGTTGTCTAATGAAAAAGTTATATTGGCTCTTAAACTATTTCGTTTATTAATCGAAATAATGAATAAGTCGATTCGATCGATTGGTTCATATCTAATATTTAGTATTTAAGAATGAAACGAAAATGAATTTAGCGATAATTAAATAATGAGAACGATTTCTTACTTAACCATTAACAATAATAGTACTTTGTCATCTCAATGATAGGTTAAGTTTTACAGGCAATGTGGAAATAATTGAACAAAATCGATTACATACTTTGTACTTTTACAATATCAAAATCCCCTTACAAAGAATTCTTCATTTGTATTAATAGCGATATACGTTCATGCAACGAATAGACAATGCTAATTCGCAAATTAATAATTAATTTAATATTTGTATTATATTTGCACTAGCTAAAACTAAAACAACAATAGTAGATTATCTCATTAGCTTCTTTACTGAGTTTTCAAAAGGAAAAACAAAAAATTAATCGTAGTAGTAATTAATGTAAAGTAAGAGAGTAGCAGTAGAGCAAAAGGCAAAAACTGTCTATTAATTCATGCTAAACTGCATTTACTATCAATTGATTGTCAAATCTTTTTTAATGATCAGACTGAGATGGCATGCAATCGAATCACGAATTTGAAATAAGTAGATCAACCATCCCCACATAAGTAAATTAAATATAAAAACTAATGTTTTATACTACTGTTTTACAAGTAAGCTATTCAACATAATCCATTTTGAATGATCCAATTTATTGTTTATATGTCATAGGTATTCAGAAGAAAGAAAACATTATATATAAAAAGACAAACTCAAGATAGCATATCTACTAATATAGAAAATGCCAATTCATGTATTCGTAAAACGACTTTCTAAATTCAAGCTCAATTTGTATTGTCAATTGAAATATAATATTAAAAACGAAATTGTTGTGTACAAATTTATAACACTTAAGATTTGTATTTTGCTCTTCCTTCCAGTCATTTTTATACCCTCAACCCAGAAAAGTATCAATGTCGTATAAGTAATTGACAAAAGAAGGCATATCAGAAGTAGATTTGTATTCTTGGCAACGACCTGCGCGGATTTAGCATCTGTATGTATGTCTGCGTCGAACTCAGAATGTAGCGCTTATGATCAATATCGTTATACACAAATTGAAACTGCTTAGTGTTCGTATCGGGAAAACCTTGGCACTATTACGAGTATATATTGAATATTTTTATTTGGTTTACATTCATATTGGAGGACGGACAGGCAGATGGATAGCGAAAAGAGGCATTACACAAAGCCACAATACTTTTTCTTTTGGAACAGAATATGCAAATGCGATTGTTCGGTCCCGGCTCGCATACTTTTACGTACAAGCAATGAATATATTGGATATCAGCATCAGTGCTATTCGAGCACTCAGCAAAAATGGACGACTCCTTTTTGAATTCCCGCTAATCATAATTTCCTTATCGCTAATTATCATTCTTCTCTGTCTTACTTACCAATATTTGAACTAAATTTAATTCAATGTCCTCAAGAAATATGAATCTTTACAGATTATAGAATTTCGGTTTACTGCAACAATAACAAAACCAAGTAACAGTGCTCTAGTCGAGACTGTTCGATCAGGAGATCTCCTGAGCCTTGCATAGAACTGATATTCCAATCATTCTCCACGTTTATGCACACATATAAAAACACATGCAAGCATACATACACATGCATACATATATGCATACACGCACGCATAAGAACGCGCTTTGCTAACTACGCATTTAACAGCGCTTGAGCTGCAATATGGGCAATATAATGATATATTATTATAATAACATTCTGTAAATCACAAAATCTTCATTTTCATAAAATGTATAAACACAGTTAACGTGACGTCTCTAGGTCTAATCGTATTCCAATTACGTTTAAAATGACGAAATAAATTTTTTCGATTATTGGTAATAACAAGAAATGGGATAAGTTTTCGAAAAAATTTTGTAATAAACTTTTAATGCGTATGGTACACACGAGTATACTTATCAGATTTCGAGTCTCTTCTGAGATCTCGGCATTATTTCCGACGAACGGACGGACAGACGGACAGAGCTAACTCGACACAGGTCGTCGTCCTGATGAAGAATATATGTACATATGTACCTTATGGGGTCTGCCTGTTACATACATTTTTACAAAAACATTCTGGATATAATGAATTGTGTTTGAATTTTCAGGTAATACTATAGTTTAGACTTAGGTGTTGTACATCGCACAGTAGGGCCTTAAATTATATATGACAGATAGTTCTTCAAGTTTTAAAAGAAGGGAACTGTATTTCGGTGAAAGTAATAATTTTAAAATATGTATATATATTATTAAAGTAACGTTCGGATGTTGCATGTCAATTCCACCTTTTTGTGCGTTGTATACCCTGAACCCATTGAAATGGGAAATCAGAGTATAATGTATATATAAATGTAAAACATATGTATTCTTGATCAGGACGACGAGTTGCGTCGATTTAGCCATTTGTTTGTTAGCATGTTCGTATGAACGACGAGAACTTCTACAAATTTTAGAGACTCGAAATTTTACATGTATGCTCATGTATACCGTAACACAGTACCGGCTTATCATTTTTTCTCATCCTCATCCTATTTAAGAGATTGTTTTTGTATGAGTGTGAGGTGAAGTGAGTTAAAGGTGAAGAATGATTGCAATATCAGCTCTTTGTAGGGATCACCAAATCGAGCAGTGTCTCTACAGCACTCTTACTTGCTGTAGTTCGAAATGGGCGAATGGGCAAGTTCGGTCTAATTTTTAAGAAAATGAAATTGGGCGAAACCCAAAGAAGCAGAAGAAACAACCAAAGTTGAAAAGGGCTATCAAATTGAGAGATGTATTAAATTAAAACTCACTGCTAAGTGCACAATCACATGAGAATAATTCCAACGGTCCATTTCCCCAAAGTCTAAAGTGAAGAAGTCCTCAGAACTGATCTGTACACAAAGATAGAGAATCCAAGCTCTTTGGAAAAACAATAATTATACAAATAAAAAGCAGACAAACAAATTATACACAACTGTTATTCGATTCATTTCCAACAAGTAGATAACAATTTCAATGATGCGGGTTTTGTCTTACTAATCACTTTACAGTGTGCTATAGTCGTTACCATTTAAAAGAGCCAAACGATTTTACATATTTAATATCTTGCTTATCATGATTTTTGTTATATTCATGCTCTATACAGAACGGATATATTATTTATTGATTATACATAATAACTATTTACAAAGTGATACAGCTGCAATTCCCTTCAATAGTATATTGTGTAATTATATGAGTATGTTTGTTTTTCTATGTGTGAACTCAAATGAAAGATTTTCCATAATATTTAGTTGCAGTTTAATGTGTTTGCTGAGGATAGAATAAAAAGAAAAAAAGGCAAGCACTTTCGATTGAAGCACACTATGAGCACAGTCTAATATTAAACGATTTATCATGTCTATGGGACTAGTTACTGTCATTGCCATTGAGGAAATTTGAGTAACTGTGAAAGAAGAAACCATTCGAAGTGAAGAGGAATGCCTTGGCTATCAAGTGACAATGTTCTATGAGCAGGACACTAAATATTTGTATCTATATACAAGTCAACGTGTTAGCATTGGACGTACGAGAATATACTTATAATATTTTACAAAAATATGTTATAAGAACAAAAGGAATTCTTGCGTGAAGTGAATTTTCAAAACATTGAAAGCACCCACGCAAACCATAATAAGCTCTGTCAGCGTGACCAGCGGCGAAACCTCAACCTTCAGCTCTCAACCCCTTGGAAAGCTATGAGGGTGCACAAAGTTTACAAGCTTTTCGTGAATATTTTCAATATGACGACAAACATAGGTAGCCACGGTTAGTATTACCTGGAGCATAGCTCAGTAAATGTGACTTTTCTGCAATGTGTGTGTACGACAAATATTTGAAGCAGAAAATGCCACGGAAGGAATTCGTATAAGGGACTACATATTTTATATTACAGTTGTTTTACATTACTCGGCATTTTGTTTCGTCCTGAAGCAGCATAAGAGCGGACACATAACTTGGATGCACTAGCAAAATAACCGACACAGGCTAACCCTTCTCATTATTTTGAGTATTCTATTGACAAATATAAAAGGGCTTTTTAATTTAAGTAAAATACGGCTTTAAGAAATGCATTAGGTATATGTATATTAGGTATTGTATATATATGTAATGGGAGTTCAAGGTATAATGGTTTTGCTAAAATGGCTATGTATAACAAGCAGAAGAAGCAGTGGCATGACATAAGAGCAATAGCCTTGACATTTCAAAAATGTTTGTTTAATGTTTGTGTGTTTTTGTTCCAATTTTATTTTTGAACAATTTTGAATACCGGCTTCGGTTTTTAGCAAATTCTTTAAATTGTAGATCAATTGGAATATTTCAATATGCCGATTTTCCACTTTTCCACAGTATATACATTTTTGCTCAAACTTTCATTTAAATCTTTGAAGTAAACAGAAGTTGGTGTAGTAGGACCAAGGTCGACGTAGCAATTGAATGGTCTAAATTTGCTAGATGGCGCTATAGAAGTGAAGCAGTTCTAGGTTTGAGCACGATTGCTAGAGTAGTAAAATGCTGTTGATGGAGGCGATGCATCCCGTCATGTAATTATGATTTATGATTTCGCTCCTAATGAGTGTTACTTTATACCTCGAACCCATTGAAAATGGAAAATTAGTGTATAATGGTTTTGTTATATGTATGTAACAGCCAGAAGGAAGCATGGCATAATGTATATATACTTGAGCGTCGAGGTGAGTCGAGGTGTCTGCCCGTCCATGTATATTAACGCGTCGAACTCAGAAAATACAAGAGTTAGAAAAATTTATATTTTTTGTAGAACAATGTATATCACGCGGAAATTGAGCTTGTTTTAAAAAAGATAACTAATTTTGGTTTAATTTATTGGTTTAATTAAATTAAATTTAATTTAATTAAAAACTTTACCGAAAATCAATTATAAAATTACATTTTCTACATCATTAGAGCTGAAGTCTTTAAATTTTACATATGGAATCAGCTATATTTGATCGATGTTTGTTATATTTTGGATTCCGGCACCAAATTCGCAATTTTATTTTATTATTAGTTTTAATTTAACTATCACTGTGAAGATAGTCCATCTACAAGAAAAGTTATTAAACAGTTAAGTTCCCAAAAGTTGTCTAATCAGAAAATTAGCGACGAATTTTTGAAATATCTATTTCTCAAAGGCTTCAGGAGATCTTGTGGCGCAGTAGTCCCGACGACAGCTTTCATACTTAATTATATCTCTTTCTTTTATAAATGTACTACGATATTTGATTGTGAATATTCTAGTGATCGAGGACTACTTTAGAGTTTTCTTACTTTTTTGAAGGAATTATATTATTTATATATATAATTATTTATATATTTATAACATGTATTTGTGGGACAGTGAATTCAATTAGTAAATAAATATAAAATTACAGTGGAATTACAGTCAATTGGAAGAATTTGTACAGCCCCTGTGCAGCCTTATTTCCGAAATGTAAGGCATGTGGTAAACTGTTTTGTTATATATGTATCTGTAACAGAGTGGTTGCAATTCCGGCAATTTAATTCTTTAACGGTCCATTTATTGCAGACACGCTAATCATAAAGTCGATAGCTTGGACAATCAAATATTACACGTGCGTGTGCATGTGTATGTATTTAAAAGAAAAGGCCATACACAACATATATGTGTGTACATACATGTGCATAAGTATGCATAAAATGTGGAGGCTTTGTGTACTTGTGTGTGTAGATAATATAACATATGTAATTCATTATTTTCGTTTATTTTGAAGGAACTGTTTCGGACGTTTCTAACATATGTTGCGATATGATTAATAATGTAATTATATAAAAGTCGGTAAAATTTCAGATTGAAAGCATCATAGCCATATATAATTTACATTCTATTATATTTATACTTATACTTATATAATTTTTAAATCAAGATTCATTGTTAAAAATATTCATTAAATTATATAAAAATTATTTAGTTTGTATATATGCCAACTATTTACTCATAAAATAAGTGAAAACAATTGCTGTTACATTTATGACGATTTTATTTTATTTCGTTTTTTTTAAACACTTTTTGAAAATTCGTTGATGTGCGTTTATGCTTCTTAACAGCGGGTCGTTACTACTGAGGTTAAAATTCTATATCCCTGATTCAGGAAAACTTAAAAAAAATTGTATAAGCAATCTTCCATTTTGATTGTAGCCAATTTTGACGAAATAAAAGTTTCAAATACCTTAATTAATTCAATTAAACATGTTTTGTAAACTTGTTTTCAAGACGGTATTTACTTATCTTCCACAGGCGCTCTTTTTATTAACTCATCTCTCTAAACTTTTTTAAAAATCCCTAATTAAATTTAAGCAAGATATCATTTTTCACCTTACAATCAATAGTTAGTTCATTTTTCTAAGAGAGAGAATTTAATTCATTGATAGAATTTTTGCGACTGGATTTATGTTTTGCTGAATTATAAAAGTCTTATTAGATCATTAGCTAAGTGAGTTCTTTTACTATTTGTCATCAAGAAGTCAGATATGAAATGAAAACATACATCATTGATAAGAAATCTTAAATCATCCTTTTTCTCATTATATGAAATATTAGGTCAAATTTGACAGATTGAGTCATATTGAGACAAAGTTAGCTTAAAATTTATAAGCAAGTTAAAAGCGTGGCTTTCATATTTGCTTTGTCTAAAGCATTCTGTGGCTAATACTACAATCAAAATGCAACTCAACTCGAAACATTCAGACAAAACTTATCAACACACAAAGCTGAGAATGACATTTGTTCAAACATGTAGGGAAATATAACTTTTGGCTGTTGCTGCAAGGCTTCTACAAGTAATAGAGCAAGAAATTTTAAATGAAATCCTATTGTGTGTATTAGCTAACATGTCAGCAAATTGAAGGAATATGCATCCACCAGTAAGTCAATAGGCATTAGAACTTTCACATGTCTGCAAATATAATGGTTTGTCAAACGAGGTTGACCCTCTGAAAACATTACAAAAGAAATAGTTGTCGATTTTTTTAAAGAAACTCTTTCCGTATAGAGACCTTCAAAGGCAGTTTGAAGTCGCTACACATACGGGCAGAGAAACGAATGGAAGGACAATCAGGCAGGCAGGGCTACTTTAGATTTTGTTAGATTTTAGATTTTAGATTTTGTGAATTTGTTGCTTGACATTGCTTGCACGTGCAATGCTAATTGTTTCGTTTTGGTTAATAACTGTTGAGGTACTTAACGGAATTGAATCAAACTTCTGTTGAAGAAATCGCACCTTTTAAAAAATTCTAACTTGCGCACAGTGAACTGGTATCCAAAATATAACATAATAATCGAGCATATTCAGAGCATCACAATGGCACTTTAGTAATTAATTGCTCAATTTGGAAAAGTTTAATGTTTTTCTGCTTTAATATACTCCTATATATTTAGAGTTCAGGGGATCTCATAGTCGCGATCCGCGACTAGAGTTTTGTTACTTGTTAATTTTTGAGTAGATAGAAAAAGCGTTCATAACTTGTTTACATAAAGTCTCTTCGCATGCTCATATACTTGCTACTAAGCTTTAGTTTGGCTGAACTAAGTAACTGTAAGCATACCTTAAACGTGACTTTAAAACTTTCTTAACAAAGTTTACGTGCAATTTGAGCTTCTGTACTTACTATATTTATTACATAGAAAGTACATAATAAATGAATAAATCAATAAATCATAATAAATAAGAGTGCTTTAGTAAAGTCTGCTCGACTAGAAAATTTCATGAGCCCTGCAAAGATTTAATATTTTAATCATTCTATACCATACCAAAATATATTATGTGTAGAATAAATGCTCTTATACATGGTCATATAGAAAGTATAGAAGACAATGAAAAGATGATAATAATATTAAAAGTTGTGTACTGTTTTAGCACATGAAATACGTTTTCAAATATGGGGCGAAGGGGGGTGATATCCATAATCTAAATAAATTTGAAATCTTTCAAAAATCTTTAATTGTTTAATAAAAATCCTCAACTCAACTCAGGCTCAGGATAAAACAAGTAAGAACGTTGCAGTCGGGCGTTACCAACTGCGGAATACTCATTCACAATCCGGCTCTAGCATGTAAAATTTTCAATATTACTAGCTCAACTATCAATTATATAAACTATTATCGTTTATTATGTGCGTATAGAGCGCGCCTTCTATCATATTCTAGGAATTGCGATTGATTTGTGAATTTTTCAGTCGTTATTTTAGTTTTGTGAAATTACAGTAAAGTTACATACAGTTTGTAAAGAAACACTTTACACACTATGAAAAAAATATATAAAAGCCATTTATTAAAAAAAAACAAATGAATTTTTTGCAAAACTTTATAATAATAAATTTTAAGTTGAATTAAATAAAAAAATAAATAATTTTTCGCTACTAGATAACCAACTGGAGCAGTGATGCCGATGGTTAAGGCAACGCAAGTCGTTTTTGGTGGCGCGGGTTCAAGTCTTATTCGATCACATTTTCTTTTTTCATAAATTCGATATTTTATTGGGAAGGTGCGAGCTTGAATGAATAACACTTAATATTTTTCGTTTTCTTAGTCGAAAATTGTTATATGTTTAAATTTGTTTCTTCTTAAATAGCCCTCAAATGTCTATACGTACATATGTACATGTATACATATATAAATATGTACATACATACAGACAAAGGTCTGCATACACAATATCAGCCTTTTTATGCACGTGCTCATTTGTATGTGTGTATGTATGTACATATAATGCGCATTCTAGCATTTTCTAAGAATCTCAATTGGGATTGATTTGTTATTGCATTGTTTTTGAATTCCCAGCCGCTGCTATGGCTTTTCTTTGCTATATGGCGACCTAATAATAATGTCATCTCGTTCTAATTGATATTACTTTGATAACTGCTGTGGCACTGTAGGTAGAGGCGCAGAGTACATAGTTTACTTTTTTATTTTGGTTGTGGTGCGAGTTCAAATCCCGCGGAGAGCTTTTTATAAAAATTGATTTTTTATGTTTCGTTTATATTTTTTCAATTTCATAAAAATGTATCTTATGAATATCTATTAAGCTTATTTAAATATATGTATAAGTGACGCACATATATAAATTTCTTAGTTGGCTGCTACAAATGCCGATTCGCCACGCCTCTAGTGGGTGTAGATTGTCGTGCTTCGAACCCCGAGGAAAACTTTTAATTGTCTTTAATTTTTTTAATTTATATTTTTTTTATATTCCACAAAAATGTTTTCTTCCGTGTTATCAATGCCTATTAAGCCCATTTATATATATAAATGGCTCACGCATATAAATATCGCAATTTGACACTAGAAATGGCGATTGCCACGCCCCTAGTGGACGTAAGCGTACCTCATTTTTGGCCAGTTCTTAGAACGAGCTAATGGTAGCCCAACTGCAAAATTTGAATGCTTACGCTCAAAAAATGTGAAAATTACAGGGTTTTTTTTATATGCCACGCCCCTAAAGAGGCGTAACAACTTTTTTTGGGTCATCGATAGAGGAGGCTACCAGTAACTCAACTATCCAAATTTGAAGCTTCTAGCTCTTAAACTGTAGGAGATATAAACTTTTGCGGTTTGCCACGCCCCCTGTAGGCGGAGATATATCCACTATAGCTTTTTGGTCTTGGGTGATCGACCTGAGTATATATACCAAATCTCAGGTCTCTAGCATCAATAGTGCCCAAAATATAGCAGAATTTGAAAAATCACTATATCTTCAGATCCGATTTGCAACGCCCCTAGAGGGCGTAGACATATAATCGTAATAGAATCGTAACATTAGCTCACATGCAAAATTTCAGTGCTCTATCTTCAAAACTCTAGGAGATGCAGTTTTACCCGATTTGCCACGCCCCCAATGGGCGCAATGGTAGATATATCCGCCATAGCTTTTGATTTTGGGTGATCAACACGAATCTACATTCCAAATTTGAGCGCTCTAGCTCTTCAACTAATAATTAATTCATTTTCCGATTTGCCACGTCCCTAGTGGGTGGATCGGGAAAATTTTAACACTTTATAAATCGGGGATATACACGAGTATGTGTTCCAAATTTCAAGTCTGTAGCTCTAATAGCGTCGAAATAGATTGCGTTCATATGGACAGACGGACGGACAGCAAGACGGACATGCACAAAACCAATATACCAATTCACTTCGTTAATGAGTATAAAAATGTTGGCACTTTATAATTCTAGGGTTATACATGGCTAGCATTCATACGGGTTCACGGGCGGACGGATATCAAGACGGATATTGCGCAAACACAAAATACTTTTTTTTTGCTCTCGTGACTAAGTATAATGTTATGATTATTTTATTGCATATAGTGAAATACTTCTGGAGATTTACTTTTTTAAAAAGAGAGTTATCTATATGCATTACAGGGTCTGTCAGTGTTCTTTCAAGATTAATTTATCTGCCGTGTGCAATATTGTAAACCATAACAAGCAAGAGTGCTCTGGTCGAGACTGTTCGACTAGAAGATACCCTGATCCATACAAGGAGCTGATATTCACGCAGGTATAAGCACGCGCTCTGCTAACTGCGCAGCTAACAGCATCCGCGCTCGGGCTACAGTGTGGGCAATATTATGCAAATTTTGTTCCTGAATAATTTTTCTTATAGTAGGACTATCTTCATGATACTTTCAGAACGTGATCATAATACTCAAATGTGTGTATATTCCAAAGCATAAAGTCTCTAGTCTCAAATACGTTGTTTACAAATAGGTAGCGAAGGGGGCGTGGTACCCAAAATATGTAAATTACAAAATTTTCGCCTTGAAGATGTAAGTCCACAGTAAATCTGAAGTCTCCAGGTCTAATTGATCGATTATTCTCGATAAAAGTAATCGGGTGAGTTATCGAAAAAATATGATAAATTTGTACTTCGCATGGTATACACGAGTATGCACGCAAATTCAACTCTCTAGCTCTTATATCTTCTGAGATCTCGGCGTTCATACGGACGGACAGACGGACAGGGCTATATCGACTTAGCTTGTATGTAGTTCTGTCTACTATATACAGTATGAGCTTATCTTATGATCCCATTTCTCATTCGAATTTTTATACCCTGATCCCATTAAAAATGGGAAATCAGGGTATAATGGATTTGTGAAAAGTATGTAACAGGCAGAAGCAGGTGTGGCAGACCCCATAAAGTATATATATTCTTGATCAGGGCGACGAGCTGAGTCGATATAGCCCTGTCCGTCTGTCCGTCCGTATGAGCGCCTAGATCTCAGAAGATATAAGAGCTAGAGACTTCAAATTTTGTATGCATACTCATGTATACCATACGCAGTACAAGTTTATCTTTTTTTTTCGATAACTCGTCTGAATACTTTTTTATCGCGAATAATCGATAAATTGATTTCGTTTATTCACCGTAATTTTAATACTTTTAGACCTGGAGACTTCAGATTTGGTGTGTATATACATCTGATCAATACGCAAACTTTTTTTTTTACAGATTTTGGATACCACGCCTCCTTCGCCCCCAATTTGCAAAACACGTATTTTAAGTACTAGAGACTTGTGCTTTGGAATGTATACACATTCAACATTATGATCACGTTCTGAAAGTTTCATGAAGATAGTCCTACTACAAGAAAAATTATTGAGCAACAAAATTCTCATAGTATTGCCCACACTGCAGCGCAGCCCAAGCGCAGTCGCTGCTTACTACGCAGTTATCAGTATCAGCTCTTTATAGGGATCAGGGCATCTCCTAGTCGAGCAGTCTCGACTAGAGCTTCCTTACTTGTTTGATTTCAATTAAATTAAAATCAAATCGAGAATTTAATTTTATCTTTTAAGCATGGTTTGAATACTGCAAAATAATGAGTACATACAGTTTGTGTTTTTGGATTTCGGATTTTCGAAACCTTCAACCCCAAAGCACATACATATATCGGTCCAAATATATAGATAGAAGTAATGGAGTATATTTACAAACTCAGATCAGAGATCGTAGTATTTTATGTTAGGGTACCCTCGATTTTAGCTTTCTTACTTGTTCTAATATGAAGTTAACTTTACCGATTGTGAGAAAGATAATAACTTTGTTTCCATTAACTAATTTTTAGCCGACTTTTTAAATTTATCACTTCTTCCACGCCTACTTTATTTAAATCTACCGGTTTCCAAAAATTTCAGTATTCTATATTGGAATTTTCCATTAAATACATTCTTGTGAAAAAATTATTAATTTCTAAAAGTTGGGCGACTTTTTGGGGTGAAAAGTCATTAACGTTTATGCCAGTTTGAAAAAGTTTGATTTCTTGAGCCAGTTACTTCCATTGACTACTATAGAATAAGAGCGGAATGTAAATTCATAACACTAAAAGACTTTCCAAAAGAGTCGTAAATATACAAAGTATTTGAGTAACGATACTAATTAAATACTCGAGCCGAACAGAACAGAATCCATAATATTTGGCACTGATTCAAAGGGGTTAAACCCAAATGATTGTTCCACAAGTGTTACAGCTATTTAAGACTCTTTTAAGAGACTTTAATTGTGTTAGAAATTTTCAAGTTTTGGCTGCATACGTAGACAAGACATATAAACGGCACAGAACTAAAAAATTAATATTTATCGTGTGCTCGTAATTTAAAAGCATCTGTAGATTTCGTACTTACTATGTATGTATATATCTTTGCATTAATGATTTATTTATTAGACGCTGCAGCTCGTATAAAATTAAATCTAAATTAATTTATTTACTATAAGTCTTATAATTGATATTTTAAAAAGATCTGAATGACCTTTTTATAGTACTGCCCGAAAAGAATATACTTTAAACCAGGCGCTCAGCTAATCCTGCAAATATTGTAGAATTTGCACATGTGTTTCAATTTTTATATAAATATTAACTTATAAAAATATATGTTTTATGAGAATAAAATGTTGAATTGTTATAAATACACTTCTACTCCTTACTTACTACTCCTTACTTAAATTTAACCCAAAAGTAATTTTGTACATTGTATCTATTTCGAATCATAAGAACATGACACTGACAGCAAAACCCGTAATCCAGGGCTAATATTGGACGAGAAAATGTGTAGTTATATAACCATTTCTTGCAAGACTAGAAAAATACCGTGTAACCTTTTTTAAATAGTTTCCATTAATATATTTCATTTATTTATTTAGCGAGGGAATGAGTTATGCGCGCAATTTATTGGTCTACTTTGCTTCAACAAACTAAAATTAATAATTGCATTATGAGTATTTGTATTTAGCCACAAAAGGAAAAATATTTATATATCATGTGTGCTAATGGAAAATATTTCAATATATAATATTGAATATATAATTTTTCGTGGAAAAAAATACCTCGATTAAATACAAATTCATATGTTAAAAGCTTTCAATACAATACAAATACGGAACAAATATATATATATATTTTTTATTTCATATAAACCAAATTCTCAAAATCAATATATGCTTTTGATGCAAGTAAGATGGGGTATGAAAATTACAACGAACTTTTCTACGCTGAAACAGGAACACTACAAATGCATTAAAATTGAGTTAAAGGATGTTTTCCGCCGTTCAGACATTTTTTCTTACGTAGTGACAAGCGTCTTATGATTTCATGTTGACAGGCGAGCGAGGTAAGCTGTATATCTACAAATATATATTTAGATAGATACACAAGTACATTCATACCAATATATAAATCTGTGTGTGTGTACGTGAGTGTACATGTATGAAATGGTACATACATAAATATATCCAGCATTCGAGAGAAAACAGGGCAGCCTCTCAGCCCGTATTAAGTTAGACCGTGAAGCATGTTAACCCGGAATGACACACAAAAATGCGCTGGATCTGACATATACATAGGGCCCACAATGAAGCATTGCGGGCGAAAACTGGCATGTGAGGGTGGCGTGAAGGGACAAAGCAAATGGCAAACTACGCTCATCTTTTTTTCTGTCAAAATGCTGTCAATTTTTCTACAAACATTTTAGCGCTAAATTATCAAGTGCCAAATGTCGGAAGTGTCGACATTATTAAATACAAACAAGTATCTTCGTATGAAATATGTACATCATTTCACATAGTTAGAAAGCGCCAAGTGTACATTTAGATACATATCATAGTACATTGTGTACAATTGTACTCTGTAAAGTACATATTTGTTATACTTTGGGAATTTTCTTACTGAAGAGCATATAATAATTTTAAAATAGATGTATGGTAAATGAGTTAATACGTATTTGCATATTTATTATCATGCTAATTTCATGATCATATAGTGGTCGTCGTTTTGACTTTCAATCCTTACTAATTTCAATTTTGACAAGCACTATAATTAATTGCTTTCTTCTCTGCAAAGTCTGCCTCAACATCGTTTAAATGCACACATAGTATCCGAAAAATAAATTTATCAGTCTTTAATATGCATACTAGAATAATTCATTTCTTTTCTCGGCTTATAAGGGCGCACAAATTATGCTTCAAAGACTCTCTAAAATAAGTTCACGCCTGACCATCTATTAAATTAATTTTCTGGATATGTAACTCAATTATTTTAACGATATTTATTATATACTTATTAAACATATCATACATATTTAGAATACTCATACCAAAGAGTAATTCTATGCCTCCATAAAAAATTTATTTTTACTTTGAAAAACTTTTTTAAGAGTTAAGAATATAAAAAATAAAGCTTCTTCCCTTCCGTTGTACATGAAGCCCCTATAATAATTGTCTTAGAGCTTTTTGACATCTTTTCAAAAGGTAATATTGTGAGTGACTGTCTTTTACACAAGCGGTAGTTGGATATAAAGCGGCTGAAATATTGTTTAAAGTGTATAAAGAATTTTTGTTTGTTAGATCGGTATATTGTACTATATAAACTATTTATTTTTTGTTTTATGATTGTTTTTCTGTTTACAACTAATAGTAAAACTCATAATCTTTACTTTATTTAATATTATTGTTAAATGTATGAAATACATTAATGTGTGTGGATTAAATTATAAAGCTCACTATTTTCGTGTTTGAAGTGCATTTTGGATTTTGTTCACATAGAATATGAACTTGGCCCTTCAATTAATGCCTAATCAGAAACTATTTATAGGCTTTACATCTCTTTTTATCCATATCCATTCAGTCTGCTTGCTTGTTATGGAGTTAAATGTCCTGATATTGCCTATGAGTGAACGGCTGCATATAAATAGAAATCAGTTTTTATTAGATTCCATGAGTAATAACTAAACTTTATTGTTTCCAGCTAATCGTATAAGGTTCGTTGAGAAGTTATTTATTCAGAGTTATTACAGTTACGAGCTACCAATAAAAAATAACTTCTATATGCATGCATCGTTTAATATACACACTTGTCTAAATTTTGAATTTATTTTGCCGTTGGCTCAATCGACTATGACAGAGCTACTTGGTAACTAACCTACTTACCAAAAGGCTTTTATAGTAGCCATCTATCTGTCCTCGAAAATTGAAATCAAGAATGAGAGTAGACTATTGGACGTGTCCTAGCATATATACATATATGTTATTTATGTATTCATCCATGTTCGACACGCCTACTGCGAAATTGGTATAAAAACATGCATATATATGAGCAATACTGAACTTAGTATGTACTCGTAAACTACATAAGTATATTCATATTGTGTTTGATCGTCACGTACGAGAATGTATTGAAATATCTTCAGTATCACGCAAATTCAATTTTAAGCAATCAAATCATCGAATATAATCGAATTGTATGCGATTTATGAATAAAGAGAATGATTTCTACCACAAATTGACACCAAATAAAACATAAATTTCTCTTCTAACAAAGTTAGCAGTCAAAGTTAGCTTTGCTGCAAACAAAAACGATTTAGCTCGGATTTTTGAAAATCCCATCACGTCGCAATATAGCACCCACAGCTCCTGATGACTGCTGTGTGGTGTCTGCCCCTCATGCCCCTCATGTTCCTCATGCAGCAGTCACATCATCGCATCGGGCAGCATTTGGTGGGTGGGAGGGATTGGGCCGAGTAGCGTTGAGTCGCCGGCAGCTACAATTCATGTGCGAGATGAAAACTCATCCGAGCGTATGATTTATCATCAATGGTCTGCGATTGCAATTTTAATTTATGACATCAATAGCGAAGTTGTTTGGCCGCCAGCGTGTTAATGGACACTATTGTTACTGAACGTGAATGTGAGTATTTTACTGTTGTATTTCTCTCTTCAAAGGCAATTCATACTTTGTCAATAAGCTTACAGTGGTCGCACATGTTTTGCAAGGTGATGTGTAAAATAGAGTTCAGCGAGTTCACAGTCACACATGCATACGTCACTCAAGTTATACTATACAAAATTATGTTAAGTTAAATTATACAAAATAAAAAGCTAAAAACGGTTTAAAGCCCAATAAGAATGATAAATAATTTATAGAAAATAGACGAAATGTTCACAATTAGGAATGAAAAGTTAAGTGCTTAAATGTGGTATCAAAATGTGTTTCAATAATATAAACCAATACTTTTGATTGAATAGGGAATTAATGTACATATATTAAGAATTAGACTAAAATTATTGTAAATTTTAAAGCTTAATTAGGGCTAGAGTTCCAGTATATTTGAAAAGGCCTTCACGGCCAAACAACAGTTTTAAAACCGTTTAGAGAAAATGATAAATAAATAATTTTTTTTAAAATCTAACCTTTTTAATCTTTTTGCTTGTATTTTGTATATATAGTGTTGTGAATGATTAGAGCGCAGATGGAAAAATTAAGAAACGAAAATTAATCAATATTAAAAACGTAAGTATGAGTCTGCAACTAAGCAGTTTAGATTTTATTGTGCTCACATAATCACTTTTGAGCAAAGCCCATAAACTCATAGAATGAAAAGTCGAGAAGCAAAGACAACGTCAATGGCAGCCGACAACAATAACTTTTAATCACTTTAAATAATAAAATCCAAGAAACACTTTCGGATTTACTGAGTTTCTTGTTGGGGATTACCTCAGTGAATCTCAACGGCTTAGTAAAATGCCTTCTGCACTAGAACAGCATGGCTCCGCAAGTCTTAAGACCGCTTGCCATTCAATCGTATGTATATACTCGCAAATGCGGATTTTTGCAAACATTCCTCATACCCAAGCGACCAAGCGCCCAAGCTCCAAGCACCCTAGCGCCCAAGCGCGGCTGTTCGAAAGGAGCCGAGCATTTCCCAGCTGAACGAAACCAGCTGAAACTTAGATGATGCTGGTGATGTTGAATGTGTAGATAGAGACTTTGCCTTCTAACGCGAATGTGAACACAACAAACTGTTATTGCTAGATGCTTTGATAAATGCCTTTCTATCACAATGATGATAATCTCAACTAATGAGGAATTAAAATTGGATTACAGCATACTCTAATTAAAAGGCTTATGTGAATGCAACAATGAATTCTGTACATGAGGATTAAGAGGAATACATATACATATATGTATGTACAAACGCACAAATGTATTTGCTGGAAAAGTTTTTTCAGCTTTCAGGTTATTAGAAGTTTGCCATGAAAAGAAGCGCATATAATATTAACGCGCATATTTATATCGTATTTAGCTGATGTGTTTTTGGGAATGTTAAGAAAATCATCGGAATACACTTGTATTTTACATACACATACTCCAACACAAATGATGGTTGTTAACTGTTGAACTTTTAACTGCTTAAACCTAATTGGACTGCTAAGAGGTACTCCATAATTTCGAGAGCGGGGCACCAATAAGCCGAGTGACATCCATTGCTTCTTATGCTCTTCTTCTTATCGCCCAAAGCAGTCAATCTTTCAGTCATTCAGTCGTTCAGAAAGGCTAATTGTTTTCTATACGAGCCAAATAAACAGCAAGGAGCATTGTAATCGCCGGCATTAAAACACTGTCAATCGCTCAGCA
Source organism: Drosophila mayaguana (assembly GCA_037075325.1). Classification (NCBI taxonomy): domain Eukaryota; kingdom Metazoa; phylum Arthropoda; class Insecta; order Diptera; family Drosophilidae; genus Drosophila; species Drosophila mayaguana. The sequence continues at coordinate 1,597,648 of JBAMCG010000101.1, forward strand.
AAGCATTCCTCTTAGTACGGATGGCACTCGAACAAATGGACGTTGACTTTGGCTGCCACGGCCAAAAGCAAACCGAACAGTAACAGTAACAGTAACAATTACAACAACAACAACAAAAACAATAATTACATTCGCAATGTCGATGTCGGCAAAACAACAGAGATTATTGTCAGCAAGTCAAGTGGGAAGCTTTTCAAAAAAGACTTTGAACAATAAATGATGTGAAATCTCCTGAAAGAGTGTGTGCTTTGTGACGTGGCACTTGCAATTCGCGAAGGGCGCATTCACATGCGCATCCACATTCACATTCGCATTCTCAACCATCTTGCCAGGCTTTTGATTCCTGTTGTTTGGCACTCTTTTTGTTGAGAAAGCCGTAGCTGTTGTCGTATCTTATGCATGGATGCCTGACTGTTTCACTGTCTGGGCCTGTTTGCCAGCAAGAGCTTCCGTTTGTTTTTCGGTACCGGGAGCGACTTGGTAAGCCATGCTCTTCTTACATTTTTCCCGTTCGCTCGAAAACCTAAAAGCAAACATTTTTTCCTGAGTCACTTGACTTGTACAAAGTAAATCGGCTTTTCGATTGTCTTTCAAGTGGGAAGTACAGACAAAGTACAGAAATTATGCTCCCATACGTCACGAACTTCTACATCGCTAATGTTCGCCTCTGCATTGCATAAGTCAGATACGACCCCGATGCCTGGAGTGGCCATAAAAGAAGTCAATTGGTACGACTGATACTTTCCATGAATATTATTGAGAGCATGCTCCAAGTGGTATATACTGCTTGCACAGTGAAAGGTATTGCTTTAATTTAAGGAGCGCTCCTACTATAGTTTGCAATATATTAAATATGTATGTATTTTGGTGTATATACACAAAAATTAAACAAGCTTAATCGGATATCAACTTCATTGATGCCATATCCAAAGCAAATAAAAAAAAAATCTATTTAAATCCAGGTTTATTAATTTTAATCCAAATAACAGAAAATCTGCATATACAAATTAATAAAAATTGTATCAGAGTAGATTAATGTCTTATAATTACATCAGATTCAATTTTAATATTTAATTTTTTCAATCGGCCGATTTTCCAAAATTTAATTTTCTTAATTTTAAGTACAACTTATCGGAAACTGGAAACAAAAAAATTAAGTACACGTTGAACATATTTTTATGTTACCGGGCTAAATTCTCATAATCATTTAGTTACTTTAAACGGTATAGAAATATCGAATTGTCAAATTTTAATTTCATTACTTAATTTAGTACCATTTTTTTTTTAATTTTTGTTTTTTATTTTTTATTGTTTATGCTAATCCACGGAATGAAAAATACGCAATACATTTTGCTATGTATCTGCCAACATAGAAATAAACTAATTTACCTTCTTTTAAAACTAATGGTAAACAGTGAATTTTGCATTTGCATGTTAGAGGGATAAATTGAGTAACAACTAGAACTAACAGCAGGTGTGCAAATCGGAAAATATATTGACAATTTTAGATCATGATAAGTGCCGACCTCTATTGAATATGTATTCCATCGATTTTGGTTTCGTCCATTATCTTTCTAAAGTGGACATATTGCTTTATTTAAAAAAATTTAGCTGTTTTAATTACTTGATTGAGCTCGCCTAGTCTATAGTGCTCTAATCAAATTTAGTTAGCAATAAAAGCTTACTAGAACTAGAACGGGCGCATGCTTTTATGATTAGCCTCGCCCTCAATTCATTGAAAATAAAATAAACAAATGCACAGAAGTGAATTCTGGTATTCTTCTGTTTTTGAACAGACTCAAATATTATATTGAGCACCTGAATCCATATTCCGTTTAATTTTGCTATTTTACAATAATTACATATTTTCAATTTAATTTGACTGAATAAAAATTCGGAGCGCGTATATAAAAATAAAATCAAAATTGTATATACTACATAACTTGGACGATATAATAAATAGTACGACATCGACTCGTTTTATTTATTTATTTTATTTTTTGTTGAGAGTACTCTAGTCGAGACTGCTTGACTTAGAGATAAGGAGCTGATATTCCAATCTTTCTACGTGTGTTTTTTGTATAGATAAAAAAATATTGCATGCTGATTTCTCGATTTCGTAAGTAAGAATCATCTAATAATAACTATTATCATTCATGATTAAAAACAGTTCAACAAATGTTCGCATATTTTCCTTCACAAGAAACACAAACACACAGACACAGAGACACACATACATAGGTACGCACGCATACACACGCATGGGCTGCAGTGTGGGCTTACTATGGGGCTTACTTGTCGATGGACTATAGACTTCATGAAACTTTCATATCGTGATTATAATATTGAAATGCATGTATTTACCAAAGCACAGGTCTCTAGTATTTGAAATACGGCTTTTACAAATGTAACGGTGAGAGGGTGGATATAGAAGCGGGAGGTAAATTATAACAAAAATCTAAATTTTATAAAAATCATATGAATCTATATTTTCAATTTGAAGAATCTAGCTTCAAAGATGTGGGAGATATAATTTTATAACTGATTTTCGATAAGCTTTTTAATCGATAACAAAATAATATACGGATATTAAAACAAGTAAGAAAACTCTAGTCGAGATTGCTCGACTAGGAGATACCCTGATCCATACAAAGAGATGATATTCACGCACGCATAAGCACGCGCTCTGCTAACTGCGCAGCTAACAGCATCCGCGCTCGGGCTGCGCTGCAGTGTGGGCAATACTATGAGAATTTTGTTGCTGAATAATTTCTCTTGTAGTAAGACTATCTTCATGAAACTTTCAGAACGTGATCACAATGTGCAAATGTGTATACATTCCAAAGCACAAGTCTCTAGTACTTAAAATACGTTTTTTGCAAATTGTGGGCGAAGGGGTCGTGGTATCCAAAATCTGTAAATGACAAAATCTGCGTATTGATCAGATGTATATACACAAATACAATATACAAATCTGAAGTCTCCGGTTCTAAAAGTATTAAAATTACGGTGAATAAACAAAATGAATTTATCGATTATTCGCGATAAAAAAGAAATCGGTCTGCCGTGCCTCCTTTTGCCAAACCTCCGTCTATAATTTTGGCCAATTATTAAAAAGAGCTCAAAGTAACCTATGGATACAATAATTGTATTACTGATTGGACCTAGACCATTGATTTAAAATACGCATAGCTATTATATTAAATATATTATATATATTAAATATAAGGGACTATTTAAAGTCTGATGTGCAAAATCTTAAATTAATATGAATTGTCAACAATATGAGCAGATTTGCAATTTCTTTGCTCTGCGTTGCGTATATGAAAGGCTGAAATTATAACAGCCAGCAAATGCCGAAAACATCACAGACATGCCATTGCTAATATGTTAGATACACAATCGCCATGGTAATCTAACCACACATCCCATGAACGTACAAATAAAAAAGTATATTGGTATGTATATACTTTTGCATTGGAAGCTGGGGAAAATTCGTAACTTTTGTGGTGATAAATAAACCGAAGGACCTTGAAAATGTTTAAAAAAATAATGTCGGGGCTATGTTTTAAAAAGAATTTGGGAAATGTAAACCAATTATGTATGTTCTCTGAACTTACTTGAGACCATTTGTTATTTGCACTATTTCTATCGTGTTCATTTTTTGCTTTGACTTTAAATTTTGCGGTAAACAATAAAATTTTATTAATGTTAGAATGCTTTTAATTCGAGCCTGGTCGTAAAAGCTGAAGCAATGTAGGTAGGACAGTAGGAAGCACTTTAAAATGACAGATTTCTAGATATCTAATCCCAGGTATCTTCGAATGATTAGAATAAACACGTATAAAAGCTATATGGGCTGTCCAATTAGGAATTACTCTATAGCGCCAATCGACATGACTTTTAATATATTCCACAGTTTGCATAAATACAGAAAAAACACGCAGTTGCACTACATTAATACATTACATTAATATATAGTAAAGCAGTCTCGTCGTTTATCTCAAATACAAAACTAGTTTACCATATATGAGAACATTTACTGGTCCTCAATATCTAGTACTATAGAAAAATCTCTTTATCTTGAAATTAAATCTCTTTAATTTGAAATTTAAAACCTCTGGTTGTTCTTATTTAGATGATAGTCGGTTTATACGTACATGGACCGAACCAATTATTCGTCGAATATTTGTCAAAAATACTTTATAAACCTATTTGAGCTCCTTTATATCAATTTGCAATGAGTTCAGTTTTATAACAGCAAGAGTAAGACAATTTACACATATGTATGTATTTAATGGCAACAGGGTAAAACAATTACATGAGTCATGAAAGGAAATAAAATCCACATCGACACGTGGTGGAATCTGTTCTTCTTTCTCCAGTCACTCTCTCAATAAAATGAAGTCCTCTCTCTCGCTCTCTCTCTCTCTCTCCAACACTCCAACCCCTGCCATATAGCCGCCAATGGGTGTCCTGCATGCGCTCTCCCCGCACATCGAAGGGGTGATTGTCTACTTCGGCTCGCAGACGAGCTATTACGAAGTGCAATATTTGTCCATTACACGGTACGCTTAGCTTATCGCTATTCGCATTTGTTCAGTTTCAATCAGAGCTTGACGCGCGTCGGTCGCGTAGAAGTTTAATTGAGAGAAAATTGTAAGCGACAGCAAACTCAAAGCTCAAAGTTCCAAAACGTGCATTCCCGTCGTTACCTTTATAATTGGATTTTCAACGTTTATACTCAAGATATCATATATGTAAACTATTTTTATGCTGAATAGTGAATTCCGAGCTGAAAAAGTTTAAAAGAAGTCGCATCGATATTTATATTTTTCTTATACAAATTTCCAGTCTGTTGTATCTTAATGAATATGGAATTTTATTTTCATAAATTACCGATCATATGTGCACAGACAATTAATATTGAATTACTCAGCGTTAAATTTGTTTAAGACTCGAAGAAACTTCGCGATACGTCTATGCCAAAACCGTTTGTGTTTTTTCACATGTTGGAAATTAATACCAAACATAATATATAGATTTAAAAAAAAGGAATCGCCACATTATATATGAAACCAATGTCTGTCCATGACTTAAACGTAAGCAAATAAATATCTGATCTCTTTTAAAATTAGAACAAAAAAATACATTTGATTTTTATGAAGTCAAACAACGCATACATGGATTTCGATTCTTACCTGCATTGTAAATGAACGCTTTAATAAAATAAATTTAAATCTTAGTTTTAATAATTTGTATCCATTAATAATATTTTTCTTTTTATACCTTGATCCCATTGAAAATGAGAAATCAGGGTATAATAGTTTTGTTGAAATGTATGTAACAGGCAGAAGGAGGCGTGGCAGACCCCATAAAGTATATATATTCTTGATCAGGGCGACGAGCTGAGTCGATTTGCCCCTGTCCGTCTGTCTGTCTGTCCGTCTGTCCGTATGTATGAACGCGTCGATCTTAGAGCATATAAGAGCTAGAGACTTAAATTCTTTTTTTTAATGTCCGTATATAGATTCAGATGATTTTTATAGATTTTCGATTTTTGTTATAATTCACCCCCAGCGCCTATATCCACCCCCTCACCCTTACATTTGTAAAAGGTGTATTTCAAATACTAGAGACCTGTGCTTGAGAAAATTTTGTTTGAGGATTATTTTAAATATAAGTCGTGTGCTTAAAATCTTGCCGCTTGAAATTCAAGAGAGTAGCCATTTTCTTGAGTATCGAAAACCCTAATCTAATATTCATATTATAAATATAGAATTTAATTATTCATATTAATAATATATAATTTGGAACTTGAATATATTTGATATCTGCGAATCGCAGTGGCTTTTTTTCTCTGGAAGAAAAATTGTCTTGTTCAAAGCAAGTACTTTAATTGTTGTTATATTATATATATATATATATATATATATATATATAATTATTTATAAAAATATATATCATGCTATTTATTTTACAGAAAGGTTTATTTAATGAAAGCAATAAATACAATATAATTAAATCAATAGAAACAAATTATTATAAGTAGCTACATCAGTGGAAGCTCTCTCGAATGCTCAAATTTACACACAAAGTGCAAGTAATACAAATAATTTTATTGTATATTTATTTAGAATATGCAAATGAAAATGTTTATTTAATTTCAAGCAAATCAAATAATAGCGTTTTCTATTTATTTTATTGTAAGATACATTCTTCTTTTATTTTTCATTTAAACATTCTTTTTATTATATAGTTTGTGTATATTATTATTCAATACAACAATATCAAAGGTCTGTCCACAAAATATACAGCAAATTAATATCTGTAATATTTTTCGCAAATTTATCACATAATTATTTATTTCATAGAATATAGAATAGAAAGCTGAAAAGTAGTACTTTTAGGTTTTTATCTATATTATTTTCTGGATCAAAAATCGTTGCATACTATCCTGTAATCCGATTTCGCACACTATATAAAATACTTAAATAATTACTTAATTTTAAGCTTCACATTATTTAAATGAACTACACTAAACTTGAACTGAATAATTTAATGAAACAGAACAAAGTCCTTTGACTAATGCTCAAGGAGTCATTTACATCTCAGTCCTTATACTCAGGTTTGTACATATTTATCAGAAATTGATTTACAAAACTGTGAAATTGGTCAACTGAATAAATAAATATACGAAACTTCCAGTTGCTGCTGATGGAATTGATTGGCTCTAGGCGATTCTCAACATTTAAGAACCCCATTTAGCGATTGACCTTTATTAAGACTTTTAATTTGTTTGTGAGTCTTTATTGCAATCGCTGAAGACGAAAATATATAAGACCGCAAAAGCACATTGAGAGATATTTAATTCGTGGCAAAAATCTAATTTAAAGTTCCCGCGGCTATTAAGACAGCCTCACGCTTTATATTCACGCAGCAAATGCCCCAGTAGTGCTCAGCTGTCATTTAACCGCATATTCTATGCTTGGCCTATCGCAACTTGCATGGCCCGTACACCCCACCGCGCGCCTCAATCTTCATGGCTGGTATGAGATGCCGTCTCATCCTTTTATTTGCTCGTCGTATCTAATGTAATTGAATTAAGTGGCGACTTGTTGATAGGGAACAAAGTCAACAACGGTGAGCTCCACAACTCAATTGGGCACAGGCAAAGGACAGGCACTGAAACGGACTCAGTTTATGAAAGGCAGACTAGCTTAAGAACTCGCTCTGAAAGGAGTCTAAACTTGCATAGACTCTCATAAAATACATATATATATTGGCAAATGAGTTGGTAAACGAAACCATCTAATATCATATTTATATGAATGAGTAACATGTATATTTTGCATGGCACTCGTTTCTCCTATATTGCATTATTATTAATATTATTATTATTTCTCTCTTGGAGTCCAACCTTAACTTCTAGTGTGCTGCCTCTAATATCTTGGCTTTCCATCTCTTTGTTCTTGGTGATGTGTGGCAAACTTTTGCAGGACAACTATTTCAGTCACATCCCTTTTTCTTTGCGAATAACCACTGTTCACTGCATGTTTTGGTCTACTGCTTCTATTGGCACATAAAGTGTGTATATTAGCTCCGATCTTTTTCGCTTTCAATTTTAAGTATATTTCAAATTGTATCTAAATAGAAAGATGAACGGAAGAATATCAAGTTATTTAGAACCACCCATTAATTTAGCATGGCATATTAAGAAGAAGGTATGGTAAATATAAGGTTCAGTCGAAACATCGATTCAGCCGCCTTTAATGATTAAAATTAGCTCAGAACTTTCGTGAATTGTACAGCTAACAATAAAAGCTAACACCATCCCAATACTTAAATAGGTTCTGCTATAGATTAAATTGTGTTGTTGTAGTTGTGGCAGGAACCCAAAGTAAATATATTCAGACTGATCAGACCGACGAACTAAATCGATATGGCCATGTCTGCCCGGCCACCTGTCCGTTTTTGTACATGTACATGTAAATTGTACATGTATTCTCGTGTATACGATATACAGTAAGAGTTTATTAAATTTTATTCGATAGCTCATCCCATTTCGAATACACATTATAGTTTAGCCCATTCACCGTTTTAGCATTTTTGGCACTATTTAGCATGCAATTTAGGTGAAAAAATTTTTTTAAAGATCTGTCGGTTTCGGTTAGGGAACGTTGCGCCTAACGAACAAGACGCTGCAACGACTTGTATTCGTTAGCCGAGGGCCCACTATATACCTTAAATTGCAGCCCAAGCGAAGTTGCCAATGAAGAATTAGTAGCAAAGTAAAATACGCAACGAAAATATTTCTATTCTTGATTCGTCCGTTCCAGTCTGGCGTTCTCACTGCAGAATACTTAATCACGTCCCGAATGTCAGATACATTCTGTGTTACCAGGTGCCTAATTGGCATATATATATATATATATATATATATATATATATATATATATATATATATATTGTTAAATGATTTTCCCGACACGATTTTAAGTCTCTTACATCAATATTAATATTAATATTATTATTTATTTATTTATTTATTTAATTAAAAGCTATTGACAATTTACAAGTCAACTTAGGTGTAAAGAACTAAAACTATACATGTAAAGCCTAAAGAAGAGTACAGAAAATTATTACAAAAGTATCACCAACCCGATGGAGGTATTTTATTTGCCAGTCCGGCCAGCTATACCTCAATTCACAGCCAAATATGGTCAGTGATACTATTGAGCTAAGCAAAAAGAGTGTTAACATACAACAAAAGAAAAAGAAATAAAATAGAAATATAGAGTAGGATAGAGAAATCACTGCAAAAACATTGGCAGCAGAATGTTACCAATGCACAAGTCTAGGCATTGCGAGTGATTTCCCTAAGGTAAGATAGAAGCGAGGATTTTATATTGGGAAGAGAGAGCTCTAAGTGAAAAACGTGGTGATATTTATTATAATGTAAACATAGTACATGAAACGCACTATGCAAGGAATAATCCGTAGTACAGCACGGAAGGTAGAGAGGACGATAGTGTCTAGTTAATCGGGACGGAACCGAAAAATTTAGACGCATCAACAATGAGGGGGAAATCAATATTACCGTTAATCAATTTATGCAGGAAAACAATTTCCAAAGTTCTTCTTCGATTGATTAACGATGGAAGATCAATAAGTTAAATCACTATATATTCGGATTCAACTTGCTTTGCTCACAGTTAGCGTGAATATATAATTTTATAGAATCATAGCATGCCAAATTTGTGCTTTCTAGTTCCCATTAAAAATGGGAAATCGGGGTATAATGGTTTTGTGAAAAGTATGTAACAGGCAGAAGGAGGCGTGGCAGACCCCATAAAGTATATATATTCTTGATCAGGGCGTCGAGCTGAGTCGATATAGCCCTGTCCGTCTGTCCGTCCGTCCGTCCTTATGAACGCCTAGATCTCAGAAGATATAAGAGCTAGAGACTTCAAATTTTGTATGCATACTCATGTATACCATACGCAGTACAAGTTTATCTTTTTTTTCGATAACTCGTCCGATTACTTTTCTATCGCGAATAATCGATAAATTGATTTTGTTTATTCACCGTAATTTCAATACTTTTAGACCTGGAGACTTCAGATTTGGTGTGTATATACATCTGATCAATACGCAGATTTTGTAATTTACAGAGTTTGGATACCACGCGCCTTCGCCCACAATTTGTAAAAAACGTATTTTAGTACTAGAAACTTGTGCTTTAGAATGTACACTCATTTGCACATTATGATCACGTTCTGAAAGTTTCATGAAGATAGTCTTACTACAGGAGAAATTATTCAGCAACAAAATTCTCATAGTATTTCCCACACTGCAGCGCAGCCCAAGCGCAGTCGCTGCTTACTGCGCAGTTAGCAGACCGCGAGCTTATGCGTGCGTGAGCTATTTGTAGGGATCAGGGTATCTCCTAGTCGAGCAGTCTCGACTAGAGCTTTCTTACTTGTTTATTTTAGGTTGTCAAGCCGAGTATATGTATATTGAAAATTTCAACACTCTAGCTTCATCCCAGAAAATTATATTTTGTGTAATTCTCCGTATCTATCTCCTAAATAGTCCCGAATATACGCATTTGTTTGATGTCTATTGGAAATTAAACATATTTAAATAACAATCAACTAAATTTAAAAGTAAACTGCATAAGTATATTGGATATCTAATGATAAATGTGTGAAATACATGTAATTATGCCCGATTTAGTACTCCAGAAAATATATGAGAACTTGATATAAAATAACGGAAAACTCTGAACAAATTTACAAAATGGATAGAGAGTAATGTTTTTATTTTATATCTGGAGGCAAGCAATATGTAGGCGACGCAATGTGTAGGCCTCAAACATGAAACTGATTTGCCTTCGCATAGCTTGGACAGCAATGACAGCGACAGCAGCGAAAACGGCAGCTACAATGAAAATAAGAAGGGAAACAAACAATAAGAAAAACCACAAACAATTTAAATGGATTATGTGTTTACACTCAAACTGAGGAGTGGGCAACGGACCTCGACTGCCGCCTTGCTTCTGCTGTGTGGGAGTAAAGCGGTGGCAGCGGCAATGGGAGTGTTGCAAATTGATGGTAGCTCTTCGTCATCAAATGGACAAACAGGAGCACTACGCAAGCTGGTCTACTGGCCAGCCCACCAAGGCATCAGTTGGACGAACGAGCTGACAAGTTCAAGGCAGTGAGTGCACTGAGCGCAAAAGGAGCAAGGGACAGACAGATAGGGACAAAGAGAAGCCGCAGAGCATCTGCGGCGATTGGTAGTGCCTTTACTACAACTGTAGGGATTACGCCTGAACGCAAGCTCGTTGCGCTCGTTGTCCATGCGTGTGGATGTCCATGTCTCTGTGCGTTTACTTGCTCGTCCGCTTGTTTTTATTTGTTTGTTTTCACAAACGGAAATGTTTTTAATGAGATTTCAGACGCAAATCTTTTTATTTGAATTTTTATTTTAGGCCGTCGGAAATTCTCGACCACACCAGTTACTTCTGATTAAAAACTGTGGCGAATGGAATTTCGAATTTCCCAACAGTACACAATTTCGAAATTCCGCATCCGTATCCGGCGCAACGTATACATATCTCTTAGTAGCCAAACCCGCAATTCGGTCATGCAAATCCACATGCGTAATGCTCATCCGATTGCACTATGTATAACTAGTATGTAAGTATGTAAATGCATACATAAGTGTAAGCATTGACTCATCGTTGGGCATTCGAAGCCGACTCATTGCTATGGACAGAGAAACCATTTTTGGCCATTCCGTTTAAATTTAACAAGGCACAGTAGAGCTGCATGTGATTTCAGCTGTAGCTGAATATGAATAAATGGATCAGCAGGCGCTTTATGGTGATGGTCATGATGTCACTAAAGTAACAGAGTTGGGTTTTCCTGTGGTCGACGGCTGATGTTCGGTCCAAGTGTGCAAAAGCAAACATAAAATGTGGTTAAAGCATTTTATGCAATCGCATTGCTTCGCCCAAGCCAAAACACAGCCGACAAGCAAAAGGGTTGGTCATTTGTAAAATCCTTTGATTGAAATCGTTGCGAATTAAAAATGCCGATTGAATATTTTTCCTTATTTGAAAGCTTCCACCAACTCAACGATTAATTGTTGATGAATGACTATTACGGAGAAGCAAACGGGCTCAAATCCGAAAATTAAAAACGACCATGTGATTTGAAAATTACGTGAAGAGCAACTCATGTGTAAATCAAATAAAGCTATATAAAATATATTATTGATTTCCAAAGTATATTCTAATGATTATTATACCCTGATCCCATTAAAAATGGGAAATCAGGGTATAATGGTTTTGTGAAAAGTATGTAACAGGCAGAAGGAGGCGTGGCAGACCCCATAAAGTATATATATTCTTGATCAGGGCGACGAGCTGAGTCGATATAGTCCTGTGCGTCTGTCCGTCCGTCCGTCCGTCCGTACGTATGAACGCCTAGATCTCAAAAGATATAAGAGCTAGAGACTTCAAATTCAAGCGTAATTTGAATAGTTTTAGACATGGAGACTTCATATTTACTGTGTACATACTTCTGATCAATACGCAGATTTTGTAATTTACAGAGTTTGGATACCACGCCCCTTCGCCCACAATTTGTAAAAAACGTATTTTAGTACTAGAGACTTGTGCTTTAGAATGTATACACAGTTGCACATTATGATCACGTTCTGAAAGTTTCATGAAGATAGTCTTACTACAGGAGAAATTATTCAGCAACTAAATTCTCATAGTATTGGCCACACTGAAGTGCAGCCCAAGCGCAGTCACTGCTTACTACGCAGTTAGCAGAGCGCGTTCTTATGCGCGCGTGAATATCAGCTCTTTGTAGGGATCAGGGTATCTCCTAGTCGAGCAGTCCCGACTAGAGTTTCCTTACTTGTTCATATTTACTTAGCATAGATTGTACGAAAATTCAACTCAGGATGCGCGACTATTTATTATTTATATCCCACGCCCCTCCTGCATAACGCGTTTTTTCCAATATTAGAGACTTGAGCTTTTGCAAATACACAAATTTGTTTGTTTCTATCACATTATGAAAGTTTAATTCAGAAAATCCATCTACAAGAAGATTTATAGTATAGCCCATATTGCAGTCCAACCGCAATCGCTTCGATAGTTGTGCATTAGCAGATCGCGTGCTTCCTCTGCGTATGTATGTGATGTATTGTTTGTTATGTAAGCACAAAAGAAGCGTAGACCCTTTACAGGGTTTAGGGGATCTTTTGACGGTAGATACTACATCTATTAACACAACATATTATACTTAAGCTTTCGGTAAGATTCTTTCTATATTGAAAAAATTTTCAATTCGATATACTCTCCAATAATCTCTTTCTTTAATTAATGGGAACAAATTAAAAAAACTTAAAAAGTCAATTAATCAAAATCGTTTTTTCGCATAGAGCAAGCGATATATAATATATATATGAGTGCGGATATCTGCAGGTGTAGAGGTAAAATATTTATCATCTCGTCTATTTAAATGGTAAATTCTTAAATTGTTGAGAATATTGTGTTGTTCATTTATGAGCAGAACTCACCCTTCTTGAATTAGATATATTATTCCAGCACTTTACACATTTTTGTACACAACTTAAAATTTTGGTAAAGAAATTCCTCTTGGCAAAGTGAATTGCGCGACGCATTCCACAGCAGGAATTTGGTTTTAACTTTGGTTGCCTTTTGCCCTTTCATTTTATGCCTTTCGGTTGAGAAAATATCTTTACAAATAAAGATAATTATTGCATTAACAGTGCAAAACTTGTAAATGTACAAGGGATATTAGGCGAAGCTCTGATATAAATGTTTATTATGCTGGAATGCTCAGAGATAATTTTCAATGTATATCAAAAGGACATTAAATATTTAATGTTAATAAACAATATAATAGTTTCATCTACTTATAAGAGGTGAACTAAATGAATCAGATTAATTTATTATAAACAAATTTTCGACATTTTAAAATTGATCACAAATTTAAGAATTATAAGACATAGTTTACCATTGAATCCATTGAAATTGAGAATCAATATAAAATGTTTTAGTGAAAATATGTGTAACAGACAGAAGGAGGCGTGGGTGACCGCATTAAGTATATATGTATGTATATATTCTTAAAAAAATTTCTGAGTTGATTTAGCGACCACTGCATATAGTAGGGCTATTGAAATATCAGCTTTCAGTATCCAGTCGATTAAAGAACTCTTAGTTATTTTGACTCGTTCATTGTTATTATTGCTATTATTAATTATTGTTAATCATTTAAATTAACATTATCAATTTTTGATCAGAAAATATACTTCTTACTGCATTTATTTAAGTAATGTTAAATAAAGGTTAATCTATAATTTATTTTAGTAGTTAGCGTGTCAGTTAATGCTTTTGGGTGACAAGACACGTCTATTCAGTCATACAGAATTTGTGAAATCCATTTTTTGTTCCTAAGCATAGTTAAATTTGTTTACGTTAGATACGACTCAATCTTTCGTCGTATACCTTAGTTCAATAATCAAAAATAGGTTTTAAAGAACTTTCTGCAATAAAACCCATGTAAATTTTTCGGTTTGAACTTAAACTAAGTATTAATAAAAAATGGTTTGCAGAATTACATAACGGATTCTTTCTCTTTTCAGAAATAATTTCGAGTGCGCCATAAGTTCACAGGGACAATACAACACAATACAATAATTATAATATGCAATAATTAGGCGAATATCAACAGCAAGGGATCAGCTCGAATAGCGAGATATAATTAATATTTTATAAGATAGTAAGTTTTGGAAGTACCTGAAGATCCTTTTGACGATCAGAAGCCTGATATTTAAATGAAGACTGCCCCAATGACTCAGACTCTATTCTGCATGAGGACTTTAGCCTCCGTAATACTTTTGTTACTCACCGGAACATTGCGCACGAAAGGAAGCCATTCAATAGCAAATATACAAGGTAGGATTTTATATAATATACAAGAAAGGAATTTCATTATTTTATTTTTTATTTTTTTTTTATTAGCGAATAAACGAAACTATATTTATTATAATTATAAGAATTCACGAAGTGAATTATTATACGAATTCACGAAGCGAATTAATATATTGGTTTTGTGCATGTCCGTCTTGCTGTCCGTCCGTCTGTCCGTCTGTCCGTATGAACGCAATCTATTTCGGCGCTATTAGAGCTAGAGACTTGAAATTTGGAACACATACTCGTGTATATCTCCGATTTATAAAGTGTTAAAATTTTCCAGATCCGCCCACTAGGGGCGTGGCAAATCGGAAAATGCATTTTCCGATATGCCAGAAATCATGTTAGTTGAAGAGCTAGAGCGCTGAAATTTAGAACGTAGCTTCGTGTTGACCACCCAAAATCAAAAGCTATGGCGGATATATCTACGCCCATTGCGGGCGTGGCAAATCAGGTAAAACTGTATCTCCTAGAGTTTTAAAGCTAGAACACTCAAATTTTGCATGTGAGCTAATGCTACGATTCTATAAAGATTGTTTAAAAATTATATGTCTACGTCCACTAGGGGCGTGGCAAATCGGATCTGAAGATATAGTGATTTTTCAAATTCTGCTATATTTGTAGCACTATTGACGCTAGAGATCTGAAATTTGGTATATATACTCGGGTTGATCGTCCAAGACCAAAAAGCTATAGGGGATATATCTCCGCTTACAGGGGGCGTGGCAAACCGCAAAAGTTTATATCTCCTACAGTTATAGAGATAGAAGCTTCAAATTTGGATATTAAGCCAAAAAAGAGGTGTCTACGTCCACTAGAGGCTTGGCAATCGCCATTTCTAGTGTCAAATTGCGACATTTATATGCGTGAGCCATTTATATATATAAATAGACTTAATAGGCATTGATAGCACGGAAGAAAACATTTTTGTGGAATTTAAAAAATAAAAAATAAAAATAAAAAAAAATAAAAATAATTATAAATCTTAAAAAAATTAAAAGTTTTCCCCGGGGCTCGAAGCACAACCACAACAACGCCCACTAGAGGCGTGGCGAATCGGCATTAGTAGCAGCCAACTAAGAAATTTATATGCGTGCGTCACTTAATAAGCTTTGTAGATATTCATAAGACGGAAGGAAACATTTTTATGAAATTGAAAAAAATATAAACGAAGTGATAATAACATAAAATTTCAATTTTTAAAAAAGTTTTCCGCGGGATTTGAACTTGCACCTCAACAAAATAGCTAAAATAAGAGCATACCGCGCCTTTGCCTACAGCACCACCGCGGCACCCACAATAACGATAATTAAAACGAAATGACATTATTGTTAGGTCGCCATATAGCAAAGAAAAGCCAAAATAGCGGCTGGGAATTCAAAAACAATGCAAAGACAAATCAATCGCAATTGAGATTCTTAGAAAATGCTAAAGTACGTATTATATGTACATACATACACACATACCAATGAGCACGTGCTGAAATTGTGTATGGAGACTTTTTTGTATATGTACGTATTTTATATATGCATGTATATATCTACGTATAAGCATTTGAGAGCTATCTAAGAAGAAACAAATTTAAACTTATAACAATTTTCGACTAAGAAAATGAAAAATATTAAGTGCTATTCATTCAAGCTCGCAACCTCCCAATAAAATATCGAATTTATGAAAAAGAAAGTGTGATCGAATAGGTCTTGAACCGACGATACCTAACACGACTTGCGTTGCCTCTACCATCAGCACCACTGCTCCGGTTGGATTTCCAGTAGCGGAAAATTATATATGTAACTTCAGTGCTAGAGCGTCATCTCACAAAACTAAAATAACGACTAAAAATTCACAAATCAATCGCAATTCCTAGAATAGGCTAGAAGGCGCGCTTTTGTCTCTAGACTGCTCGACTACGAAATCCTCTGATCCCTTCCAGGAACTGATTTTTCAAGAACTCTTCGCTTTTTTCTGCTTCAAAAGAAACACAAACACAGAGGCACGCACGCATAAACACGCATTAACTGCAGTGTGGGCTTACTATGGGAACTTAACTTAACTTTTCTTGTTGATGGACTATTTTCATGAAACTTTTATATCGTGATTATAAAATTGAAATGCATGAATTTGCCAAAGTATATGTCTCTAGTATCACGGACAGACGGACAGGGCTATATCGACTCAGCTCGTCGCCCTGATCAAGAATATATATACTTTATGGGGTCTGCCACTCCTCCTTCTGCCTGTTACGTACTTTTCACAAAACCATTATACCCTGATTTCCCATTTTTAATGGGATCAGGGTATAAAAAGAACTTCATTGCTTGGTAAGAATATTTAATGTTAACTACCCACTGGGTTTGTCAGTAAAACCATATGATGCTTTGCACATTTGCTTAATTAATCTGTTGCGCTTTGCTATTTTTCTTCATATATCGCATATACACATGTGTACATACTTATAGCAAACATTTCTGGAACATTTTCTCTTATTACTCTTTTATATTTTCTGTTAATTCAAAGGTCATAACGAACCTGATGAAGTGGGACCGCTTTTTTTGGCACAACTTACAAATATTACCGTACCACAAGGTCGTGACGTATCTTTCACCTGTGTTGTAGACAACTTGGGACAATATCGGGTATGTTCTTTATAATATAAATAGAAATCATATCAATTCCATTATATATTATGTAGTAGATAAAATATCACTAATTTTGTAGTAAGCCACTTATAAGCAAAGAACATTGCCTTTGTAGATATGTATGTGCAATATGTATACAAATATCTATCAACTGTACAATATAGTACATAAATTACATATACATACACTTACACAAAATCTTAAGAATGCCTAAGTATAAGTTTATATTAGGGCCTTCAAAGGTAGAAAATGTTCTCTTATACATACATAGTTGCAGCTGAATGTAAGTAAGTTTATGAGCAGAGCATAGCAGTGTGCGAGGGTGAAGTTGGCAAAAGCAAAGTTACACTACTTACCTTAATGCTGGTGTGCCTGGGTCTGCTTTTGCAATTTCAGGTGGCATGGATTAAATCAGATTCAAAAGCAATACTTGGTATACATACACATATGGTATCTCTAAATCCAAGATTATCAGTGACACACAATGGACACAACACCTGGAAACTTCACATATCCCACGTGCAACTAAATGATTCTGGCAGCTACATGTGTCAAGTGAATACAGATCCCATGAAAAGTCTGGTAAGTCATCCACAGCTCTACCCCTGACCTTAGAGGTAAGCTATTCAATTTTCAAATGCTTAGCTGCCTGGCAGGGTCAGTAATCTTATCGCCATATGCGTCTGAGTCCAAGCTTATGTGCGAGCTATGAAATAAGGTTTAAGCACAGGTAAGCAGTGCTCCAAAAGCCTTGGCACGTAGCTTTATAAATTTCCTTGTGGCCAAAGATTGCAATAAAATGTTTAGTATTATTTTGTTTAATATTAATTTTGATAAAAGTGAGTCTTTAACATATCAATGCAATTTATATTTTTAAAGTTGACTGACTTTGTAAAAAAATCTCAATTGTCTTATAGTGATTTTTATACCCTGATCCCATTAAAAATGGGAAATCAGGGTATAATGGTTTTGTGAAAAGTATGTAACAGGCAGAAGGAAGCATCGCAGACCCCATAAAGTATACATATTCTTGATCAGGGCATATGAATCGATATAGCCCTGTCCGTCTGTCTGTCCATCCGTATGAACGCTTAGATCTCAGAAGATATAAGGGCTAGAGACTTCAAGTTTTGTATGCATACTCGTCTACACCATACGCAGTACAAGTTTATCATATTTTTTCGATAACTCATCCGATCTCTCTTTTATCGAAAATAATCGATACTTTTAATATCTTAAGACCTGGTGACTTCAGATTTAGTGTGTACACACATCTGATCAATACAAAGATTTTGTAATTTACAAATTTCTGGATACCACGCCCCCTTCGCCCACAATTTGTAAAAAGCAAGTACTATAGACTTTGGAATGTATACACATTTACACATTATGATCACGTTCTGAAAGTTTCATGAAGATCGTCTTACTACAAAAGAAATTATTCAGCAACGAAATTCTCATAGTATTGCCCACACTGCAGCGCAGCTCAAGTG
Organism: Drosophila mayaguana; assembly: GCA_037075325.1. Taxonomy (NCBI): domain Eukaryota; kingdom Metazoa; phylum Arthropoda; class Insecta; order Diptera; family Drosophilidae; genus Drosophila; species Drosophila mayaguana. The sequence goes on from JBAMCG010000101.1 coordinate 1,616,307, forward strand.
CAGTCGCTGCTTACTGCGCAGTTAGCAGAGCGCGTGCTTATGCGTGCGTGAATATCAGCTCTTTGTAGGGATCAGGGTATCTCCTAATCGAGTAGTCTCGACTAGAGCTCTTTTACATTTTATACCCTGATCCCATTAAAAATGGGAAATCAGGGTATAATGGTTTTGTGAAAAGTATGTAACACTCAGAAGGAGGCGTGGCATACCCTATAAAGTATATATATTCTTGATCAGGGCGACGAGCTGAGTCGATATAGCCCTGTCCGTCCGTCCGTCCGTCCGTCCGTCCGTCCGTCCGTCCGTATGAACGCCTAGATCTCAGAAGATATAAGAGCTAGAGACTTCAAATTTTGTATGCATACTCATGTATACCATACGCAGTACAAGTTTATCTTTTTTTTCGATAACTCGTCCGATTACTTTTTTATCGCGAATAATCGATAAATTCATTTTGTTTATTCACCGTAATTTCAATACTTTTAGACCTGGAAACTTCAGATTTGGTGTGTATATACATCTGATCAGTACGCAGATTTTGTCATTTACAGATTTTGGATACCACGCCCCCTTCGCCACCAATTTGCAAAAAACATATTTTAAGTACTAGAGACATGTGCTTTGGAATGTACACACATTTGCACATTGTGATCACGTTCTGAAAGTTTCATGAAGGTAGTCCTACTACAAGAGAAATTATTCAGCAACGAAATTCTCATAGTATTGCCCACATTGCAGCGCAGCCCAAGCGCAGTCGCTGCTTACTGCGCAGTTAGCAGAGCGCGTGCTTATGCGTGCGTGAATATCAGCTATCAGATATCAGGGTATCTCCTAGTCGAGCAGTCTCGACTAGAGCTTCCTTACTTGTTTTATTTAACATTCTTATTCAGTATTATGTAAATTATATTAAGTGGAAGGTAAAATACTTTGTGTTCATGTCATGTATTCAAGTATACTTAATTATAAAATATCATTATTATAATTTATTAATTAAAACAATTTTATAATTAATTGAATAATTTCTACATTAGTTCTCGAAGAAAATGCTAAGATCTAACTGAATAATTTTGTAACGTGAGCATATGGGAAAATGGAGCTTATTCAAGAGCGCCCACCAAATTTGAAAACATTGCTCGGGCTATCACAATATTCTATGTGTAGAGAAAATTCTAAAATTGTAGAAGGATTGAACAAATACTATCGAATCTCAGTATATAGTGTTTTGTATAAATTCTGTTATCTTTTGGACACTGTTGATACTAGAGACTTAAAATTTTAAATATATAGTAATATAATAAGAAAAATATCACAGCTGCATAAATATAGGTAGGATATAAGAGAGAGAAAGAGAGAGAGAGAGAGAGAGAGAGAGAGAGGGAGAGACAGAGAGAGGGAGAGAGAGAGAGAGAGAGAGGGAGAGACAGAGAGAGGGAGAGAGAGAGAGAGAGAGAGAGAGATATCGATTAATAGAGCGATTGAAAAACAATACATTTTTCTCTTTGAATGATATGTTTTTTGTATCTATTGGTTTTTATACCCTGATCCCATTAAAAATGGGAAATCAGGGTATAATGGTTTTGTGAAAAGTATGTAACAGGCAGAAAGAGGCGTGGCAGACCCCATAAAGTATATATATTCTTGATCAGGGTGACGAGCTGAGTCGATATAGCCCTGTCCGTCTGTCCGTCCGTCCGTCCGTCCGTATGAACGCCTAGATCTCAGAAGATATAAGAGCTAGAGACTTCAAATTTTGTATGCATACTCATGTATACCATACGCAGTACAAGTTTATCTTTTTTTTCGATAGCTCGTCCGATTACTTTTTTATCGCGAATAATCGATAAATTGATTTTGTTTATTCACCGTAATTTTAATACTTTTAGACCTGGAGACTTCAGATTTGGTGTGTATATACATCTGATAAATACGCAGATTTTGTCATTTACAGATTTTAGATACCACGCCCCCTTCGCCCCCAATTTGCAAAAAACGTATTTTAAGTACTAGAGACTTGTGCTTTGGAATGTACACACATTTGCACATTGTGGTCACGTTCTGAAAGTTTCATGAAGATAGTCTTACTACAAGAGAAATTATTCAGCAACGAAATTCTCATAGTATTGCCCATACGCAGCGCAGTTAGCAGAGCGCATGCTTATGCGTGCGTAAATATCTGCTCTTTGTAGGGATCAGGGTATCTCCTAGTCGAGCAGTCTCGACTAGAGCTTCCTTACTTGTTCTCTCTAAGTAAACACAAGTAAGAACGTTGCAGTTGGGCGTTACCAACTGCGGAATTCTCATTCACATTCCGGCTCTAGCATGTACAATTTTCAATATGACACGGCACAAAAAGTGGCCTACAAATTATTTTTATACCCTGAACCCATTGAAAATGTGAAATCAGGGTATAATGATTTTGTTAAAATGTATGTAACAGGTAGAAGGAGGCGTTTCAAACTCCATAAAGTATATATATTCTTGATCAAGGCGACGAGCTGAGTCGATTTAGCCCTGTCCGCCTGTGCGTGATACTAGAGACTTGTGCTTTGGCATTTCAATATTTTAATCACGATATAAAAGTTTCATGAAGATAGTCCATCGACAAGAAAAGTTATTAAACAATTAAGTTCCCATAGTAAGCCCACACTGCAGCTAATGCGTGTTTATACGTGCGTGCCTCTGTGTGCTTGTATTTCTTTTGAAGCAGAAAAAATATCAGTTCCTGGAAGGGAACAGGGGATTTCGTAGTCGAGCAATCTAGACTAGAGCTTTTTACTTGTAATCGATACAGAAGGTTATTATTGGCTTAACTATCAATTATATAAACTATTATCGTTTATTCTATGCATACAGACACTAACCATACAACACATAGACTGGACATGTAGAACAAACGTTTTCAACGCCGATAATCTGTCTAATAGGTACCATCCAACTTCGTATTTGCTCGGCTTGGTAGTAGATACTGGCTCGGGCAATGAAAAGTTCGCGCGACGAAATCAGTGCGCTGCAAGCGCTCAAGCCGAATGGTCCCTTTTTATATGAAGCATGGCTATGTGCTATATCTACTACTCTCTCTCTCACTCTATCTCTCTCTCTTCTCTCTCTCTCTCTATGGCCTCTAAAATCATCGAACTCAGCAGCACACAAAAATTGAAATTTTTCGCGACGATCCCAGCTCTTTCCTTTTGAGTGAAGAGTATACCGAAATCTTAAAGGCGTTTGCCACGCTCATGCACACAATATATTAACTTTCGATGATTATTTGTGAAAAGGGTATGCAAGTGTGACACTTGCAGTCTCTAGAAACATGTATGACCATTTATCTGCCTGTGTACGAAGCTCTACTCTTGTGGCTTATAGATTATTGAACTCTTCAAAGGGCTACCATGCTCATGTAAAATGTAAGTGTTTTTATGATTATTTGTGGGTAGGGTATGACAGCGCTAGTGCACGTATTGAATATGTTTTCGACAATAGTCCGTTACGGTCCCGTACTGCAGGTATGAATATTTATGTACGTTGCTGTGTCTAAACTCTAGTATTGGTGCCAGTAGTATATTGTATGTGTGTACGTATGTCATAATAAGTGAATATTGAAAATTTGATATTATCATTGTAAACTCTTTCAACAGGTATGCCAGCCTCTTCAGAAGGGTAAATGATATGCCACGCCCCTAAAAAGGCGTAACAACTATTTTTGGGTCATCGATAGAGGAGGCTACCAGTAACTCAGCTATCCAAATTTGAAGCTTCTAGCTTTATAGCTGTAGGATATATAAACTTTTGCGGTTTGCCACGCCTCCTGTGGGCGGAGATATATCCAGCTAGATATATAGCTTTTTGGTCTTAGGTGATCGACCCGAGTATATATACCAAATCTCAGGTCTCTAGCATCAATAGTGCCCAAAATATAGCAGAATTTGAAAAATCATTATATCTTCAGATCCGATTTGCCACGCCCCTAGTGGGTGTAGACATATAATTTTTCAACCAATATTTATAGAATCGTAACATTAACTCACATGCAAAATTTGAGCGCTCTAACTTTAAGACTTTAGGAGATACAGTTTTACCCGATTTGCCACGCCCCCAATGGGCGTAGATATATCCGCCATTGCTTTTGATTTTGGATGGTCAACACGAATCTACGTTCCAAATTTCAGCGCTCTAGCTCTTCAACTAATATGATTTCTGGCATATCGGAAAATGCATTTTTCATTTTCCCTGCCACGCGGACGCGGGCGGATCGGGAAAATTTATACACTTTATAAATCGGACTTGATATTGGACTTTTTAAATACAAAAAAATTTACCGTTTAAAATGAAAATAATTTTTTTTTTTTAACAGATTTATGAAAATATATGAAAACTTTATATAACTAACTTACTGCTAAAGAAACAAGTAAGAAAGCTCTACAACCACACAAACACACAGACACACATACACAGAGGAACGCACGCATAAACACGCATAGGTTGCAGTGTGGGCCTACTATGAAAATTTAATTGTTTAATAACTTTTCTTATCGATGGACTATCTTCATGATCGTGATTATAACATTAAAATGCAAGCATTTGCCAACGCACAAGTCTCTAGTATTTGAAATACGCTTTTTACAAATTTAATGGTGAGGGGTAGATTTAGAGCCGAGGGGTAAATTATAATAATTATATATACAGGGATATAATTTAATAACTTATTTTCGATAAGCTTTTTAATCGATACCAAAATAACGGGATGTGTTTCTTAGTGATAAACTCGATATGCGCGCTCAGTATACGGACATTTAAAAAAAAAAAGTCTCTAGCTCTGATATGTTTTGAGATCGACGCGTTCAAATATACGGACAGACGGACAGACAGATAGAAGGACAGTGCTAAATCGACTCAGCTCGTCGTCAAGAATATATATACTTTATGGGGTCTGCCACTCCGTCTTCTGCCTGTTACATACATTTCAACAAAACCATTTTACTCTGATTTCCCATTTTCAATTGGTTTAGGGTATACAAATACATTGAAATGTTGTCCGATATGGCGTTGGAGTTACTGTATGCATACATATGTATATCCTTGAGCAGCGTAATCCGATTTTACTATGGGTGTTTGTTTGCCTACATGTATATGTATCTGCTCGAATATCTTTATTAGAGAGCTTCAAACGGTGTTCTTATTAACAATGTGCAAAATGTGTTGAGTGCATTGAAGCTAAGTCAATAACGTTTTGAGGGAAAAAGTGCGCTAGTATATGACTCGGAGAAAGAATATTCAGCCGATCAAAAAAGAATTGAAGGAGTGAGAGTGCGAGTGCGAGTTAATGAGTTGAGTAAATGCTCATCCATGTAATAAAAGCTTACTCTTCACTCTCTTCGGATCTTACTCTTCCCTTCGGAAGAAATGTGATCGTCGCGAACAAATTTCAATACTTCTATTCTACTGCTTTTGCGAGCATAAAGAGATATAAAGAGTAAGACATAGAGTGAGGACAAAGAGAGAGAGACAACCTTTACCTAGCGCCGGGCTCAACAATTGAGCGCGATTCAGGCTTTGAGTGAAAATCGAGGAATAGCTCCTATAAAATACACATAAATCTATTTGGAGACTTTAGCTCTAAGAATGTAATGTAGAAATAATTTTATGACTAATTTTAGATAAATTGATAACAGTTATCGAGGGAAGTATAATCGAGTTGTCCGACAAATATGCAGTTATATGCATCTGTGTAAAAGCAAAAAATAGTAATATTGCCAACTTTCTTATATTGTTTATATTTGCAAAATGTAACATTATTCAGGTATTGTACAAAATACACTTAAAACTAAAAGCAGAATTTTGAAATGGATTCTGATTGGAAGTATTAATAGTAATCGATTTAAACAAACTCGATTTGTATAAACATATGTACATACAAGTATACTTTATGGTACCTGTCACGCCTCTTTTGCCTGTTATATGTATTAAAAAACAAAAAAAAAATATTATGCCCTGATTTCACATTTTTAATCGGTTCTGACAAACTGACAGTATATTTTCTTTTATAATTTTTGCAAGACATGTGAAATTTCGATGTAAGCCATCGACTTGAAGACTAATAAAAATCCTATGAATCACACCTATTTTCGAAATCACTTGCAATTATTATCTTCTAATTCATTTTTTTTGTTCTATTTAATAATGTTTGTATTAACTGTGTGTAATGTTTTACAGTCGGGATATTTAGATGTTGTGGTTCCACCGGATATCCTAAACCACCCTGAGGAAAATATTAATGAAGGTGTTAGCACGGAAGGAGGGAGCATTTCCTTAATATGCAGTGCCACAGGTACTATCGAATTATTATTATATTTTATAAAAAAAAAAAAAAAATTTCGGCTGCACATTTAATTATAATATGTTCTTTTTTGTATGAAATAGGTGTACCAGAGCCTATGGTTCAATGGCGACGTGAAAGCGGCAAGGATATTATAATACGATCTGAGAGTAGAGACAAGCAAGGTGCATATTTGAATATTTTAATTTCATGGCTTCTTAAATATTCTGTTATCAGAATAAGTCGATATCAAACACTCCTGAAAATTATTTGACGCATAAACTGATACTGACATATAAGAAGCACAACTGTATGTATGAACTAATATTTATAATTTGAACCTTCTAAATTTTTATTTATACTCATTCACGAAATGAATTGGTATATTGGTTTTGTGCATGTCCGTCTGTCCTTATGTCGGTATGAACGCAAACTATCTCGGCGCTATTAGAGCTAGAGACTTGAAATTTGGAACACATACTCGTGCATGTCTCCGATTTATGAAGTGTTAAAATTTTCCCGATCCGCCCACTTGGTGCGTGGCAAATCGGTAAATGCATTTTCTGATATGCCAGAAATCATATTAGATAAAGAGCTAGAGCGCTGAAATTTTGAATGTAGATTCGTGTTGACCACCAAAAATCAAAAGCTTTGGCGGATATATCTACGCGTGGGGAAATGAAATGATAATAACATAAAATTTCAATTTTAAAAAAAAGTTTTCCGCGGGATTTGAACTCGCACCTCAACAAAATAGCTAAAATAAGAGCATACCGCGCCCTTGCCTACAGGTCCACCGCGCCAACAATGGTAATTAAAACCAAGTGACATTATAGTTAGGTCGCCATATAGCAAAGAAAAGCCATAGCAGCGGCTGGGAATTCAAAAACAATGCAAAGGCAAATCAATCGCAATTGAGATTCTTAGAAAATGCTAGAGTGCGCATTATATGTACATACATACACCCATACAAATGAGCACGTGCATAAGAAAGGCTGAAATTGTGTATGCAGACTTTTGTATATATGTACATATTTTATATATGTATATATCTACGTATAAGCATTTGAGAGCTATTTAAGAAGAAACAAATTTAAACTTTTACCATTTTTCGACTAAGAAAACGAAAAATATTAAGTGCTATTCATTCAAGCTCACACTCTCCCAATAAAATATCGAATTTATGAAAAAAGAAAATGTGATCGAATAAGACTTGAACCCACGCCATCTAAAACGACTTGCGTTACCTCAACCATCGGCACCACTGCTCCGGTTCATTATCCAGTAGCGAAAAATTATATATGTAACTTCAGTGCTAGAGCGTCATCTCACAAAACTAATGTAATGACTGAAAAATTCGCAAATCAATCGCAATTCCTAGAATAGGCTAGAAGCCGCGCTTTTGTGTGTACGCATAGAATAAACGATAATAGTTTATATAATTGATAGTTGAGCTATCGATTACAAGTAAGAAAGCTCTAGTCTAGACGCATTAGCTGCAATGGGCTTACTATTGGAACTTCTTCTTGAAACTTTTATATCGTGATTAAAATATTGAAATGCCTGAATTTGCCAAAGCACAAGTCTCTAGTATCACGGACAGGCGGACAGTGCTAAATCGACTCAGCTCGTCGCCCTGATAAAAAATATATATACTTTATGGGGTCTGCCTCCTTCTGCCTGTTACATACATTTTAACATAACCATTATACCCTGAATTCACATTTGCAATGGGTTCAGGGTATACAAATAATTTGTAGGCCACTTTTTGTGTCGTGTCATACTGAAAATTGTACATGCTAGAGCCGGATTGTGAATGAGTATTCCGCAGTTGGTAACGTCCAACTGCAACGTTCTTACTTGTTTTCGTATGTGATTTTTATTAGCAATATAATGAAGATATTACAAAACAATTTAAATACTTTTTAATATTCAAGCATTCAAATCAGTGGAAGGCGAACGGCTGACTCTCACTAACGTTCATCGTACTGATATGGGTGGCTACCTTTGCATTGCATCAAATGGAGTCCCACCTTCAGTGAGCAAACGCTTTGATGTGCACGTAAATTGTAAGTTATACAATAGAAATAACTGAAAAAAAAAAATTTTTTTTTTTACATATTTATCACTTTTAACACTTTTATAGTAAACATCAGAATTAAATTGTTTTCTGTGTGATTTGTAAGAATGTCAATATATAATATTAGTAATGCAAGTGTGGTAGGATTTTAGCAGCAAGACTGGGGAATCGAGGAATATATGAAGTAAAAAAAGCTAATGGTTTGGGATGAAATGCGTGTTTGGTTGATGTGTCCTCTATAAAATGAGTTATGTATGTCATAAGACTCTTGATCAATATCATCCCTAGCTAATGGATATCAATGATTTATTTGATTATGCGATTTATTCTTTATTTTAGTCTTTTCTATAAGATCAGCTGTATGAGTCCGTCTGTATGCTCGAATGAGTCGATTTCATCTCCCATAACAAAAAACATTAACTATTTATATGTTCAATAGATGTCTATGATGAATCTCATGCTGAAAGTTTCATTAAATTTCTTCGAGCATCTCAACATTTATTAAACAACATGAAACAATCAGCAATGTTCGTACAAACAGCTTGAGCTTGATCAACACAAAGAATTTTCCTATATACATATGTGCACACATACTGAACGAATACATTTGACTATGATGGTGTTTAGTTTCGTATTGATCTTTATTCTTCTGAGCCCAGGAATTTATACCGAGACTCATGCATATTTTTATTTTTAGGGTCCACACATTGGGCACTTATCTATTCCTATCGCACTACCTACTAGCCGTTTAGTGCGTATGAGGCATGTATACGATCTTCGTATATATGTATGTTCATGTGTATGTGTTCAGGACACATACATTCAAACAAACAGGCTGCTTTCAAAGTTGGTATGTGTGCATTCTAGTATTTTGCTAAGAATGTAAGAATCAGAATTGTTATTCAATTATATTTGCATTGATAATTTTATTTTTATACCTCTACATTCATGGGATCTATAGCTAGGCTATAAAGTTAAAGGTGTATTTTTGTTAAGTGAGTCGGGATCTAGAGTTAATCCTAGGTATTTTTTGAATTCACCGTTATTAATTGTAAGCCATTACGTGTGATATTGGGACATGGATCGTTTCTATGTAATTCAGTTGAGTTTCTTTTTTCGAAAGATGTCGTATTCTTTGGAACGTGATGACAATTTGTAGATGTAGGAAATAAAACTTCATGGCTAATTTTCAATAAAGTTTTTAATCGATGATAACTAAAATAGGAGTACCTATCGGTTTATGGAAATAATCTCAATCTGCGTGTGCAATATAGGGACATATAAAAAATATTTCAAGAGACCAGCTCATAAATCTTCTGAAATCAGCGCATTCACATCTTATGGCGGACGGACGGACAGATGGACATGGCTAAATCGACTCAGATCGGCGCCCTAATCAAGAATATATATACTTTATTTTATACTATACACTTTTCTACGACCCCTTCTGCCTGACATTTATTTAACAAAACCAATTTACCCTGTTTTCCGATTTTCAATGGCTTTAGGGTATAATTACGCAAAAGTTTACGGTTAAAAAACAGGTAACTCACGATTCGCTTTACCTCTTTCTGAACAGCATGAATAATCTTTTCTATTATCTTAACTCCAAATACTTATTTTGTATGTATCGTCGTATTATATAATAATAATAATATTACCTATAATAATATTACCTATAAAGATAGCTAATTTATAGTTCGTGAAAGTGCTGTCAACAGCGTAAAAGAATTCCACCTGTAATACATTTTAATCTCGTAAGAGTACTTTCTAGCATCGATAATTATTAGCATCTGTTATCGGATTTATATGAAGCTTTAAAGTATTATTTCTTTTTACAGTGGGATCCGTATTTAAAGCATTTTTCTCATTTTATTCTAATTCTTGTACTTTCTGAAATAATAAAGGTTGCAAAATTTCAATTCATAGAGAATGCTTCAGTACCTTAAACAAGCTGTTGGTGTGGCAGAAGACACAAATCAACACCATGAGATTGTCAAGTCAAAATCAGAGTACCAGTTGTAGAAAGTTACGATAGTCTCACTTCATGTTCAAAGCAGGGCGTATCAAATTTACACACATGCAACTGTATGTGTGTCCTTCCATTATAACATCTGCTAGCAATGAGCAATGCAGCAGCAGCAGCAGCAGCAGAAGCAGAGAAGCTGGTAGCACACACATTGAACTATTGTCATGAGCTATTATTCTGTTTACGTCTTATGTATGAGTGTGTAGAAGAGAGAATGAAGTACAAAATATACATATACATATACCTATATATATATATATATATAGCATAAATATTATATATGTATATGTTCATACGAGTGTATTTATATACATGAGAGCCATTCCCATCAGTACCCAGTATACACACTGTAAAACTTTGCTAATGTGAGCAAGTAGTAAACATTTGAAAATAACAACTCCATAATTGTGAGGGACTGGGCAACACGGCTGTGTAGATTGTGTTGCTGGAGCCTTAGCAGTAAAATAAAACTACAATTTTAGGCAATGTGTCTACGTCAAACACAGTGTAAAACAAACAAATTTTCAAATTTTTACTAGCATACAGGCCAACTGCTAATCCATTGTTTGACTTATTTTGTTTTACCACACTGTACAAAATTGTTGCTTACATTTTTAGCCAATCATGGGTTTATATCAGATAATTTAAAATTAGTGGCATCCATTTAATTTTATTTTGAATGCATTCTAAATAAACAGAAATACAGCTAAAAACAAGTAAGGAAGCTCTAGTATAATATCGTCGCATCGCGACATCCGTGTATTGCGTCTACTTGGCAAAAAGGCAACTTCCCGAAAAACATCTATACGACTTAATGTGAAAGTATAAGCAACAACATAAATTTAAAATTGCGCAAATCCGCTAGAGAAGGATTCTGATGATATTGATTTTGGAGAAAAGCTTTAATAATGTTCTAGTGTTACAAAGGGTGAAATCTTTTTTGATGAGCGGATCAGTGGGTTTTAATCCATTTTATTTATGGCTTAAAATTATCCTTCAGTTACAACAACAACATCAGCAGCAGCAGCAACAAGAACTCCTAGAGCCAAACACCACCCTGCGAGCGGAAAAATAGCATGAGCCTTTACTGCATTGAAACAGAACATTACAGTTGTCATTCTCTTTCTCACACTAGGGTGGCACCCACACAACTAGCGTAAAGTAATCCTATGAAAACTCCACCCCACCATTTTCCACACAGACTTAGCCAACGACTCACGCACCCAACCTAACAACTCCCGAGCTTCTGCGTTTGCCCCAGTCAGTGTAATCTGTGAGCAAAAGTACAAAGAGTAAACAGATAAATTATTTTTGTGCACCGACGTTAAAATACGCTTAGATACTAGTTTGTCTCAAATATAACGAGCATTCTCTTATAATATATACATAAAAAACAATATAAATAAATATTTCAATATCATTTATAAGTCTATATGGCCTTTAATTCAAAACAATTTTTTATCAGCGTATATACCTATATATATAAATATCTATACATATACATATGTATAATATATAAGCTATTTTTATATGTAAATCATATATAAAGATCTCAAACGAAAAGTGTCTAGAATAGACAAATTAACTTTGTGATAGATAGATATTATATTATATATGGATATATAAATATACATATGAATATATACTAATTAAGATTCACGTGGAATCCGCTATATATACACTTGTTCGCATATCTTTGCTCAGCACGTAAGCATACTATATACTAAAATACTAAATTAAAAGATAAAACGAGAAATCGAATTTAGTGAATAACATTAGTGACACATTACTGTGAAGTCTTTGTCCCACTTACGTGTTTCGCGCACCTCATGCATATACATTTTGTATTTGTATGTTAGGTATATAAATAAATATATATAATTATATTTAATTATATATGTAAAAATATTGTTAGATTAACAGAGATCAACTAACAGGAAAATATCTTAAAGAAAAAGCATTATAGTCTAAGTGTATTTATTAACATTCACAAAACAAATACAGTCCTCCAAGTGTGAAACAAAACACTAATTGAATAACCTCAGCTTTAGATGTACAATCATTTTTGGAATACAAATTTGAAATTCAATTACAATCGTAATCCTTCGAGCAGGAGAGAATGCAGTCCTTGAGATTTACTATACAATTTCAAAAATCAAACCATAAATTCGTATACCCATGAATTATGCAATTTCATCTGCGTAAGGAAAATAATCTTAAAACGTAACAACATAACAAATGATAAATTAGGTTTCAATTATCGTATTCTGTGTCTCTTTAGTCTCCAAATACTCGCCTTCTCAATGTACTTATCAGTTATTGTAAAACTTCACAGAAATTTTAATTTTAAGGCATCTAAATGACAGCGAAAGAACTTCCAAGTTATTGCTATGCGTAGTTTCCCAGTATCTATGAGAAGTACAAAAACTTTGCCTTTCAGATGAATGCAGCATCGTCATTCGAAAGAAGCGAGTGCAGCCACCATTGCGGCTATTAAAACAACAGGACTCTAGTCGGGTGTACTCGACTAGTCGACCCGCAATACAAATCATTTAGAGGAATTACTTTTTAAATTAAATTTAAATTTTTTATAAAGTATTACAATCTATTATCTATTGTTCTTTTTACTGAATAACATCCTAAATTGAAATATAAAGTTTATTTGGATAGCCCAAGATAATATTGTAAAGTACTACAGTTTCATTCTTCTATGCATCCATTCTATGTGAAAATATATATTTCCCTTTTCATGCTCTATGAGTCTATACACGGAGATGAGAAGGACGTAAAACGGAATTCTTTCTCTACGGACTATATTATTGTAGAGACTATATTATTGTAAACTCTGCTCTAATAACTACTAAGTCCAGGGTATTAAATATTCGACATTATGAAAATAATTATTATTGGTTTTGAAATGCACAGAGTATAAATGTTCTGAGTAATGCCCGCCGTGTTATTTGCCCGTGCATCCGTCATGAACTCGAAAATAGCGAAGAACTCAATTTTTTAAAGCTCTAAGGTTGAAGTGACTAATGGTGAAATGACGACTACTACTCATGAGTTCAGAAAAAAAGCCGATGCAAAGTATTAATAACTTTATTGATGATGTTATAGTACAGACAAACCCAGGTAGAGAATAAATTATAATTGTAGAATTGTGCGAATATACATATATATATATATATATATATATATATATATATGTATATATATATACATAGAGCACAACAGTGGAGCTAAATAATGATTTTCTTTGGGATTTTTTTTTTTATAATTTGAACAGATTTTCAATAACAATCTAAAGGATGTTCTCATTTAATCCACTGATTTACATCGCATCCTAAGTTCTAGCAGTGGAAGTTATAAATAATCTTGATCGCTAATTTTTTTCAGTTCCGCCAACTATAAAGGCTGTCAACCAATTAGTAGGAGCGCCGGTTGAACGGGAAGTAACATTAGAATGTATAGTGGAAGTTTATCCAAAACCTCTAAACGGCTGGTACCGCAATGAAGGTAATTATGTTTTAATTTGATTATTCTTTACTATTACATATAACAACAATCAGTAAAATTGCTTGCCAGACTTGTTTACATTTACATTATCTAACTACATTTATTAACAGGAAATGTTAAGTTGCACAATAGCAACAAGTACAACATCTCGGAAGCGATGATAAATTTGTACATGTGGCACCTTAATTTGACGATACGACACCTGACGAAATCTGACTTTGGAGCTTATACCTGCTCTAGTGTAAATGCTCTAGGGAAAAGTGAAGCGCGAATTCGACTGCAAGGTAAGATAAAATTAAACTTATTTCAAGTTCAATGCTGCCCATATGATTTCTTTCTACCAATCAACCAGACCCAAGCTAAGCCAAGTAGTTCTTTCAATTCGAAACCATCAATTCAGTGAAGAATGAATGGATGTGTGTGTGAGTGTGTGTGTGCCTACATCGCATGTGTAATTCGTTCAGTTTCCTGGCAATAAATCACCTAGGATTTTCTCCGGTCTATTATTTTTATCGATCTCATTTAAAGACGACTGAAGCATTTCTCTATCTTTCATCTACGCAGTGGGTGCACATCCTCATGCTCAGCATCAGCCTCAGTTTGAGTCTCTGTCTTAGTCTCAGTCTCATTCGCTGTCCCAGTCTCAGTCACTGACTTCAATGCCAACGCAAAATAGAGCTGGAGCACTAAAACTAAGCATGAATTATTGCACAATCAGCGAAAAACTTTCTCGGTTCGCATTGCCACCAGGGTTGGATCCAGCTTATAGGGGACATTTTAATTCACACTTAAAGGAGTCCGGGGCCCAGAAAAAATAAAAATTCTTGAACGAATTAACTGACAAATATGTAATTCGCATGTGTATATTGATTATGTCAATGTCAATAATTCTAATTTTTGTAATTAATATATTTGCCAGCTAGCTAGTTTACATGGACAACCGTGAATTAGATAATTATTTATATATTAGAGATACAAATTATATTTAATACTGCAGTAACTTAAATAATTTTATCCTACTGAAAATAGGTGGGGCACAGACAATCTTAATATTCCAATAGTCCGTTTACTCAAAAAGTACTTATAAGATTTATCTATAGCTCATTATATGGCTTATAATTATAGTTATAACATTATTCATGGCCTGGACGACGAACTGAGTCAATATATGCCTGTCTATCTGTTACTCCATCCGTCTTTATAAGAAAGTTTTTAAACTATAGTTGTTAAGCTATATATCGAGCAACTAGGGAACTTATGTTCATATAATATAAGAAAAATGTTTAAGGTGAATCTTGTTGACAACGTTCGGAAAATTTCATTGTCACTATATATAGCTTTATACGAAATAGCTTATACGATATATTTTAGATGTTATTCGAATTGGTATGTATATTTATATAAATGTAGACGTAGATCAGGATACTACACTGACTCAGCCAGCCAACTCGAATATATACTATAATGTACGTGATGTCCCGTGAATAAAAATGACACCTGGAAAATTATTATATTTAAGGGCTACTGAGTACAACGTGGAATAGAACAATTGTTCTTGCCTCACTGTTTTTTAAAGACTGTCTGCCATCCCATTGGGTTTGTTTTGCGCCTCGAACCATGCAAAGAAGTATTCGGCATTTCATAATTGGTGCAATTTCTTGCAGAATTACGATTACCGCCCAAGTCGACAACGACGCCAACACCTCACGTGCACACTACCACGAAGCCGCGTCGGAAGCAGCAGCCCAGCCACAACAAGGGACTGAACGAAGTGGTGCGTGCCAAGGAAACCCATTTCTCAAATCAAATGCAGCAAGAGAACGATGTATTCGGCAGTGGGATTGGTGTGCCCCAGAGCCCCAATGGCGGTGGTGGTGTCGGTGCCGGTAGTATTGTGGCAAGTGGAAACGTCAACGGCATGATAAACGGAGCGGAAGGTAAGTTACGATTTAGAAAATTCCACAAATACATGCTGCAGCACAAGCATAGAATGAAGTCAGGCATAAGCGGTAGTTACAAACACTCTCATCCACATCTACCGGACCAGGGGATACTCTCAGTCTGCTTACACATGCGACGCCACCATCCATAGGGCACTTCTCTTCACCAAGGGACCATGACTTGGACAAATATAATGTCGCTGCACCGGGGCTGCCCTTTTAAGAAACTCTTGGTGGCTTGCTTTTACTTCTTCGATCTTTGCTTCCTTCGCTGCTGGAACCAAAAGTACAACGGACAACAAACCGCAACATACTCGCCTTCCAATCCGCTACCAATAGCAGCACTAGTTGTAGTCGTAGTAGTAGTCGTAGCACACTCCCATCGGCCCCTTTCAAGAGTACGTGACAAGGGGGGACAAGCCACTCCGAGTTTACTCTGCCATCCATTTCTCTAGCAATAGCAGCAGTACTAGTCAACAGGACTTAGCACTCGTGCAGCTGTCGAGTGCACTGATTTATCAGTGAAACCGTATTTTGGTACAACTCAGTATTTTCCAAATCTCTTTTGAAGTTAATTTTCCGGCAGTCAGTTTCAATTTCAAGTGTGCGTTTTCGTCCTAGTCCAACCTCTCTTCCGTCCAACTGCTTTCAAGCGGAATTGGCTAATGTCAACTGAAACTAGCTAGTAAAAATGTTTCCAAGGCAAAAAAAAACTATTATACATTATTTAGATAAAATAACCTGTAAGAGCTAAAATTTGTGCAGTAATATCAGTATTATCAGTAATATTCACACTTTTAATCAGAATTATTGCAACCTGAATGAATAGCCTGACCAATAAATTTCTGCAAATTTTTATAAAAATGGGTTTAGGAATTTTTAACCGAAAATAGACATTTGGTTTTATTTGATATTCTAATGGCTTTGCCTATATTTCTGAAACATTTTAAAACACTTATTGTTTTATTTTAAAATAACTTATAGTACATACACAAGTTCCGACGCGCAATGGATACGAAAAAACAAATAAGTCGCCGGGTGCGGTACCATCGCATCGTCCGCCGTGGACTTACCCAAGTGCCGGGTCACAGCTGCTTGGCATAGCCACGAAAACAACTAATGCCCAGATGGCTTTTTTCTGCATATTGTCTATGTATTTAGTTAAGCTCATTTAAAATTATGATTCCAACTAAATGCAACACCAGACTGCAACCAGCAAGGATGGCAAGGAGACCACCAGCAGTAACCGATAGTAGCAGAAGCAGAAGGTACCAGTTAACAGTGCAGTATATTAGCTATGAAGGGAGAAAATAAAGCCGGTTTGGCCAATGCCCATTAGACGGTATCAATCGTCTAGCCAGCAAGGGGAAGCCTTTTTTTAACCTATCTATATATTTATGAAAACTTTTCATATTGCTATCGAAACTAATAAAATTACATAACAAAGTATATTCAATCAAAATAGTTTTTCAAAATACTCTAAAACAAAAAAAAAAAAGCGTTGTCCTTATTGTTATGTATAATCAAAGGTTTGCCTAAGCTCGCATCAGATCCGAAATGATGCCAATGATATCAAAATAATATTTAGATAAATATATATATAATGATAATCTTGTTTGTCACTTTCTATATTTGAATTTGTACATTTTTCTGGGGTTACACACATAGTACTAATCAATAAATGTTCATGGTTTAGCTCTCAAAATTATGTCGGGATAATCGTATAATTATTTCAAGAAACTCCTGGTTCTATCAAATGAGTTACCTGTTCTATTCTAGCTGAGCTGTAACCATTTCTGAATCTTATTGTTTCAGCTCTCTTAACAAGCGCAAAAGCAAACAAAGTTGGCGTCCACTTTTTTGTGACATATGCAGATCATGACATGCATGTATATACATATATGTTTATGATGTAACTAATTTCTTATTGGGTTTATGATATGTCCGTCCTGATGTATGGCCGTCTGTCTGAACTTTATGTAACCAATTCGCCTCTATTAAAGACCCTTGGCATGCAGACATGTTGACATATGAACACATGGACATAAAAGATTTCTTTATAAAAAAAAATGTCACTATTTAAACCGAATGAGTTGTATGCAGTTGGTAGCGCCCGATTGAAAAATGTTCCTTTACATTATATTTAATGTTGATTAACATTTATTAAAATATAATATTTCTGTTAAATTCTATCAACATAGAACAAATTCTACAGCTCTATTCCCAAAAATCATTTACAGAGAATATAATAAACGATGAACCAATTCCCCGAAATTTTCAGATGAAGTTTCAATTATATAAAGATTTCTAATAACGTCCCTACATTCCGTAAAGATTCTAATAAAATCTAGTAATGCATTACATACATATCCTCAAAATTAACTAAAATATTTCATACGTTATTGTAGCTTAATTTTATTTCAAATAATCTTCAAAGAATAGAGGATATACCAGTTATTTTCTAAAATAGAACCCAAATCATTTCTAACATTTATAAGAGTACACTGTTTCGAGAGCGCGAAAATACAACTATCTCTATATTTGGCAATAGGTACAATTGAATCCCATCTTTTATTGAAGGGTTTTATGATATGTGAAAGAATGTATACTAATTTTTGCGGGTTAAGCATTAAGAAAATATGAGTATGATAACAATTGTAGAAACACTTCCATTCAGTGTGTAATCTATGAAGTTATACTATTATGTTAAAGTTTTGTATCTACATTAATTCCTATGCCACATAAATAATGATAATGTTTTCAATGCTTTAACATTTGAAAAAAAAAAAAACAAATTTTCAAAGATCTTTTTCAAAGTTCACAATAACCTGTTGAAAATATTTTTGTATTTTCGCTATATTCGGCAAACGATGGGATCGGTGAACGACTCTCCGTTTCAAATAAGTATACATAATTTCCTTATATAAATGGAAATGGAATGGTAAAACCAAAGTCAGGTGACTTAAAATAGAATTTGGTGGAAAGTCAGAAATACTCATAAGAATATATATACATGTGCATAAATATAATGTGAACCCTTTATGAATAGTTCAGAGTCCAATTGAAACCAATAACAATGAAGCAAATAAAACCCCTGCTTACAATAAACAATACAATAATTTTACACAATACGAAAACCAATGTTAACGAAAAATGTTATATATAAGTCATTATACTGAGCTTATTTGCTCACATTAGATAATTAAAAATATCAGAAGTTATATAATGAATAATGCAATACAGAAATGTCTTCCGAGAAAAAAGAAAATAAATATGAATTAAGATTGACGTTTACAAAAGGAAAATCAACAATAATTTTTTAAATTCCAAAATATGTAATAAGTTTTTCTTTAAAACTGTACCGAAATTGTATATATAGAGAATTAACTTTAATGCGGATATATCTCAAATATAGGTATATGTTATTTAGAAATCTTAGGTTATAAACATCAAATGTTTTACAAGCCATATTTTCATTCCCTATAAGACAGAAGTCCCCAACAATGTTATCTATAATAATCAAACAGCGCCGAGCTAATTTGATAATTTATTTAATTATTTACCATGAAGACAACAAAAATCAATGTAAATCCTACATTTTCTAAACATATCTCGAAAAAAGGGAAACTAATAAGCATTTATTTTATTAAATTATATGTATGTAAGAACATCGCAGTTGGAAAAGTGAAATAAGTAATACTATTTTCATATCATATGCTTTAATTGATCGTTCGTTTTTATTTCGGGCTTATTAATTGCAATTTTTGATGATTTATACAGTATGCATATACCTTACATTTATCTAAGCGCTGGCTGAATATTTGCAATACAAACAGACGAATTGTAAGATAGGAAATGCATTGAAACATAAACACTTTTGCCATTTATTATGAAGAGCACACAGCACTATTGAATCTTATTCAAAAGTTGAAATAATTACATATAAAATTATATTCCATTGTGAGAGATGTCGAAAATGTATACATACATATCATATGAGATATAATGTGTATGTGAATAGGAATATAATTTGAAATATTATCGTCATCCTGGTCAATGCAATCGGTGCTGCATGCGTTGGTTAAATATTTAATTACACAAACATACATATGGGCATGTATATGTATTTTTATATGTATATATATGTATCTGCAGATATTTATATACACACAAGTGGATGTATGCGTGCAGTGGACTTGGAGTTATACTTGGTAGCTGGCAGTATAGTCGGGGATGCAGTTGGCATTGAATTTGCATAAATGCATGCTATTGAAAATGCCAAAGTGGCTGCTGTTGCATTGCAATCCCAGACTGCAGCTCAACTCCCATTTTGGGGGAGACGAACGAAACGCAACAGCTTCCAATTCCTGCAGCCATGGTGGGTGGATGGGTTGGTTAGTCTGCGAACATGGATTGTGTCCGGTGGTGCTGTATGCGTGGCAGAAAAAGAGGGCGTTCAGTTTAGTGTCCGAGCAATGTGGTTCATGCTATTGTTGCATTTCGACTACAGCGGAACAATCTAAATGATGATGCGCATTTGTGCAAATGACGGCAACCGCCAAGCCTCCACGTCTCGCTATATTCTGGCCGGTCGGGCTTGTTTATCGAGTCTGCGTGCACAACGGGCGATAAGAGCCAAAACCTTCAAGTGCGCTCGATGCTACCACTTTGGCCGAGAGGAGGGTTTTCGCAATAGTAGCCAACTTGCATCACCAACAAACAGAAGCTCGCTCACAACCACTCACCCACTCACGCACCCTACACACCCACATACTCACACTGTTACACACAACACACATGCATTTACGCATTAACGAATTTCATGCATTGCTCGAGTCTCACCGGCTCTCGGCAGACTCTGCCTCTAATTTAGCTGCAGAATCGGCGTGGAGAACAGCTAAAGTTAGCCACATCTAGCGCTCGCGCGCCAGCAGCTCATAGAAATAAAACGAGTTTGACGCAACCGACCGTAAAATATGTTTTTATGTTTTTTTCTCGTTGAACTTATAAGTTTATCTGCAGAGAAGGACCCCATGATCCAGTAACAACAGTTTTCGATTTTTTCTAACATTTTTGTGCCAATAGTAATAATCATCCATTTTGCAATATTTTATAATTACAAAATGTTTTCTGTGTTTGCCAGGAATGCTTCATATCAGCTTGTTTATTGATTGGCTGATTTCCGTAATAAATAGACATGGTCAATGGACATTGTAGAAAACCAATACACTCTTTTATTTCCTGAACGAGTATAAAAAATGGGCTGATTCGACAATTGTCGCACAGTCGGCAAACTTCACACTCATATGCGCCACCCACAACCCCATACGAGCGCGCACTTATTTGTTGGAATGAGCCCGTTTGTTTGTCGAATCCACACACTTTGGCCAGTGCAGAGCCTGATAATGTTTTCAACATTAAATTCCCATTAAATTCTGTTTTATTGCACTTGAAGCTGCATGCATAATTTACTCGCATCCTGCTACGTGCCGTTGCATACTCCAAAGTGCAAGTGGTCGACCACAGATACTGGGTTCGCTCCATCTTCATCTTATTCTTCATCTATCGCTGCTCCTGAGTAATTGTTTCGCTTTCAGCTTTCACCATACTAAATACTAAAATCAACTCTTGTCGCTAAACCTAAAAATCTTGAATTGTGTGTGGACAAAATAACTGATTACAAAATGGCATTCAAACATTTGTATATACACTTCTTTTGTATATGGACAATGCCACTGGATCTACCTTAGCATTTTTCTTAATTTCATGAAACTAATTTTGCTAGCGCTCAGACTCGATGCCAGCAAATGTATACATCTCCTACATGGCTTTTCTGTCAAATTACATGTTCTTTGAAAAAGGAAAGATAAAACTCCACAGCATTCATTATTATTCAGTTACCTTCTTTCTTTCCAAACCATAGTAGTTAAGTTATGTACTCCAATAGATTAACCATTATGTAAAGACCTTTCTTATTGCAACACTAATGATCCCATATCTGTCATATACTAATATAAAAATGTGTATACTAATTATATACATCTAATAATTCAACTTGTTTTCTTCGTGTTTGTCCATTTCATGAAGTCAAATTTTTAAAATCTATTTTATTTCGCTCTCAAAGTGAATATAATACTTAATTGAATCTGCACTTTATAAGTATATTCCGTTACGAATAAACATTATTGCAAGTAAAACTACAGCACAAACAGCCTGCCTTGAAAAGTATAATAATTGCCCACGTAGATACCGACTTCATTGCAGTTGTAATAAATTTATAGTTGAGCAATTTAGATTATTTGGCGGACAATTGCATGCGTGCTACAAATACAAAACACATCTGCAATACACGAATCACGCAACCATGTTTTAGTTAGTTGCTATACCCTGATCCCATTAAGAATGGGAAATCAGGGTATAATGGTTTTGTGAAGGGTATGTAACAGACAGAAGGAGGCGTGGCAGACCCCATAAAGTATATATGCTCTTGATCAGGGTGACGAGCTGAGTCGATATAGCCCTGTCCGTCTGTCCGTCCGTCCGTCCGTATAAACGTCTAGATCTCAGAAGATATAAGAGCTAGAGACTTCAAATTTTGTATGCATATTCATGTATACCATACGCAGTACAAGTTTATCTTTTTTTTCGATAAATTGATTTTGTTTATTCGGCATAATTTTGATACTTATAGACCTGTGTACATACATGTGAGCAATACGAAGACTTTTTAATTTACAGATTTTGGTTACCACGCCCCCTTCGCCCACAATTTTTTAAAAAACGTATTTTAACTACTAGAGACTAGAGACTCAGCAACAAAATTTTCATAGTATTGCCCACACTGAAGTGCAGCCCAAGCGCAGTCGCTGCTTACTGCACAGTTAGCAGAGCGAATGCTTATATGTACGTGCGTGAATATCAGGGTATCTCCTAGTCGAGCAGTCTAGAGCTTTCTTACTTGTTTTACCTGGCCTTAAATAACATATTGTTCGTTTAGAAAATATGTGGTGCACTGGACGGACATAATTAAGAAACCAAAGATAGTAGCGGTACAAGAGCATAAATGCAAAGCCAAGGCTTTACTTACGTTCTAACCTGTCAAAGTCTTTGCATCAATAGATCTGTCATATGTAAAAGATAGATTTAATTGACAAATTTAAAGGTAGACCAATTAGGAAAAATATTTTAATAAAAAAAATTGTATTATAAATATTATTATTATTATTTCGACAATGCAATACATATATGAACTGTAATTCATCGGAAAAATGTGTGTAAATTCTTGATTACGAACATTCTTATCAAGTTTCATGTACTTATAAAATACAACTTTTATTTTTTTTATTACTTTTGTAATTTTTTTCATCCGCAAATACCTGGTTTTTGTAATACTACTTGTATTGAGTCAAGAAAAATTATTGTGGATAAAATAAAAATATATAAATATATTTGTTTACAAGTAACCTAAGTGATCTTTTGCTTCCATAATTGTATGTCTTTTATGCTATGTTAATGATTTGACCTCATACCTATTGTGTGCGCTTCTTCTTCTTAATTTTCCTGTCGCTGTTTATTTTTACATTTTTTTCAAGATATTTTTTCCGGTTGTTTTCGAAAATACAACTATAAAATGCGATCTTCTTACATTTATTTAAGGCTAGTAAACCAAAAATTGATTATTTTACTATATTTGTATCAGGAAAGAAGTAAACATATGATATAATAATCATCAAGGAATATACATCGGAATATAAACAAACTATGTTATCAAAATTAAAATATCATATTCGTTGTTAAAATTCAACAATTTAGTTTTCTCATTTTACTATAATATCGGATTATAGCCAATTATCCCATTAACTAAGACATATATTCGAAACACAAAATAATAATAAAGGAGTATATTTAAATGGATAAATGTTATATAATACTTATTTACTATAAGACATTAAATATAAGTTCCCATTAATTTAAATTAAGAATATTACAATTACATATCTAAGTACACATATAAATAAAACACATATTTATCAATTAACAAGTGAAATACTCAGAAATGAAATACAGGACAATAAACATACAAACATACTATTAATACGTATTAAGAAATACATATGTGAAATTCAAATCGTTCTTATGTTAATCAATTATAAATAAAGATAAGTATATTCAACTTTGACTACAAATGTTTTATTTGGATGTAATCAACCGAACATATATAAGATCTAATTTGATGATTGCTTATGAAAGCCGTTTGAGCTATTAAAATAAAATTAGGTTTAATATATTCTTTAAATGAATAGCTTCACAATTCCTTTTGTTTACTAGAGCTCCGCTTCCATATCAAAGTAGTGATCTCGTAAACCAAACTTTGCTGTATGTGTAATAGTGCATCGGGGGCGATGTACTGAACGTTGAACTTGTTATATAGATCCCCGATCCCCAAAACATCGATTGATAGCTCGTTCTCTCACACGATTCACCTTATTCATCGCCGCTACTGTCAGCTGACAATTCTAATAACTTATTTGTAATTAGATAGAATTCAGCACTTATTATCATATTATATTTAATACTTATTAATATAATTTAAAACCGGAGGCTTATAATGGATTGTATTTTAAACGGAATAATTATCAATTATTTATTTACAAAGGAATCGATAGTCTCTAGCTATTAAGGTTCTGAGATAGACAGACGGACGGACAGATCAAGAATGTGTATAGGGTCAGCACTCTCCCTGCAAAGCTATTACATTTTCAATGGGTTCAGGTTAAAGTTGAGTAGTACATGAAGACATATTATTACCTCTAAGATATTTCATTGATTCATGATTCATTTCGTTTCATCTGTTCGCTAGAGTTTATTAAAATTATTTCAAAGATTCCGGAAAGTAAATTTCTAGTTCTATTTGCTCCAGTTAACAAATTTTTGTTTTCATTGGTCCGAATGTTGGGCGCATCAGTTTCCAATTGTCGCCATGTGTTATCAACAAGCCAATTGGAAAAAGAATTAAAATCACCCACAAATTGGAAGCAAACACAAAAGGGACAAAGATACTGTTGACAACGGTCACCGAATGAAGGCTACCCTATAAATCTGCAAGTAATAAAACAGTACAGTATGCCAGTGAATCATCAATATTTTCCAAAATGTGTCCAGAAAAAAAAATTATACATAGCTAATCCATTTGTGGTGAATTCCCTCTAAAGCTCTGCTGAAAGTAATGTAATCGTATAATTAAGTCTATATATACTTCTGAAGCAAACATATTAAGTATGTGCGTTAGTCTTCAGAATAACATTAGCCGCTTTCGCCGAGAAATATAATTATATAACACTGTGTAATGCGTGTACAATACACTGGTCACAATTGTATACATATTACCCTGTGCCAATTGGAGCAGGGTATAAAATCAATCCGAACAGCATGCAAAAAGGCAACGAAAGAAACCGGCTGCACGCTGTGTGCACTGCTAAGCGATTAGAATGTCAGTGGTCTCTTCGTGGCCGAGCAAAAACAATCTCAGTGCCCAAAAGGATTATGAAATATCGCCCTCTGTGTGATGCGCTGACTAGAATTGCAGCATTGACTCAGTCTAGAGAACTGGAGTAAGTGGAAACCGATTAAAATAAGCAAGTTTTTGTTGGAAGGTTTGCTGTACAGCTCAACGAAATGCATTATAAACTGTCTCATCAGAATTTTCAGAGTGTGAACACTTAATATAAGTGGAAATGTTTTAAAAGTTTAATTTCATGTTCAGATCTATGTATTTATTTTAAAGATTTGTACATGGTGATAAAATAAACTCAGATTAAACACTTCTTCTTTTCAACCGTGAGCAAAGAGAATGAAAATTCTCCGGAATATGAACATACTATATATTTTCCTTTCCTTAAATCAATCACGGAGTGATTTATCATTTTCTGAATATGTAGAATATATTTGTAATAACTACAGTTTCATATTTATGTGAAAAATTATACACAAGTACTTGAAAACCTGAAATGAAATTAGATTTAAGGTTTTTATTTAAACTATACACTGCAGCAATTTACATTCATAAATCTTTAGAGCTTTAAAGAGAAGTGCTGTTTTAGGCGGAATTAGCATCTTTTGCAGCGCTTGGAATAATTGTATTGTTGTCTGTTGCTCATTCAGTTCAGGCAGCAATTAACGCTTTTCAGATTAACTTAGCCCACGGGGTTTTTCTTTTCAGTTTTTTTTTTTTTTTTTTTTTTAACCTCTCCAACAGTCAAAATCATCCTCGACGAGGCGGAGCCTTGGACTTTTTGACTGCTTTCTGATTGCTATGTTCCGTTTTGTTGCGCCCAATTATAATTATAATTGCAGCATTTTAATTGCATTTTGTTAACTATTTTGCAAGTCATTTCCCGCATTTAAAACGATAAAAATTCTTTTCACTTCAGAGTGTCGCCAAATGTTGCACTCTAATGGCTTTTTGCTCTATGTATTTAGATGGCTTTCTCTATCAACTTGAAGTGGCTGAAATATAAAATTCTAAAAATTAATGTGAGAGGTAAATTCTACCATATATGCATTGCTGTGCCCACTTCATGAGAATAATGCGAAATATAAAAGAGAGCACGAAAAATATAGTGTATGCACCCTGATTAAAACAAGCTTTGTATATTTGAGTATTCTCCTTCTATAATTGAAATTATTGAATTACTCCACGCTGTGATTTGACGGGGTATATGGCTATTTAGTGCCATATGTATAGTGAACAAATAGAAAAAGTTTGTGTTTGACACATTTCCATATTCCATAATATGGGCATGGATAAAGGAAAATTTCCGTGAACTACAAATATATTAAGGGTACAACTACAGTTTATTATGTGCATTCACGTGTATAATGTTAATTTAAAGTTTTTAGCATAATTAAATTTTCAATTGATGACATATCAGAGCACTCAAAGAAAAACAAGGAAAATGGCAAGCAAACCAAATTCTGTAAATTGCTTTTAAATATGTAAATACGTTTATGATGAATAAGTCTCAGCAGCTATATTAGTTTATTCAATTATTATTTAGGCATTTGACAGTGATGATTACCTAGAGGTACTATTTTAAAGGTGAGGTTTATAACTTGCAAATAGTACATCGCTAGTCTCAATTTCCAGAAATAACAAACTATGGAATATTGAAAATATATCATATAAATTAAATTTAAATTGTAATGAAGTCGAACATGAACCTAAATTTACATGCAATGAAATGCAGTTTGTTGATCGTTAATTGCATTAACGAAAAAACGTAAACAAGAGATTTGGTGGACGGTCTCTCAGTTTTTCTTTTAACTCTCTTGCTGCAGCTGGCGCGTGCTATTTCCTTTTGTGATTTACATGAGAGAGTGCGCAAACATGAATGGAAAAACAAATAAGCGGACCATAGCACAGAGTGACTGCTTGAAAATACCCTACAAAAAAACATTTTTAAACCAAACCAATAATTTTGTTTTTTTTTTTTTTATAGAGAAACGACATAGGTATTTATCGCTATTAACTTAAGACACACTGGCCTGTACTGATAAACTGAAAAGATTTTTAAAACTGTAGCATTTTTAGAATTTGGGGATAGTTTTGTCAAGCTTACTTATGTACATATGTGTATATATTTCTAAGTACTTTGTATTTATACTGTGAGCATGTGTAAAATTGTAATTAAATTTATATGTTTGCAAAATAAGCAATGATAGACACATATGTATGTGTGAGCCGACGTGCATGTATGTGCATATGCATACATTTAAAGATGTTAATACATAAACTTAAATATTTTGGCTTGGCAGAAATTATACATTTGGATATGCTGACATATGTATGTCATGCGTGCAAGTGTATATATGAACCTACATACATACATACGTACATATCCGAATATATGCATTGATATATGTGTGCTCTTCCACTTACATATGAACATACATATGTGTGCTTGAAGCGCGAATATGCGCTGATATGTACGTACATATGGTTTTTTTATGAATGCCAATTTAACAATTTTTTGACCCGACATTCGGCTGGCATGCGACACCCTTCAATATCATTCCATTCGTGAACTGCGCCCACTCGGTCACAGTGTGACGTTCACTATTTACTGCCCAGCTGACCAGTTGTGTTCCGAATATTTCTGCAGCGTCAGTAAAAACATGCAAAAAATCTTCTTATGTATATGTAACACCCAATATATATACATATGCATGTGTATTCCCAATGCACTATGGGCTAAATTAGATAAGTACACTACTAAATATATAATTTTGAAAATTCACTTGATATTTGTAAATAAAAACAGGTCAGAGTGTTCCAGTCTAGACTGCTCAACTTAAAAATACCCTGAACCTGTGGGGAGCTTATATAATAATGTTTGTACGCTGATTTTATGCATAATTATAAACCACACATGCACACACACATACGCATGCACACGTTCTGTTAACAGCGCAGTTTGTGCAACGGCTGCGCTCAGGTTGCTTTACTATGGGATCTTAAATGATGAATAAGTTGCATTGTATGGACTATCTTCATCAAACTTTCCGAGAGACATAAACACAAGTTTCTAGTATTTTAAAAACGTTTTCTGCAAATTAATCAGGAAGGTGGCGTGGCATCTCAATTACAAGCTATAAGCTTAAAAAAAAAAAAAAAAAACCAGTCAAGATATCTATCTATCCTTATCGATAAAAAAGAAATAGGGAAATATGATAAAACTCGTGTATGCAACATTCATTTAAAATGTTAAATGTCTAACTTGCTTAGGAGATCTCGGCATTTATAAAGAGGTTAACTGTCCTGATCAAAAATATATATAATATAATATACTAATATACTCTGAATAACTAACTAGGTAACTATTCTGTTTAGCTTAATAAATTTTCAAAATACTTATTTTTTGTTTACCAATTTCTGTGATTTATTAGGGTCGAAGTCTAATACCTAGAGCTATTTTGCTAAAACAATGTCAATAAATTGTTTTATCTAAAACATAAGAACCATGATAAATAAATCATTTTCAAAAAATTATAAAGAAACGTAATAGAATTCTGTCAAGTACTTGATGATTTTATATTAGATTCGATATTGAATATTTTCTCGAAAATTTCTCAAAAGATACCATTGTGTAAACCGAGTGCGTATTGTCACTTAAACTTGATTTTTTTTTTTTTCTTTTTGGAAGCAAGGCAACAACAGCTGGGCCACACATCGAAATCGTTTCGAATGCTACAGTCAAGGATGATGCTCGACTTTCTACAAAAATCGAACCCCTACGTTCATAAAAAGAGAAACGACAAAAGACTATAAGGGTCAAGTAATTGAAACCATCCTCGTATATGTTCACGCCCACTAAGGGCGTGGCAAATCAAATCTAAAGATATAGTGATTTTTTTAATTCTGCTATATTTTGAGCACTATATATGCTAGAGACTTCAAATTTAGTATACATATATTCTCGGGTTGACCCCCAAAAACCAAAAAGCTATTACGCCAAAAAGGGGCGTTGCAAACTGCAAAAGTTAATATCTCCTACAATTTAAAAGCTAGAACCATCAAATTTGGATATTTGAGTTACTGGTAACCTGCTCTATCGATGACCCAAAAATAATTGTTACGCCGCTTGTCATTTTCACATTTTTGGAGCTTAAGCGTCAAAATTATAGTTACGCTAGTTATGTCTCGTTCTGAAAACTGATGAAAATTATGTGGGTACGCTTAGTGAGGGCGTGGCAAATCGAGAAAAACGCATTTTCTACAGTATTGGATCTAGAAACTCAAAACTTGGCGACTAAATTGCTGATATCACCCCCTAATAATTTGCACAAATAAAATATATATATGACAAATCTGACAAATCATAAAATCGGATATGAATGAGTATTCTGCAGTCGGTAACGCCCAACTGAAACGATCAACCAACTCTACCATCGTAGCCGCCACATTGCCATCATTATTAGCAGCAAATTCGTCACGGAAATAACAGCCTATTTTATATTTTATATTATTGAAATCGAAACCTGAATTTTGATAACATTTTAGAAAAACGTGGTCATTATTTGAGGTTCCGTTTCATACCTCCGTCTGCCTGTAATATAAATTTGAATAAAACCGTAATACTCTGATTTTTCATTCCATTCTATAAAATGTAGCCATTTTTATTTTACTTAACCTATTCGTCGACATTATTTTATCTACTGGTTCATCTACTTTTACATATTGTAAATATAATAATATATATATATATATATATATATATATATATATATATTATTATATAAATAGTATATATATTATAATATTTTCCTTAAATTTTGTCATCATCATTAACATTACTTTTATTATTATAGGTAAGTTTTTATGAGATGGCATTTAATATAAATAAAATATTAATTGTTTTTAATTTTATATATTTTTTATATTAAGCATTTTCTCTATATTAAACAGATTCTCTAGAAGAGACACCACGGAACTACATTCACCTATTGTTGTCTCTCTCCTAGTGACAGTCACTAAAATGCTAACTAAATTGAATAATACGACCTATCAGCTTCTTACCAGTACCAATGCAGCAGATAATCCCGAAATAGTAACTAAAACAACACAAGGTCATATTGATGCATACACATTCGTGTGTAATTATAACATCATACCGCTATAAAATATTTTTAAAATGCCAAACATTTCAACTGACAGCAACAAAAGTTTCATACTATAAAAAACGTGAACATTTTCATTAGATACTGAAAATCGACTTGCAGTTGGAAGGTTATATACGTGTCTCAATCCCAAGCCAGAGAGATTATCTGTTAAAGATTCTGGATTGGATTAATTGGCGATGCCATGTCAGCTAGATGTGGTTTGGTTAAATGTTTAATACCGAGTATGACATTAATAGAGTGAACATATGATGTGAGTGAAATGTTAGTTACACTTTATGTATCAGAATGATTATGCAACCTAGATGCTGGGGGTGCTCTAAATATGAATATGTATATAATATGTATTTATTGAGAAAACAGGGTATAATGGTTTGGTTTAAATGTCAGAAGGTCAGATGGTGTCGAAGAAATATATATCAGAACAACGAGCTAAGGCGATTTACCGTTCAAACAAGAAAATTAAAATGTTTTGTAGGTCCGTATATCGATTATATAAATATATATATATATATATATATATATATATATATATATATATATATATATATATATATATATATATATATATATATATATATATATATATATATATATATATATATATATATATATATATATATATTAAATATCATACATACATATTTCAAGTTACAGTCTCAAAATTATTCATTTGCCCGATTTGACCATTAATGGTCAGTGCAAGTAAACAGTTTGAATTTTTTTTTATTCATTGCTTTCATTGCTGAAAGTTTCATTAAATGAATGGCCTTAACAATTGTTGAGCAAAAAGAATCAAATGCACGTGGGTTGTTTTCAATATTGATATGCGTGCATTCTAACATTATACGCATCTCAATTTTTATTAAATTGTGGTTGCATTGTCTTTGAATTGTATTTGTATGCGTTGCGCGTTATTTCAAAAAAAAAAAAAAAAAAAAAAACGCTACTCAAAAGGCCCCGACAAATATTTGCTGTGAAAAATTTCTGTTATTCTGCATTTATGAACACATAAATGAGTATGTTTAAAATCGCAGATCGACGTCTAACGTTTTCTATATTTTCGGAAATTTCTAAAATTAATTTAATTAATGCAATCTCCCTCACGCCACAATATGACACATTTTAGAACGAATTTATCTACATATAGCAGATGGATTCATTGCAAAATTTTCACTAGGTTCACATACTTGGTGGGTGTAGGTTATCAAAATAATTATCGAAGCAATCCAGCTCGACCCATAATTCCAACACAATGACCAAGATTCTCAAGCATTGACTATGTTTGTTAGAAACTGAGCAACTATATTTTCCATGATCCTAAATGTTTTGTATTTTACATTTTGTAATAATATAAAGAGCCTCTGCACAGTCATATTGTATGGATTTAATGAGTTTAAAAATATTGCGCTTTGCATTTTTTAAGCAGATGTCCCACTGTACTGTAAACAAAAAATCGCCAAACATAATGTTCTAATATATAAATGTGTTTGTATATGCTATAAATATTTTTATTTCGAGTCAACGCTCAGATCCCGCATTTATTTACCTTCCCATTGTTTTGGTTTCATATAGAATTTTTATTGTGTAACATGAAACAATTTCATCCGTTTGGAATTGCATCTGACAGACAATTTTACTGCAGCGTCTGCAGCTGCAGCTGATGCTGCTGCTGCGCTCCTGCTGCTGCTGCGATAGCACACTACCTCGTCTTTCCCCCTAGCTCCGGTGCATTAGCACAACTAATGATGACTGTGGAATTGCATGCAACGCGGTTGTAGCTTTCTACTCGGTCCCCTTGCTTTTCCAGCCACACTGCCTTGCTTCACCCTCCCGCTCTTTCATTCTACATCTCTTTCTCTCTCTCCCACTATATATCCCTCTCTCTCTCTCTCGCACACACACACACACTTTCTGTATATCTGCATCTCTTTCCATTCTATTATATGGTTGCTCTGGACGTTGATGATAGACCATTGCATTAGCGCGGTAGAGCGCAACATAATGTCGTTGTGCACTTTCCACAGCAATTGCTACGGCAGTCATGGCGTTAACGGAGACGCAGATAAAGGCAGGGAGTCTGCAATGGAGCTTATGGTGAAACTGTAGCTATAGCTATAGCTATAGCTGTAGATGTAGATATGTAGTTATAGCTAGGCCCGACCGTTTCTCGCTCTGTGATGTGGGTTTTATAATTACGTGCGCTGAGTGCGATTATTATGATTGTTTCTTAATTCACAGATTTACAATATGTATATAGGCACTCATGTGTGTGGGCAAGAGTCTGTGTCTATGCAGACACCCACACAATTAAATGTGCATTCATACACATACACAGAAGTGTGTGCGGTTGGTTAATTGTGAATGCTATTCTATTCCATTCTAGCTTTATTACTTTAATCTTTCACTCAGCGAATATGAATTTCTTGCTAAATCTCTCAAAGCGGCGAATGTCGCACTGAAGATTTATATATATTCTTTTTTGTGAACATATTTTAATACGTCTGAGCTAAAGCATTTAAATAAATGATTTCCCATTTTTAATGGGATCAGGGTATAAAAATAGAACTAATAATAGATATTACTAACGCAGTTTTGAGAACCTTACTAATCGATCCGAAATTTTATATTCTTCTATTATTATTGTGAGCGAATCACTTGGAAACATTCGATGCAGGGAATGGATATATGTAGCTAGCTGAATGAATCGAATATATGTAGCTATACTTACTTTATGAATGTGATTTAAATATTTTAAGTTTTCAAATTTTTAATGCTTCACAATTGAATTACCATAAAAAGATTCAAACTAGTATAACATACATTAGTTTATATATGAAAGCATTTTGTAATAAGTTGCTAAACATAATTTACTAAAACAATTTTCAATTTCTGTGTGCAACCATCAAGTAAAGACAATGATTTTATAAGCTTAAAATACAATAACCCATAATTCATGTCAAATAATGTCGGTTATAATAATATTTATAGGTATTGGTATTAAATGAAAATTTTAATATTCAAATACAGTTCGACATAAAAAAATATTTGCAAGCACTTAGGATATTGTGATTTATGATATTAAACGGACGATGCTATTTAAAAGCCCGAAATGCCTATATATTTACTATTTTTTTTATAGTTAATATAGCTATACATATGTACATATGTTATCCATATATGTATAGATAATTATCCCTGCATATCATTATCATATCATCATCATCATCATCATCATATTATTATTATTATTATTATTATTATTATTATTATTATTATTATTATTATTATTATTATTATTATTATTATTATTATTATTATTATTATTATTTTTATTATTATTAGTAGTACTTTTAAGAAAATTGTCATCGTTTAGCTTTTATTTAAATTTTTATTTAAGTCCTTTATCTTTTAGACCTCATAGATTCCAAGATTTATAGTTTAGGATTTTTTACCGTTTGAATTGTTGCCCACTTGGTGCTTCAAAAGTGGAGCCATTATGCTATAACCATCTGGCGTCGTTTGTGAAAAGGAAACATCATTACATGGCGAACTTGAACCATCATTTTCCCCGAATTTGGGAAATTCATTCTCGGTGAGAATGTTATTTTTGTGAAAATTATCAGAACTTCTTTGTTGATGTGGCAAAAGATCGGATGTGGACTCGTTGTGAGGCGGAAAAGGTTTATGACACGTTGGCAGAAGTTCCACTTCATCACATTCCGACTCTGACAGTTGAACTGCCGTTCCGGAAAAGTCTATCGACGGTGTGAGCAATCGTGGATAGTTGGAAATATATTCAATTATTTCCAGCGCCGTTGGACGTTTGCTGACCTCCTGATTCCAACAGGACTTCAAAAGGCCCTCCAGCTGTGGCTTAACACCGTTTGGTATTTTTAGTGTATTACCAGCTTTTACAAAATCGAGAACTTGGTTATTTGTTAGGCCCTGATAGGGATATGATCCAAATGTTATTATTTCAAAGAGTACAACTCCAAACGACCATATATCGGAACCAGACGTAAATAGACCCAGCGAAAGTGTTTCAGGAGGCATCCAGCGGACTGGGAAAAGCTTTCTTACACCTTTTCTGTTAAAGCAATAATAATCACTTTCGAATGTGGGTCGGGCCATACCAAAGTCTCCAATTTTAACAACGCGCTGAGAGTTCACTAAACAATTTCTACATGCTATATCACGATGAACATATTTTTGTTCTGCAAGATATGCCAATCCACTTGCAACGTCCATGGCATACATTGTCAAACGCTTTGATGATATATCAGATTCATCAGTTAATTTCTCATTTACCATGTTTCTTCTAGCCAAAAGGTATGTTTTCAAATCACCATAAAGCATGAATTCCATTATGGTGTAAATTGGTTCCGTTTGTAAGCAAACACCCAAAAGTTTAATAATATTCTTGTGATTAAACTTTTTCATCGCTTCTGCTTCTGCCAAGAAATCTAATCTGTCCTCCGTAGATTGCCCTGCCTTCAGAGTTTTGACAGCCACCGCAGTCCACTCATCAGTGTCCAATCGGGCTTCACCGCCATAGACCGTACCAAAGGCTCCTTCGCCTAATCGTCTATTGATCACAACATTATCCTTTTGTACTTCCCATTTGTCTAATGTGTTCACTTTGTTTCTTGATGGTGAGATCAGGTCAATGCCAAACATTTTCATTATTTGGGCAGATCGTCTTACTTTGCGATCGAAACGTTTTTTCCAAAAATAACAAGAGATTAGTGACATCAACACAATTACTATCAAACATTGAAAAATTACGAATATCAGGGAAGCAATATCACAGGTGACATCCAAACAACGGGCTAAGGCTGAAAACTGACAGTCATAGCGTCCATCTTCGGGCACCTGTCCATCAAATGCTCTTTCTGTCGAAAAAATAAGTTTTCCTCCGCTAATACGCATATTTGCTGCTTTTCCTTCAATAATAGGCTTGAACAACCCAATTCTGTCATGCGTCGAGTTCCTCCATTGCAAAATATCCAGATCGATTATACGGGAGCCACCAAACTCGCCTGTGCCAAATCTCACGTTACCAGACAAGCCGTTAAAATCTGTTTCGCTAATTAATTTTGATAATTGCTTTGTAACTTCTATTGATCTTAACTCATTGAAAGCATAAGTGTTGTTCTCTAGTAATTTATGCGCAGCAAGTGCATAGGTCCACACTGCATCGTAAACAAACCCTACATAACTTGAGAAAGTTGGATACTTATTTTTATAAGAAGTCAACCATGAATTTATAGAGATTTCCTCTTGCATTTCTGCATTTAGCTCGCCAAATGGGGTGTGTCTTATACTTAAGTGCCCTTCGATTGCCTGTTAACCATAGAATGCTTAGTCAGAGTCAGCATATAATATTTTGATATGAACTACTTACGTTTCGAAACTGCTCAATGGAACATCTATTATCAACTTTAATACTCCACATTTTAAAGTCTTTTGATAGCCAAGATGGTAAGAACCAAACATAGTTCTCAGCTTGTGTCATCTAAAACAAAAATAATGGCTTTACTATAATTAAATGTCTTATATTAAATAATATTCTTATTGCTCTAGACCTACATATCACGGTAGCGCTAACTAAAATATTAATTTTTATACCCTGATCCCATTAAAAATGGGAAAATATAATGGTTTTGTAAAAAGTATGTAACAGGCAGTAGGAGGCGTGGCAGACCCCATAAAGTATATATATTCTTGATCAGGGCGACGAGCTGAGTCGATATAGCCCTGTTCGTATGTCCGTCCGTCCGTCCTTATGAACGCCTAGATCTCAGAAGATATAAGAGCTAGAGACTTCAAATTTTGTATGCATACTCGTCTACACCATACGCAGTACAAGTTTATCATATTTTTTCGATAACTCGTCCGATTACTTTTCTATCGCGAATAATCGATAAATTGATTTTGTTTATTCACCGTAATTTCAATACTTTTAGACCTGGAGACTTTAAATTTGGTGTGTATATACATCTGATCAATACGCAGATTTTGTAATTTACAGAGTTTGGATACCACGCCCCTTCGCCCACAATTTGTAAAAAACGTATTTTAGTACTAGAGACTTGTTCTTTAGAATGTATACACATTTGTACATTATGATCACGTTCTGAAAGAAAGAAGATAGTCCGACTACAAGAGAAATTATTCATCAACAAAATTCTCATAGTATTGCACATACTGCAGGGCAGCCCAAGCGCAGTCGCTGCTTACTGCGCAGTTAGCAGAGTACGTGCTTATGCATGCGTGAATATTAGCTCTTTGTAGCGATCAGGGTATTTCCTAGTCGAGCAGTCTCGACTAGAGCTTTCTTACTTGTTTTTTAGCAAATGCGACGAAATTAAGTCTGAATCATATTATAAAACAAGTAATAACGTTGCAGTCGGACGTTACCAACTGCGGAATACTCATTCATCATCCGGCTCTTGCATCTAAAATTTTCAATAAGACACGACACAAAAAGTGACCTACAAATTTATTTTATCGATAGAAGAAGTTATTAGTAGCTCAACTATCAATTATATCAACTATTATCGTTTATTCTATGTATAGCAAAAGCGCGCCTTCTAACATGTTCTAGGATTTGCGACTGATTTTTGGATTTTTCAGTCGTTACTTTACTTTTGTGAGATGACGCTTTAGCACTGAAGTTACAACATATAATATATAATTTTCGCTACTAGATGTCTAACCGAAGCAGGGGTGCCGATGGTTGGGGCAATGCAAGTCGTGCTAGATAGCGTGGGCTTAAGGCTTATTTGATCTCATTTTCTTTTTTC
Organism: Drosophila mayaguana; assembly: GCA_037075325.1. Classification (NCBI taxonomy): domain Eukaryota; kingdom Metazoa; phylum Arthropoda; class Insecta; order Diptera; family Drosophilidae; genus Drosophila; species Drosophila mayaguana. The sequence continues at coordinate 1,653,667 of JBAMCG010000101.1, forward strand.
ACAAATGCGATATTTTATTGGAAGGGTGCGAGCTTGAATGAATAGCACTTAATATTTTCATTTTTCTTGGTCGAAAATTGTCATAAGTTTAAATTTGTTTCTTCTTAAATAGCCCTCAAATGCTTATACGTATATACATATATAAATATGTACATATGTATATACTGCATACACAATTTCAGCCTTTCTTATGCACGGGCTCATTATACCCTGATCCCATTAAAAATGGGAAATCAGGGTATAATGGTTTTGTGAAAAGTATGTAACAGGCAGAAGGAGGCGTGGCAGACCCCATAAAGTATATATATTCTTGATCAGGGCGACGAGCTGAGTCGATGAAGCCCTGTCCGTCTGTCCGTCCGTCCGTCCGTCCGTCCGTCCGTCCGTCCGTCCGTCCGTCCATCCGTCCGTCCGTCCGTATGAACGCCTAGATCTCAGAAGATATAAGAGCTAGAGACTTCAAATTTTGTATGCATACTCATGTATACCATACGCAGTACAAGTTTATCTTTTTTTTTCGATAACTCGTCCGATTACTTTTTTATCGCGAATAATCGATAAATTGATTTTGTTTATTCACCGTAATTTTAATACTTTTAAACCTGGAGACTTCAGATTTGGTGTGTATATACATCTGATCAATACGCAAATTTTGTCATTTACAGATTTTGGATACCACGCCCCCTTCGCCCACAATTTGCAAAAAACCTATTTTAAGTACTAGAGACTTGTGCTTTGGAATGTACACACATTTGCACATTGTGATCACATTCTGAAAGTTTCATGAAGATAGTCCTATTACAGGAGAAATTATTCAGCAACAAAATTCTCATAGTATTGCCCACACTGCAGCGCAGCCCAAGCGCAGTCGCTGCTTACTGCGCAGTTAGCAGAGCGCGTGCTTATGCGTGCGTGAATATCAGCTCTTTGTAGGGATCTGGGTATCTCCTAGTCGAGCAGTCTCGACTAGAGCTTCCTTACTTGTTTTTTATGTGTGTATGTATCTATATATATGTACAGTGACGAACTAAATTATTGGCACAGGAAGCGTTTTTGACTTTATAGCAATTTCTTAAGTTTTTTTTAATGAAACAAAAAATTAACCAAATAGAATACGTACGTTTTTACGTTTTTTAAAAATTAAATAACCAAAAAATAACCTAAATTTGGCTGAACAAAATTATTGGCACACCAAAAAAAAAAAAAATTAAAAAACATAGAAATATTATGGAAAAAATGAGCGAAAATTAAAATTAATATTTGGTATGTAACTCTTTAGCTCTAATAACCGCGGACAAGTGGTTTGGCATTGAATTAACTAATCTATTAGTGACATTTTCACCAATTTTCTGCCATTCGTCAATAAGAGCTATTTTTAGGTCGGCTTGGTTTTCTATTACCCGTTTGGAGATGAGCCTATCAAATTTTTTCCACAAGTGTTCAATTGGATTTAGATCTGGATATTGTGGTGGGTGTGGTGGGACATTGGCGGTATTATTATTCCAGCCCCATTTTAACGATATGGGTCGAATACTCCTTCCCCATTTCTTTTTAAACCTCAGCAGCAACCTGTGTGGATGTTATTTTGGGATTGACTTGCACCTTTCTAACGATTTTCCTGCATTCATGGGTGTCCAACAACGTTGGGCGACCTGTATCATTTGAAGCGCTGTACGATGCTTCGCATGGTAAATCGGCTTATTTCCATTATCTCTCCTATTTCTGCATAAGATTTTCCTTGATCCTGCAAATACAGGATAATTTTCCTCTGAGCTACCCATGTTTCTTTTAGCTTAGATGCCATTACTAAGAACAGTAAACAAATAATGCTCAATATATACAACATTTTCTATATTAGAATTCAAATTTGCGATGTATTAAATAAAAGAATATAATAGATGGTGAAATTGGCTAAAAAAAATTGCCCGATCGGTCAAATTATTAAAAAAACTAAAAAACTACTAAGTGTGCCAATAATTTTGTTCAGCCAAATTTAGGTTATTTTTTGGTTATTTAATTATACAAAAATGTACGTTGAAGTTTTTCTCAATATTTTTTTTTTTTTTTTTTGTATAATTTAATAAATACTCTATTCTATTTGGTTAAGTTTTTGTTTCATTATAAAGCAGTTAAAAAGACTTAAAAAATAAAGTCTAAAACGCTTGCTGTGCCAATAATTTCGTCACTGTACATATAATGCGTACTCTAGCATTTTCTAAGAATCTCAATTGCGATTGATTTGTCTTTGCATTGTTTTTGAATTCCCGTCCGATTTTCTTTGCTATATGGCTATCTAACAATAATCTCATTTCGTTTTAATTACTATTACTATTGGAGGCGCAATGGCAGTGTAAGCAGAGGCGCAGATTGCAGTTATTTTAGTTATTTTGGATGTGGTGCGAGCTCAAATCCCGCGGAAAACTTGTTTAAAAATTGAAATTTTATGTTATCATTTCTTTTATATTTTTTCAATTTCATAAAAATGTTTCCTTCCGTCTTATGAATATCTATTAAGCTTATTTAAATATATGTATAAGTGACGCACGCATATAAATTTCTTAGTTGGCCGCTACAAATGCCGATTCGCCACGCCTCTAGTGGGCGTAGATTGTTGTGCTTCAAACCCCGAGGAAAACTTTTAATTGTCTTTAATTAAATTCCACAAAAATGTTTTCTTCCGTGTTATCAATGCCTATTAAGCCTATTTATATATATAAACGGCTCACGCATATAAATGTCGCAATTTGACACTAGAAATGATGATTGCCACGCCCCTAGTGGACATAGATACTGATTTTAGGCCAGTTCTTAGAACGAACTAATGGTAGCCCAACTGCAAAATTTGAATGCTTACGTTCAAAAAATGTGAAAATTGCAGGGTATTTTTTGATATGCCATGCCCCTAAAGAGGCGTAACAACTATTTTTGGGTCATCGATAGAGGAGGCTACCAGTAACTCAACTATCCAAATTTGAAGCTTCTAGCTCTTAAACTATAGGAGATATAAACTTTTGCGGTTTGCCACGCCCCCTGTAGGCGGAGATATATCCACCATAGCTTTTTGGTCTTGGGTAGTCAACCCAAGTATATATACCAAATTTCAGGTCTCTCGCATCAATAGTGCCCAAAATATAGCAGAATTTGAAAAATCACTCTATCTTCAGATCCGATTTGACACGTCTCTAGTGGGCATAGATATATAATTTGCTCATCAATCTTTATAAAATCGTAACATTAGCTCACGTGCAAAATTTGAGCGCTATAGCTTTAAAACTCTACGAGATACAGTTTTACCTGATTTGCCACGCCCCCAATGGGCGCAATGGTAGATATATCAGCCATAGCTTTTGATTTTGGGTGATCAACACGAATCTACATTCCAAATTTCAGCATTCTAGCTCTTCAACTAATATGATTTCATTTCAGGGAAATTTATAAATCAGAGATATACATGAGTATGTGGTCCAAATTTCAAGTCTCTAGCTCTAATAGCGCCGAAATAAACTGCGTTCTTACGGACGGACAGCAAGACGGACATCCACAAAACCAATATACTAATTCACTTTCGTGAATGAGTATAATTAGGACAACTCTATGTACAAGAAAAAAAAGACTACACTTTATAGTACTAAGCCCGATTTTGTTTTATACCGTAAACCTAGTGAAAATAGAAAATATTGAGCCGAGTCCACAAGAAAAAATACTAGACACGTGCTTTGGCAAATACACACCTTTTACTGTTCTTACGAAACTCTACAAGTTTTCAGAAAATCACCTACGAAAGGATTATTTAACAAATAAGTTGTCATACTGCAGCTCAAGCAAACTAGCTGAGCCAAATGCGCAGTTACCAGACCGCCTGTAGATATATATATATATATATATATATATATATATAGAAAATATTGAGCCGAGTCCACAAGAAAAAATACTAGACACGTGCTTTGGCAAATACACACCTTTTACTGTTCTTACGAAACTCTACAAGTTTTCAGAAAATCACCTACGAAAGGATTATTTAACAAATAAGTTGTCATACTGCAGCTCAAGCAAACTAGCTGAGCCAAATGCGCAGTTACCAGACCGCCTGTAGATATATATATATATATATATATAATCATAGAATGTTTACGCGTTCTGGTAACTGTGTGTGTGTGTATGTATGTTGTTTGTGAATGCATAAAATAAACGAAGAATTATTTGAATATCAGTTCTTGAACGCGTACAAGCACTAGTTCTCAAATCGACAACAGAGATATTTCTCTAACACCTTAACACTAACATGATAGATCACTTATAATTTCAAGCCAAAATCCAACACATAAAATCTACTTAGTTACTGAATTCTTTTCAAATTTTCTAGGTGTCTATGCAATAAACATAATAATAGTAAGAATACGTACGCCTAGCTTTATAGCTTCACATATGGTAATTGCCGCATTGTCGATTTGCAGCTCCGCAATAATGATTCTTGAGTAAGCCTCCTTTAACTTAACCAAATGCTAAAATAAATATTTATTTTAATATCTCATTCTTTTCTAATATGACAATTAAAACAAACCTCTCTCATATCCGTAGCAGTCACATCAATCGGAACCTTTCGACTGAATGCTAAGGTGAAGTTATATAGTCTCAATTTGTTCTCCATACGCGACAAATATCCTGTATATTGCTGGGTGTCATCTGTCAATGTGGAGATTCGACTCCAACCAAGTCGCTGCATAATTTTGATGTAAGCATCCACATACTCGCTGTTTGATCCAATCGTACGAAAAAAGTATGGATATGCTTCGCGGTCAACAAAGGAGTCGCCCTCAGCTGAATATGATATGACCATCATATTTAAATGCTTCGAAATGCCGGCAATTGGTTCAACAGTTTCACTGCAGGCAGGGCCCAGAACTCCCAATAAATTTGGTTCATTGAAATAATGTATAAATGATTTTAAAACCATATCCGACTTGCATTGCCCATCTTTTATTAGTAGCTCTAAATGATAGTTCGGTAGTATTGTTTTATTCTCGTTGATTACATCAACAGCTCTTTTTGATGCCTCAATAATATTTGCATGTCCCCTATCTGTTATATGGAGTGGGAATATACCACCAATCGATAATGTTTTCACCGTCTTCGGTAGTACCCATTGACTGTATATCTTAAAATTCTGGAGCAGCCAATTACACGCGACAGTGTTAAACAATTCTTCAGGATCTTTTGTATAAGCTCTTTGTACACTGAGCTCATTCTGAATATCCTTCAAGTTTTTATCATTTACATAAAAATTTCGAAGAGCGTACATCATTCGTTTATCATAAATTAAACTTCCGGGATAATATTTTAGAATCGGAGTTAGCTCGTATCGGCAATTTGACATTTTCAAATATTCATGGTCCTCACATCTAGGCAATGATATTTGAGTAAATTTAATGTCAGCATCAATTATTTCCGAAGGAATCCAATGAAGAACTACAAATCTTTTTTGTCCACGAGTGTAACTAGATTTATATATTGTATCCAATTCTCGTATAGTATCTCTAAATTGATGTCCCAACCAAACTACATTTAGATAGCTGTCATTTAATTCCTCTGTAATAAAGTACGAATCATCGCGCCATTCTGATATTAGCGTAGCACATTTGATATTGACACAATTTGGATTAGTATATTCTTCAACACTATAAGAAAGGTAAAATAGTTTACTGTTTACCCTTCAATTAGATACTTTTAATGTATATTTTACCTTCTGTTTGATAAAATTGACATAATATTATTTTCCATTATGTACAGTGAATAATAAACATTATTAATATCTCCAAAGACTTCATAATGCAAACTACAATCCTTTGTATCCGTCGTAATTTGTGATCGTGGCACAAACCAACTGAACCGGCCAGGAGCTATAGACGCACCGGCACTATATATATTTAGTTGTGGCTCCTTATGCACAGTGTACGGTGTCCACACCTCCAAATTAATCATTGAGATCTGATGGTGTCCCTTATAGTATCTACAACATTAAAAGTATGTTAATAATAATCCCTCCCAAAGCTTGAACATCTGGCTTACTTAACATATTTTATGGTTCGCAAAGCATTTTCAGGGTCCGATGAATTTTCAAATATTAATGGAATGATTTTTACATCCTTATAGTTAAGCACTTCCTTTAAAAATATTGAAAATATTCGTGTCATCACTTGATGCGTCGATCTATTTGTAACTTGAAGACCAATGGCAAATCCGTTGTTTGAAGGATTAATTGAAAAGTAATCTACAAATATTGATTTTATATTAAATTAGTCTTCGTTTTTTTTTAATATGCGAGAAAGATAATTATAAAAAAAAAAACAACGACAATCTATATTATAATTAATTTTCGAGCTATGCATTTAACTGAATATCGTTACAGTAACTAATACTCTGATACTTGATACTCTGATTTTAATATTTTTTTTTTCAATTAATCTTTGACAATGCATATCGTACTGAATAAGTATAATAAATAGTATATCATCTACTTCATCTTCAACAAGCATTCTAGTCGTCACTACTCGACTAGGAAGTCTCCTGAATTTTAAATCGTGGAAACTAGTTCAGGTAGTCTAAACAGGAAACATCATCATATATTGTTTGAGCAAATATAAGATGATATATGACAGTAAAACTGAGACGAGTCCACTGCACTGAGCAGTAAATTTAAACTAAAGTAGCAGCTGAGAATTCTAACACAGTTCAATTGCAATTATGATCCTTATAATATGTTGGAATATTACACACATAAAAATGTATGTAACCACATGTATAGAAAAACGCATGAACGCTTAAATGTATGTATGCACACGTATAGCCTTGTTGCTGCTGCCACGAGCTTTATTTAGTCGGCCATATATATATTTTTTTTATAATTCAAGTTGCAGTAACGGATTATAATTAAATTCATCATTTGTATAACTTATATTTGGCTTTCTAGAATACATGGCAACTCATTCAATACATGTTTGCAACGGACCTGTAAATGAGAATTCTGTAATATTTGAATCCGATATTCAAAATATAAAAACAAAAATCAATATATATGTGTATTTCAGCTGTATTTAATATAATATAGATTTTTCCTGTCACGATCTGTGACTAGTATTTTTCCGAAAGGAAAAATCTTTATGTTCCCAGGTCAAGTTTGAAAAACACGTAGCCAAAAGCGTAAATTAATATTGCATAAGTATTTTTAAATAATCCTAGTCTACACGAATGGAAGAAACCAAAGTATTATTTATTGAAAATTTATGGGGGAAAACTTTTATACAATGGATATTATTTGAAAATTATAATAATCCCTTAGAAAGATCTATAAATTATTAAATTACATATATTTTAACTACAAATTATTTGTACTTACTATTTGATTTAAGACACTTATTAGAAGATTCAATATATACAGGAAACCATAAAAAGGCAACCACGAAGGGCATGAATAACACATGTTGCTTGAATAACATTTTTAGTTGATTTTCCAACCTACTAAATAACCAATTTTCACACTGAAAGAAAAAATGTTAGATACTTAAAAATCATATAAGCCAGTTACATAAATACACAAAATGTGATTAATGTAATGTGATTAATATATGTATATATGTAAAAGGTAGTATAACTAAGTATTCTGAATACACCAAAAATGTTTTTGATTTAAATATTATATCATGGAAGATATCAGTTGTAATGCTTGAGAGGAATTACAATTGATTGACTGATTTCTGCCTTTCGGCAGACACAGAAAATTGATTATAAAGTAAATTATTATATATTCATGCTTATCCATAGCTCTTTTTCAGTTAAATTTTATAGTATATATATATATATATATATATATATATATATATATATATATATATATATATATATATATATATATATATATATATATATATGAGGTATATCCAAAGAAATTGAAATTCAAAAATAATGAATAGCTGACTTGGCTATATATATATATATATATATATATATATATATATATATATATATATATATATATATATATATATATATATATGAATGTAGTTTAAGCATTTGAATAAGTGTGACCCAAACGAAATCATTTTTCCACGTTAATATTTGATTTTTGCAGCGTTACATTTTTAATTCTCTTAAGTTAATATATACATTTATGTATATAACATAAACTTTATATTATTTTATTACTGATTTATTTATTAAGGTATATCAGATTTGAATTTTAAATATAAGTTAAACATTTGTATTATTTATTGCATCAAAGTCTTTATAGAATGAACTCAATCAGCAAACCGTCAAGAACTGCAAAAAAAATAATCTTATAGTTCACTTTCAGCTATTAAACGCCCACAGACAAGTTCTTAAAATAAAGCTGGACAGAATGTTAATAGTGAAACGCTTTGTTTTTCTTTTTTAATTTATATATATTTTACACGTAAACATAGATACACAATATAAGTATTACCTTCATAAAATATGCGACGTTTTATTTATTTATTTCTAAATTGATTTCTTAATAGAATTTGTTAAAAGAAATTCATTTGACAATGATTTCCCACGTATTATTTTTAAACCATATGAAGGAAAAAACACATTAATAATCACTTCTGTGTTTTTATATACTCACTAACACAAATTTTTTTATTGCACAGTATCACATAATCTTACTTAATCCATTTATAAAATATTTCTTCTTAATTGCGTTTTATTCAAAAAAACACCGATAAAAGTTATCTATAAAATTGATTTACATCTTTAATTGATTACTCTATATTTTATTATCTTATTCATTAAATATCCATTGAATATAAAAACACGCATATACCAGTCATTCGCGCACAATCGAAACGATTCGGATGTTGTCTCTTTGAATCTTGATAATATACTAAAACAGAATATTCAAAACAAAAAATAATGAACGCTCTATGCGAAACAAATTCAAGTTTCATATTCAACTGTCTGTCAACAGTCCAACGTCATAAAAAAAAAAAAAAAAAAAAAAAAAAACACAAGTAAGAGTGCTTTAGTCGCGAGTGCCTGACTATCAGATACCTTGCATCCTACTCAGTGATTATTTTGTGCAATATAATTATTAAACGACAACATAATCTCCCCGTGCTTAATTTCAAAATTTCTTACTTTAATGGGATGAACGCAAACAAACATACATACGGCTTTATGTCGACTTTCTACTCATCAAAAATATATACGTATACATATATTATGAACCTACATTTTTAAGCCTGTTATTCACACATACGCAAATGCAAAACCAGTGTACCTCTTATCCATTTTTTTAAGTTTGTGGTATAAAAATACAAAAAATAAATACAACAACAAATATACGCTCTTTAACTTTTTAATCGGCATTTACAAGGAATATATAACGGAGAGAAAAATGCTAGTACTGCAAAACTGAGAGTATCAAATGAATATGTATTTTGCAGTTTTTTGAAACTGTAAAACCGCATAAAAATGCGACATACAAATAAATCATTATTCATATTTTTTCTTTTATTTATATATTTTCTGTAATATAAGCAGATTACAAGTACATTTCGTAATTGTTATTAGTTTAAATACATAAATTAGCTTATTCGTCATTCTAACTAACTATTGTAAATAATCAATCAAATAGTTCAATGTATACTAAACAATGTGTATTTTATATACTTTAGCTTACCAAACGCATCCACTATCTTTTAATGTTGAATTATTTATAATTTGTTTTTAATATTGCAGACGTATTTTCCAAATTATTGTTTAGTATTATTATTGTATTATGTATTATGAAGATGGATATTTCCTCCTTAGAAATTTTTGATTTCATGTAGAATAGAGAAAAATGTTGAAAGCTTTTCCATAATTTTCATAAATTGATAACAGAAATAAAAAAGGAGAATTTATATGAAAACGAAACCTCACTTTTTAAATGATGTATATATACATAATCATATACATACTATTATACTATAAAACAGACCAGAATAAATGTTTCACTGACTGCTAACATATTACAACTATGTAAATAATTAAATAAATCACAAATTTAATGAAAACTTGTTGAAAAGCGGGATTATTTAAAACAATAACAATTTATCAGTGTGTCCAAATAAAATAAATCCAGTTCTTCAGTTTTATTTAAAGAGATACAACTGCATACTTTTTTATTAAATACTATGAATGAATAAAATACTAAAAGGGACATCAAATATATTGACTATCGTTATTCAAATAATAATGGACAAGCGATTATATTTACAAATGTGTACATGACTTACAGTGTCAAATGAGTATTTCCTAAAAAGATCAGTATTTAAATCATTCGCAAATATTTTTGTTTACATACAGTTTCAGAATATTATACCTTTTAAACAAGGTACAATAATTCGTCTTTATGGTGCCTTACTAATATTTTCTTCAAATCCTTATAATTCGGCTATTTTAGTAATTAATCTTCTTCATATTGCAGTATTTTTACTTAACAGAAGGCGATAGTCACTTATCGCTCTTAAATGCGTGAGTATCGTCTAATTTTGCGTTTCGATTTCATTTCGAACTGTTTACATATAAACAAAATTGGAATTTGTTGCAAATATTTATTTTAAACAAGAAGAATTATACGATATGGACCATACTTTACCTGATGATGCCTGGAAAGACTCTTTTGATAGATTGTTGGATCCCCTACCGTATGTCGTACAATATTTTATTTTTAAATGTATACAACTAATAAACAAAGCTTATATCCTATTTAGTAACCTACGAGAACTCAACTTAATAAAGAAGAATGTGCGAAAATCATTTAATATGGATTCTAGTGTAGAAAACTCCAATCCAAACATTTTAGCCGTCGATGACTGCACCTTGCCAAACGCAAGAAATAACCTTACAAATGCTGCTGATAAATTGAGCATAATTAATAAATGCGGCAACTCCATCTCAACTCCTTTTGCGAAACGCTGTGCCGATAATCTGTTTCATTGTGCGTTGTCACCTATAGGTGGTATGAAATTAGATGGATTCCTACCTAAAGATAATCACAAACCAGGTATTGGTAAAATTAGAAAAACTAACATAATAATAATATACCTAAATTCCTTTACGTAAGATCTAGGAAAACTTCAACTTCCATGGAAGAGTAAGCAAGTTTATTTTTGTGTGAATACAGTCAGCTCTGATACGTCTATCGATTCATCTTCGCTGTCCCACTCTTTACCCACATTGAACGCATATCAAATATCAAAAAAACGGACTCGATCTTCACTTGTTCTGCTGCCTGGCAAATGGCGCAAGTCCTTGCGTACCTGGTGTCGTACAAACCAAAACGAAATATCTGGTCGCATCAGTCCAAAACAATGCTTGCAAGCGCTAGATGTAAAGTCGGATGATTTGAGAGTTGTTCGGAAAAACTCACGAAAATCACTACACATAAATCGTATTTCGGAACATGATCTTCCAATAAACTACGAAAAAGAAGTGTTAAACTACTGCGGCCAATCAAAGCCGCTTAGATTTAGTGCAGCTTACGCTGCTGCAAAAATGTTGAACACTTGCAAGATTGGCGAGGGAGTTTACGGAGAAGTATTTAAGTATACACCAAAGAATAAAACGGAAAACGAATCTAGCATAGTTTTAAAAGTGCTCCCGATCGAAGGTTCAGGTTTGGTCAACGAGGAAGTTCAAAAGACTTTTGAACAAATATTGCCTGAAATTATAATTTCCAAAGAGATGAGCGCACTACGAACAAATCAAACTACCTCTACGAGCGGATTCGTGGATTTACACAAGGTAACCCTCTCTATATACACAATATATATTAAACAACTAATGTATTCAACACAGGTCAGCTTGGTCAAAGGAAAATATCCAAAACATTTAATAAGACTCTGGGAAGATTATGACGAGGAAAAAGAATCTGAAAATGATAATCCTACCATGTTTACTGCTAACCAGCTTTTCATAGTTTTGGAGCTGAAATTTGCTGGCACAGATATGTCAACTTTTGATTTCCAAAACGCTAAGCAGAGTTACTTTGCACTTCTGCAGGTAAGATTGTATTATTAACCCTATTTTAACCATTCAATTCAGAGCAGTTCGTCTGAAATTAAATTAGCTTGTTTGATATTCAGATAAAATTTAAAGATTTGGAATTCCAATGAAAAAATTTTATATTTAGATTGCCATTATATCGTTCAGTTATTGGTGTGCCCGATTGCATTCTTACTTGATCTTTCTTTTTATTGAATATGAACATCAGGTTATATTGACATTAGCTGTTGGAGAAGAAGCATTTCAATTTGAGCATAGAGACCTACATTGGGGAAACATACTCATTGAGAAAACGAAGAACAAGTTTATTGATTTTAAGCTTGGCGGAAAACAGATTTCGGTGGCGACAAAAGGGATTCAAACAACCATTATTGATTACACATTATCAAGAGTAACTGTTGCTAAATGCTGTCATTATAATGACCTCTCCCAAGATGACGATTTGTTTGCGGCCACAGGAGATTACCAATATGACATTTACCGCATGATGAGAGATGAGCTAAAGTGCGTACAAATTATAAATATTGAGTGAAATAATCGAACTAATTCTATTTTGCTTAAAGAAATAATTGGTCATCGTACTCTCCAAAAACCAATGTGCAATGGTTGTCGTATGTTAACTCTAAACTCATAGATGGCGTGAAGTATAAAAGTATTAACACAATGGTCCATAAAACTTATTTGAGAAAGCTTAAAGCTTTCAACAACATCATCCTAAATTTTAACAGTGCAGCAGAATGCGGTCAATATCTACACAACCTGAATTAGATGAAACGTATACGTTGAATACGTTTTATTCTCATACCTTTTACGTTTATTTTATTATATTTTAATGTTAATTTTCTATATTTGTAAGTAGACGTGAAAGCTCTTCATATGTTAAGGGCGGCTAAGCTGCGTAGCTTTTTTAAAGCTTTAACTCCCTTTCTGTAAAAATGTGAAGCTTTCAGATGGAATTCAGTTCCTGTTCATGTCACGAATCTACAACTATAGTGCAAAGTGCAGGATTTCCCACAGGCTGATTCGTTCTCTGGTGTAAATAGAAAAAAACAAAAATAAAAAAAAACAAATAAAATTTGAAGGAAGTTAAATTAAGCATAACCAAAAAAGTGCGTAGATTATTTGGCCCTCAAGCAATTACAATTACTGAAGGAATCGAAACGCAAGTGAATGAAAAAAAGTCAAAAAATAAAAACAAAGGAAAAACTTAAAAATCGATATTGAATCATAATTTAAAATGCATTGCAATTATGAGAAATGGAACATACATATATGACATATACTATACTTTGGAATTCATTATACATATATATATATATATATATATATATATATATATATATATATATATATATATATATATATATATATATATATATATTTATTTATGTTCATACATATATATAAACTTATATATGTCCATTAACTGATAGTTTTAATATACCTGTGTACATTTATGTACTCAATGCATACGTACATCCGTATGTTTCTTTTAAATCTAGGACAGTACTAAAAATTAAATAATTAATATGGACAGTTATTAAATAACTTTAAATAACAACTTACAGTAAGCAAGCTAGTACGGAATTAAAAACAACGGTAAGTAGACATGATTATATATGTACGAATATAAATATTCAAGCACATAACTTAATGGGAAATCTTCAACTACGTACATACATTGTTTTCATTATCAAGTATTTTCGTACATATATATGTACATATGTGTCACCCCTATATATAAATATTAAGGGTTGCTTTCACTTATTTACTTAATACCAAATTTGCCGTGTTTTTTTTTTTTTTTTTTTTTTATTTTCTTTTATTTGGATCAACATCAAGTATCTTTTGAACTTAAACCTGTTGAAAGATTCACATGTATACATTTGGTGGCATGTCTATAATAAGGTGACTTATGAACGCAAATAGAATGATTTGTAATTTCTTTTTCTCAACTACTACATTTCTAGCCTAATCCCCAGAATATAATTGAATATAAAGATAACAAAGCGTCCAAAAATTGTGTAGAACTCCGCTGCAATGTGCAGTCTGCTAAAAAGTAAATTAGGAAAAGCTTTCGCTACATATTTCGTATAACGTCTTAAAAACATAACACTTAATCTCAATAACTTCAGCTATAACATTACGGTGTGATGTGTTCTTGATAGCTTAGGTAAAAGTAACTGCGCAGGATCTTTTAGTGACAATGGGTATAGATAGTTAGATACTTTAAACAACAGCTACTACGTTGTAAGAAGTTGCTAAGAGATGCACCACTGAAAATTTGTTTATTTCAGATAGTTGATATCCCGACAATCCCTATCTGATTACCTAGCTATCTAGCTTCCGATATTGATGCAGCTTTTTTGGGTTCACTTCCCAATATTCTATATTTTTACTTACAATAATTTCATGAATAGAATTCTTAATACTTAAGTTATGCTCTTTGATAGAATGACCTAATAGTTTCGAATTGATGATATTTAGAATGACTCAAAACATTATTTTGTTCTGCAAATCGTAAACATTTGACTAAATGACTTACTGTGAGTAAGAAATTACCTAGATCATTTAAGATGCAACTAAATGTATAATTTTCATATATACATTTTCACTTCTTTGCGAATTGATGATTTATTCAACATTTTAATCATTTATATCATACGGTATTTGCCGGAAAGCTTTAAAAATGCATTCTGTGGGCATACACTCTGCCATGGCTATCAAGCGGCAACGAAAACGTCGCGATGAGCAAAAAAGAGCCAAAGAGAGGCGGTATAGCACTCAAAGTTCTGAAAGCGGTGAAACATTCCATTCGCCGAGCGGATCTGTCCGCCGTAAATATCATCATCCACATCATGCTGTCAAACCTGGACCAGGAATGTTGGATAGCCAGGTAAATTTTGATTAGCGTCGATGTAATGAAATGACTTCAAACAAGGTTTCCTTCAGGTCGTAACCAGTATAGGAATGTTACACATTGGCATTGTTTTTATTGTCTTTGGCGTATTCCTTTGTGGGGCTGGAATTATACCAGATGAAGCTATGTCATGGAACGTATTTAGTAAGGTCAAATATCTTATATTAAATGCTCATACACATTTATAACTTAATAGGCTCGAGCTCTGCTTGGTGGAATGAGGTTACATGCACTGGCCTTTTTTCCTTCGGACTAGGCCTATTTTTACTGATTCTAAACTGCCTAATAAGCCGAAAAGAAGAGGAGGACCTTGAAGACTATGTGCAACGGCAGCTTACGAGATCACGCTCTGGTAATAAATATAAATATTCTATCGTATGTGTAAGCACACAAAAAATTGTCCTTGGTCACACTAACTTTGGCCCTATTTGAAGCCACTGTGGTCCTTTCTGTAATGCTGTCTAAAATAAGTAAATATATACTAGATAATCTAGAAATTTTATGTGAGTTGCTCTATGTTAAACGCATATTTCAATGTCTTTCGTTCATAACCCAATACATAATATAAATAATATGGAAGAGAGCTAAACTAAACTAAACACTGTCAGCACGACTACAGTTACTTATATTAATTATTAGATTATTAATTATTTTGCAAATTATTAATTTATTAATAATATGTGATGTACCGAATATAATTTAAAGGTCATCGACTTGAGCGAGATGTAGAGACTGGTGTATTAACCACGCGCCACGCACGAAAAGCTGTTGCATTGCAAAAGAACGGACGGAATGGTTTGCCCTCGCCAACGGATGTAGCTGTTGTTCACTGTAGCTCAACGGAGAATATTTCAAATGGCCAAATTGTCGGGCGTAATGGTAATGCAAGCTTTCAAACAAGTTACCTGAACTTAATAACTTTATCAATTATGCTTTTTATACTAATTTGAATAATTAAATAGGTCTAAATAATTCTGGGGATATATTACTCGAAAAAATTGTGGAGGAGGACACACCGTATTTGAACGATCATAGTACAGCAATATCGCCAATAGAAATCGAAAATGATACAAAACAATTGTTAAGAAGGGAATCAATAACAGATGCAATCAATATAACGCGCATATAAAATATTTATAAAAACTATTTATTTTTTCAAATTATTAACGTTAACGTTTAAACAAGCTATACAAAATATTTCCAATAGCTGTAAGTATATATATATATATATATATATATATATATATATATATATATACTATATATAATGTAACCTTTTTAAATATTTTTTAATATAAAAAACTACATTTAAATATTGTATTTAAATTATTAAAATTTCAAACTAACAAAAAAAACAACAAAATTAAAGAAAATTACAAAACAGGTAGACAAATTTAAAATAATTATTAATGTATATAAAAATGTGTAAGCAGTCGACATACTGCTTTCATATTTGTGTGTATCATGATTATCTAGTTTAAGCTATCAATAATGACTTTCTTACTTTCTTAAAAAAAAAAAAAATATATATATATATATATATATATATATATATATATATATATATATATATATATATATATATATATATATATATATATATATATATATATATATATATATTGGCTACTTATACATAAGTAATAATAAGTGATTTTGGACTTTCATAAAAATATTTCCTTTTTTATTTATAAGTATGAAGCAAGCAACCCACAAATTCTAAGCTGGATCCGTAAAAGTTTAGATAGACATGATAATTATATTCCAACATATGGTACATAAGTATTTTAGTTATTATTATGGGGAATAATTTGGCATTTATATTTATGAATAAAATACCCATGTATTCAAACATTTCAACAATCAGAACGTTTATACAAATAGTATTATTAATGCTTCACAAATACATTATTATTTGTAATTTCAATATAGGGCTGCTACTATTATTTTAAACTTTATATTCACCAATAATTGGGTGGTTTTCAAAAAGAATCGAATAAAATGAATCAGTAATTTTATTTTTGGAAATTCTGAACCAGCAAAGTGCACAACAAAAGAAACAAGACTTTTTAACGTAAACACTCTTTATCTGTATATACATATGTATTTTTTTAGGTTTAGATATACCGAACAAATTTACATCTAAGCCTAATTTTTATTGCTTTAAAACGAGAATAAAATAAATAATTAAAAGAATAAAAATAAACAAAAAATTTAAGCAGTTAATTTCTCCATTTCAGATATCTACGATTAACGACTATTGGTTGAGGTAAGGGCTGCTGTTAATATTTATATAAACTTTGCTCTAGTATGCGGTCCCATCCAGACTTAAATACGTTTTTAGTACACAAATATTTTTATATCAATATTTATAACACTTAAGAGCAGTACTTCTTTGACATTGGTGGTACGATTTAGGAATGATTAGCTGCTTAAATTCAATGAAAAGTTGACTACAAAGACAGCGGGGACACTAGGCACAAGTGCTCCAAAGTAACTAAAATATTGTCAGAATAAATGGTTTCTACAAAGACTACACTAAGTTTTCGACATGAAAAATTCTTATTAAGGCCAATATAGTAATTAATCTGCCGTCCACATCCTCTACATATCAAAAACATCAGAAAGACGCAATCGAACATGGAGTGATCTTTAGCTTGAAGCCTTACGAAAGCCATTATCTAAATGACCGAGCTCCAGAAGTTATCCCAATGCAAAGGCGATAACTATCTTTATATATATGATATGATGGTTATAGTTTTGCTACACCAAAGTAGAAAAGGCACAGAAAAGGATCTATATATAACTTAATATTAGCCGAACTTTACGTTGTTATTTTCTCAACTAGGCTTAAGATAGATAAATATCCAGCGTGATAAATTTTCATACCAAGATCAACGCGCGCGCACCTATTTTCGATGAGGTACGTCACACTATTAACATAACACACCGCTTTGCATAATATATTATCACTCAATTGTGCTCCCTGTCATATCAAATCAATTTGCAGTATTTCTATGTCGCGTATATGAAGTAAGTCTTAAAATTTAATATAATTTTTCAGAAAAAATAAGTCTAATAGAATATACTTTAAGATCATTACAAAAAAACTTTAATTATATATTTTATAATAAAATTTAAAAATTTCATAAATAACATAATTATTGAATTTTATAATATATTTTATAGATACAAGAAAAAATATATATATATAAAACTTCGATTATTAAAATCGTAATGCGAATGCATGCAATGAATAAGCCAGGAAACCCGAGTACTCGACATTACTATCGTCATTAACCTATCGATAACAATAAATGTACATATCTAAATTTCTTAATGAAAACCGATAAAAATAATGTTCACAAATAAGCTGATAAAAGTTTGTAATCTTTGAATATTCATGCCAGAAATAGTTAACTAACTCTTCTTCTATTACGATACGGCAGCACAATAAATTTTGTCAATAATGAGCGATATTGACGAAATTAAAATCGATCTTCCACCACTTAGCTTTGAAAAATGTATGCGAAATAAACCAAAATCAATTGATTTGTACATATGTATATATGTATAAATATTATATATTTGTAGGTCCAGAGAGCGATGGCGAGCGGAATAAGCGAATCGAAATTGAAATATTAATTGCCGATAACCCTGACGGCGGCATTCCATTAAAAGCGTTGCAAGAGTTGGCCCTCAGCAAATTCGGATTAGTAAACGATGACCTAAGGCGAGTTCTGTGGCCGCAATTGGCAGGTGTGGATGTAACAAATTTGGAACGTGTGCCAACTCTTGATGAGTTGCAAAGCCATCCGGAATTCCATCAGGTTTTGCTAGATGTGAATCGCTCATTGAAGCGATTTCCTCCAGGCATTCCCTACGAGCAGCGTATTGCCCTGCAGGACCAGCTAACAGTACTCATACTGCGAGTAATCAAAAAGTATCCCAATTTACGATATTATCAGGGATATCACGATGTCGCCGTAACATTTTTATTAGTCGCTGGCGAGGAAGTCGCATTCGCTATCATGGAACAACTCTCTACTACCCACTTCTCTGAATGTATGCAGGAAACAATGGAGGCGACCCAGCGACGTCTCATGTTCATTTGGCCCATTATTCTTTTTGAACGGCCCGAACTTTTCAACTTTCTACAAAGGTCATCAGTGGGCACCTTGTTTGCCTTGCCCTGGTATCTGACCTGGTTCGGACACAGCTTAAATTCATACAAGGCAGTTGTACGATTATATGATTATTTCCTTGCATCGCCAATGTATACCCCGATTTTTGTTACCGCGGCAATTCTATTGCATAGAGCGAATGTTATACTTCAGGAGGACTGTGATATGGCATCAGTACATTGTCTCTTATCAAAGGTAATTAAATAAATTAATTTCTGTATTCGTTCACGTAAACCTCTTCCTCGGATGAAGTCGCCAGAAATCGACTGATGCCGGTTGTATGGTTGTATGTTTTTTTACTAAATAAAGTCAACTTGCAGCTGCCAGATGATTTGCCGTTTGAGGACATTTTAGTCAACTCCAGTAAATTATATGACAAATATAGGTTGGCTGTAATCGAGGAGAAAGTTGAAGAACTTATTCAAAATGAGTAAGTACATTACATTAATTTTCGCTTGCAATGATAGTGAAACATTTTAACAATTTTTGTCATACAGGAAAGAACAACGCAAACTTGAGGAAGACCGACGGATTAATTATCGACGATCTGTTTCTTCAAAATCTAATTATAATATAAGTAAATGGTTCTTAAGCGTCCTAACGCCAAGATCGGTTATGATGACAACCGCCGTTTCGATTGTCGTTGGGATTTGCGCTTATTACTATAAAAATCAGTATTTGGCCGCGGGTATAAGCTGAGTTTGTGAGTATTTCAGCCCAACGATATTTTTCGTAATACGGTCGGCATCTATTCAGCCAAAGTGTGGTTGTATGGTTAAAATTTGCCTTTATTAATTAGCTAAGCTGAACATGGATGTAAAAATGTACATACCCAAAATGTAAGTACACTATTAAAATAAAGAACAAAAACATTTGAAGACATTGTAAACAATTAAAATTAAAAATAATTTTGAGTGGTACATCAAGATCTAAATGTTTATTATTATTGTATTTAATTTAAATATTTTTAAATGAATTTATAAAGCTAGCAAAATTAAGTCTATGCATAACTTATAAAACTATAAATAAAATAATATGTAAAATATCATTAATTTTGGCTTGTTTTATTTATTATATTTAATTAGGAGTATCTTATAATTCGCACAATGTAGTAAAGCGTTCGTAACAGACTTAATCATATTGTAATTTAATTGGTATATATGTGAAATTAATAATCTATACCGTCAAAAAATATACATATGTATATATGAATCTACATAATACTGAATAACGAATAATAACTCTTAGACAATAGGGAGTGCTGTAGTTATTGTTCTTGGATTTAAATAAGGTCATATCTCTTTTCGCCTGCTAAAGACCGACTATCACTTGGAGATAGAATTTGAGGATACGATGTGATTGAAAGCAATTCAAAACAAGTAAGAACGTTGCAGTCCCGCATTACTAACTGCGCAATACTCATTCACAGTCCGTATGCAGTTGGCCGCTATTAATTCGCCACGGTTCTAGTGGGCGTAGATTTTCGTGGTTCGACCCCCGTAGAAAACTTTTAAATTTAAATTTAAAGATATACGCGAGATATTTCAAGTCTCTAGCTTCAATAGCGTCGAAAAAAACTGCATTCATACGGATAGACGGACGGACGGACGGACGGACCTCAAGACGGACATGTACAAACCAATAAACACATTTCGTGAATGAGTATAATGATAGTGAAAGCAGACATTCTTGACTTTAAAATTTGTGTTTAGTCTATATTTAACATATTTCGATTTGCAGCTTATATTTACATATGCATAAGCATTTTGATCATTATTTCAGCGCTTTGTGCCTTTTAAGTGACTTTTCCAATACCTCAATCATAGCACAAAGGTTCTCTAAATCCATTTCAAAATATATATTTTCTCGTTTTGAATGTGATTGGCAATGCAAATTTATGGTAGAGACTTGTCGAATATTGCTTCTGAAACTGCTGTCCCCCAATATCAAACGTGTGTCCCAAGAAAAAGATACAACGCACTTGATGTCCTTCTTCAGGTACTCACTTCGTCCAAGAGCATGCTCGACTGCATCCAATCTTGCAGCGAGCACCAATGGTACAAGTGGTCCTAATTCTGGACTTAAGTGTGGCAACTTTTCAGAAAGGTCTATTTCGCCACCATCTGTACAACATTGTTTGTAGTATTTTGAGATCGTTCTTGTAGCCAGTAAAAAGTCGTCAGGATTTTGAAATCCATATTTATGAGAAAATCGAAGTGCCTGTTGCTCGTTGATGTTTCCAATTAAGAACTCAATAGACAGATGGAGAACCTAGTAGAGAATGAAATGTATTATTTTTATATATAATGCTGCCTGCATTTGTACCTCCATAAAAATTTCTTTATTGTTAATACTCTTTAATAACTCCATTTCAATTAAAACTTAACTCACAATTAAATTAATACAATATCAAAGGTATCGATACTTTTTACTTAGTAGAGTATTAATTGTTGATAAAGCTACAGCGATACATCGAGTATTTGAACGTTTCCACTTTTACAAATTTAGCGTGCTATCGATAAGATTGATGCGACTTATCCACATTAATAAAATCAATAACAAGAAAAATTGTATATAATCGTATTTGATCATGAGCTCAAAGGGAGCAAAACGCAAAAAAAAAATTTAAAAAAAAAAATATATATATATATATATATATATATATATATATATATATATATATATCGCCATTTTAGATAAACAATTTGAATGTCTAACGGATCAGCACACATTTTCTCTTGGTTTCCGATACTCCAAATCAACCTACACATGCTTGAACTTTAAGTAAACAACAGGGGTATTCCTAGACTTAGAAAAGAAATATAAAGGCTTCCAATATATTAACGACCACTTTATTAAAATATATATCTATACTGTTATTTACACTTTCTACACATCTAGGGTAAAATATTCGCTGAACTAATTGCAATTTTTTTATCTTTACATTCGTGTTCAGTAAAAGGTACGATTGATACGCATCCTTCGGGATCATCGCGGCTAAATAATTTATTGCTTGTATCGTTAAGATTAATATTTGAAAATCGCTCGAGCACAGGTGCAATTGGTAAGCTGTGATACTGCGCATCATCTGTGCCAAAATAAAGCCTCAGCTGATGTTGTATGTTCTCCTTCTCGTTAGCACGATTCCGTTGAAAGTCTTCCTCAACTCTAATTTTAAAAATAATAAAATAAAGGAAAATTATTAGAAAACTTAAATAAACCTTTATTGCACTTACTTCTTTAATGCTTCAAGTTGGCCATCTAGGGACATTTGCAACTTTGAAGACTTTCCAGATTTGTCTGCATTTAACTTTTTCTCTAATAAACGAACGGGATTATTGAACGAGAAACAATGATGAAATGGTTTATCATCTTCCAATTTTAAACCCTCTTCATTCGTAGGCTTAAATTTAAAAATGACATTTTAATTAAAAAATTATATTTTATATATATTTTAATATCTACCTTTATTGGAAAAATTGGAGTTTTATCTTGTAAACTTTGTGGCACAGGTCGCTGTCTGCTTTTGAAATACCGGTTTGATTTACGCTCTTGAATATTGGCTTGCGGTTCTGCTTGATAAGCTTTCAATGAATTTGTTTGATCATTACTACCTGGCAGGTACATCACATGTTTTCCACCAGTTAAGAACTTAATTGATTGTGGCTCCAATGGAACAAGTCTTTCCCTTTTACTTCCATGCTCCAAACTCTTCGTGTAAGTCTCTGTTCCACTGACGTTTTTATGAAGCATCCAATTATTGGAACATTCCAAATTGGTTGCAGGAATATTGTCATGCTGACCATGCAAACTTGAGCTTCTTTGGTAAGAAGAGGATCCAGCGTTAACACCATTTAAATAATTTTCTGGCTTCGACTTCTGTAGGCTCTTATAGTTGCACACCTTTGAATATAGGCAAACAAAAAGTAATAAAGTAACTATTATTTATGGTGCTAATACTTATACTATACTTGTACTATATATTTTTGTTTCTTATAAATATATTATTTAATTTCGAGTAGTGTTACATTCAATATAACTTTAAACACTGACATGATTAATGTAACGGAGAGCTAAATAAAATAAAAATGCTATAAATAATTTAAGGTTCATAAACGTAACCGTAGATGAATGTGGCTGTAAACTGCATAAGCATGCCGACAGAAATATTAGCCTAAAGCTCTGAATTCTCTACCTTACAATGAAATAAGTAGAGTTGGTTGATATAATAAATGTAAATTTGTATTGCCACAGGTAGGCAAAAGTATGATACAAAATATGATAGAAACAGTATATTAGAAAGTATATATATATATATATATATATATATATATAATGGAAGAGGAGGTAAACTGTAAAGAAGATGGATTAATACATACTTCTAGATTCCCAATGTTTCGGGAATGTTGGGTATGAGTATCTCTTGGAAGCGATAGGCTAAAAGTATGGATGGAACTTCCCAGATTTTTCGTCTTGCCACCATAGAATAGCAAGCTATCGCCTTCACACTTAGACCGATATTCATCCGAACTTGAGTCGTCACCCGTAATAAGACCTTTGATTTTATCATCATTCTCGTCGGCAAGATCTTGTTCGGGTGTCCAATTGGTAAGTATAGGGTTCGGCTTCGCAAGCTGTTTCATTTGTGAAGTTCGACTAAACTGTATAGGCGTCTCACAGATTGTCGTCTTCCAACTATTTAAAGTATTTAATATTTTTGACTTATCTATGAGGTCTTGCTGTTCGATCAGGGATCGCCAGGCTAAACTTGGGCTAAATGAAGGTGTATCCACCTGTCGACGTGGCAAGGTCGGCCGAATACGCACAAGTAGTCCATTGTCATTTAAACTCTCTTCCAGACACGAGTTTTCCCTATAATCAGTGTCATAGTTGGAAACTTCGTCACTTGGCAGTTTTCCCTCAGCTAAAATGAATGTTTCTCTTTCATGGAATCAAAAGTCGTTTTAATTATAATAAACCAAAAGACTTACCAACATCAATGGATGGACCAACACCAACAGCATCGCATTCCATGCCAAAATAAAATGTCCGTTGGCATTTATTTTCTTGAACTGAAACAATTCCATTATCTAAATTTTCTTTTTGTGGTGAAGTTTTTTGTTCAAATTTACAATTTAAAATCTGATGATCCTTTTGATAATCACTTGTTTTGCTAATCAACGGAGTTTCCTTAATTTCCGGCTGAATCGACCTTTGACTTCTTAGCAAAATGGCATCCGAACTCTTTTCACGCCGAAAGGGGAATTTCGGACATTCATGGGAATTGAGTTGGCAGTTAGTTCCATTAACGCTTTTACGAATCACATGGTCTCTGTTTTTTAGGGGCTCGGTTTGTTTCGGCACTGAGCTCGGGGTTTGTTTGCTAAGTTTACGATCTGCATTTTTAGCGTAATGTATTGACTTTGAACTAGGCGTGTTTCGCAAAATCTCCGTATTGCTGTCTATAAGTTGTGTAGCTTGCTTGACTGCTTGGGGTGCCTCGGGAGCTCTTCTCTTTTTCGAATACTTGATCCTATTATTCGCTCTCAATGGCAGTTCTTGCATGTGTGTTGTAACTGCGGGTTGTCGATTAAGGCTATTTATGAGTTCCGGTTCCGAGTACGTGTGTCTCTGCATTCGAGATAGATTTGAATCATTTATATTTGGGGCAGAGTCTTTTTGTTTCGCTTTTATATGAAGCAATGTTTGGGATCTCGTGAATTCGGGCTTTGTATCTGTTTTTCTACTTGAGCCTGAGCTCCTGTCGTGGACTATTTCAAGCATGCATGTTTTGGATTGTTGACTAAGTAAATTGGACACATTTTGAGTTTGGGTTTCATTCTGCTTTCGGCCACTTATCGTACCTCCGGAATTTAATATTGCACCATTCGTTGTAGCTCGCAGATGCAGCCGCTTATCCACCTCCGGCAGAACTTTTAGTGCGCTTTCAATTGGAGAGTGTGATTCTTTCTTTAAAAGTGCAGATGGGTAGGATCTTCTCCATTCTGTGGTTAAGGTACGCTGCGGACTACTAGGGATAGACCTCAACACAGATCTACCCCATTCAAACTGACGCCGTGAGTCCTGGCTTTGGTGTTGAAATCGTGTTTGGAAGTGAGCATTTCGATCGATGCCGGATCTTTCGCTATTAATATGATGAGCACTACCAGAGTTTCCCATTTTTAATAAATCTGTTAAACATTTCTATTTAGTTCAATTATATATCAGAAAGAACAAGAAATACAATTTACCATACTTACCAACTTTACATCATATGAAGCCAATGTTGGCTTGTATGATTTACTAATGTGCAAGTATCGAGTTACATAAAAGAGAATTATTAAATTATTTTTTTTTTTTATAAAATATAATACTATTAAATTAATTTTATTAAAATTTCAAATTATGATTAAAAGTGCAACACTTAAAAAATTGAGAGTTGAGAGTGGAAGGGGCAACGAGAGCGGATGAGAAGAAAGAATATAAGGAGAAGGGAACGGAAATTAAAATATAGGTCTTTAAGTATGACTTCATGATTTAATGCTTTTGATAAAATACATGTTACTGACAATTGAAGGCTCGACCGATGATATAATGCATATTCATATGTACATATATATTATTGATCAGGAATATAGCCAAGCGGACTTTGCTGTGTGTATCTGTATGTTCCAACTTATCGATTTTGGAACCGACTAAATTTATTAAGTGAATTTTAGCCACGTGGCAGTTGGCCTAATTTTTTCTATAAATAATTCTATTATTAAATTGTCAATCGACCGACAGTCAGAGTATCTACATCTCGGCCACTCCCTACTACAGCTTTCATACTTGTTTATAAATTAGTTTGTCATATTAAAACCGAATTTTCACGAAAATAAACAGATACTTTCAGCTTTCTCTCATATTTCAGAGCGGAGTTTTCATGAAAGTTTAAATTTCATGATATTATAAGCCAGTACATAAATTTTGTTTCTCTATCTTCGAGTTGAGAACGACGAAATGAACACAAATATTCTTCAAAGATTAAATTGTGTACATTGTATAAAGTCGAGTTTAGTTTGCGGGTTTTTTTTTTTTTTTTTCTTCTTTTTATTAACTTACTTTAAATAAATTTTAAGGGCACAGTAAATAAATAATTTTGATTAGAGTAAGTATTCGCACGCTTTGTTTTTCTTTTTGGGTTACCTGATTTGTTTCAATGGAAAGAGCTTATGATCGTAAATATGTTTGTGTGTATGTATATATGTATGTACATAAAAACTGAAATGTTTTGTACATATATATGCATGTGAGCATGTACATATATAGGTATGAAAAAATGTAAAAGCAAGAGTTAAATGAAAAAGCGTCGGCTCATGTCTGCACATCAGGTAAAATGAATGAAACGTAAACACTTGTATTGCAACTTTTTCACAACCTTTGTTAACTGTGTATGTACGAGGTTTTCTTACTAATGTATTAATAGTGAACTTTCTTTTTACGGACAAATTAACATTTCTCTGTTATTCATAAGGGCCACTCCATTTGTTTTCGTTATTGTATTCAAATAAACAAGAAAATTAAATTGTTTTGACTGGTTATTTGTGAAATTGTGTGTTTATATTTTAGAATTTATTTATTATGATTTCTCAAAATATTGGTCACTGTTTTCTTTTTTCCGCAGACAACGTAGACAAGAAAGAAACACCGCAATGCGCGCAAACGCTTTCACAACATTGATCTCAGCAGTTTGAGACTTTACTTCCATTGTCATTGTAAAAGTAGAGAGTCAAAAGCTTCTTTTCGTGCTGCCGCCACCAAAGCCTAGTCGCATATGTATTTATTGTTGTTTTTATGCCCGTCTGTATGCACATGTATTCAAGTTTGTGTATATATGAATGTATGTATGCACATGTACATGTGTTTAACCGGATCTTTTTCGCTCATATTGATCAAAGTACTCAGTTGGTTTATAATAATATTCAGAAACGTATAAATGTAAGAGTAGACATGAATTTTTGTAAATAATATTTATACTTTGAAATATATATGTATTTATGTAAATGTATATAGTAGTCATATGTGCTTTAAACGGATCTGTAAAATTATACTTTTATACTCGTTACACTCATCGAGCAAATTGGAATAGGTCACGGAATGTGGTCCATTTTAGATAAGCTTTAATAAAAATATATCGTCAGGCCCTGTAATGGAATGGTGCACAAATAGGCTTCACTCTTTTCATTGTCGAAAGATGATAGGGGTTTCATACTACTTGCACAACCTTGTTCGACTTTATGACTATGCAAGTTAAAATTGGATTTCAATTAAATGGAAGTAGTTGCTCCATTTTAAGCTAGGCTTAGCCTAGCTTCAAATGAATAAAATATTTCAAAAGCTGCTTTAAACTAAACTTTTGGGAAGCTCCCAGATGACGATTAGATAGTTGCAAAAACTGCTAAGCCAGAGGACGAATTAAATCGACTGGTGCTGGTGTAAGCTCGATGTAAAGATATACAAAAAGATCGTACAGTGAGCAGTGAAGATTGAGCTGTCGTTTAGCTCGAAGTCGCATAAATCTTAGACGGTTTCTTTACACTGCTTAGCATATGTATGTATGTAATAGTGTAGGATTGTATTGGATTAGATATTACAAGTATATATAGAGAATCTTCATAATTCAACGTCATACAATATTTGATGGAATAAAAATGGCTTTCGTGCAGACGTCATGTCGGACATAAGAATCAATATAGAGTTCTTTATTTTGTATATGGACTGTTAAAAAACAATTTGTTTCAAGGTACATTATTGGCGTAAGCTAGTGAAGTAGTTAAATAATAGTAGTATATATATTTATGTGTTTGTTGAATAAATTTCTTTGATTTTTATTAAAAATAAAAAAATATAACGTTACAATTTCAACATTAAAAAAATTCTACAATTGATTTTACTAATTATAAATTGATAAAATCTTAAACCATTTTAAACTTAAATAATTTCGTTCAAAAACTCATATTTATTTTTTGTGTAATTTTCATCATCAAAGGAACCGATTAAGACTGAGGACTGCAATTGACGTTGACACTGTCAGTCGGAATCATTTATAGCTTTTTTTCTTTTCTTCGCTGCTTGCGTAATTTTATGTTTTGACCAATCCTCCTGAAATATTCAATAATGTGTATAAATAACTGGGAATTAGTAAAATAGAGTTCTATCATTACTTCACTAGATGACTCATCAGAGGAGTATATAGCTTTCACGACATCTGAATTCTTTTTACTCCCAGCACTATGGTTATTTGAGTCTTTTTTACCAACTGGCTGCTTGCGACCACGTCCACTGCCACCACGTCTTCCTACGGCTGTTGTCTCATCTTCCGCTGCCAATGCGAAAAGATCACTGAACTGTTTCTACTCAGAAAAATAAAGATGTATTAGATCATGTTTTTTGTTTATGTTCACGTGGCGTGGCTCGGTATTTGTATTTCACCTTTGTGCTTTCATTGCTATGTGTGTACGCTGATTGTAGTGCCCGCTGCATCATATCGTGGACATACAATCCTGTGCCGGTACCATGCCTACAACTTCTTCTGTAATGCTCTAAATGGTTTAATACCTTTAAATGAAATATAGAAAAAACAAAAATAAATTTTTGTAGAAATAAAATTTATAAATTGGAAACTCACGTGGTCAGCAGATGGAGTACTGCTTGCAGCGGAACTACCTTTAGATGGTCGCTTTCGCTTGTTGGGTGATGAACTAGGATATTTTGAGGTGAGAAGGGATGCTATAATTTCGGAGAGTTTTTCTTCGCATCGTTGACACCAAAATCTGTTCAAAGGAATTCAATTTAGAAATATATCTCTGAAATCCACTTAATATATACCTAAGAGCGGATGTGACAAATGGATCTCCTCTAGACTTCGCTTCCCTACTAAGCAAAAGTCTGATTATCTCATTAGTGGGCTCTTCGTTCTTTAATAGCAACAGCAAATGACTTAAAGCTTCCGGATGATTTGCAGCTTCTAGTTCCGGTAGTATGTCCTGTCGCCAAAAAGAGAAATTTATATTTTGATGTTTAAATTAAATACAGGATATGATACACATGTCGAATGTTGATACTTAAATAAAATATACTTGTATACAGGTATACATAAATACACACACATAGCGCTGCAGTGTGGGCTTACTACGGAAATTTAAATGTTTAATAACTATTATTATTGATGGACTATCATTATAAAACTGTCAGACCATGATAACAATATTAAAATATGTGTATTTTACAAAGCACACGACTCTACTACTTGAAATACGCTTTTGCAAAGAGTATTATAAATTTAAAATTAGATGCTCAAGCTCTGAAGATTTAGGAGATATCATTTCATAAATTAGTTTCGATAAGGTTTTTTGCCGATAAAATACAAAAAAAAAAAAAAAAAAAAACAACGATCTTTTCATTTTTAAAAAACTTGATCTGCGCCTGCTATACACGGACCAAAAACAAAATTTTAAGTGGCTAGCTTATGTACTATCAGAAATAAAAAATCAATCAAGTTAAAAAATAGGGACAGACGAACGGACATTCGAACGGGGCTAAATCAACTTAGTTCGTTGCCCTGAATACAATACATATCCCTTGATTGCCCATGTGCATTTAATTCAGGGTATACGAGAAATGCCTGTCATCGTTTTATTTCATTTATTTATTTAGTTGACTTACCTGTATACATTTTAGTGGTACATCATGTGCCTGTATAAGCTGCCATAGACAAAACTGTTCGTACGTTTCATATTCTAGGCTTTCACGTATACATTCAATCAAGCCATCTTGCTTAAATATTGTCATTTTGCCCTGGGCAATAGAATACATTATATCGCGGACGTTTTTAGCATCAACGCAGCGAAGAGTGATACGTAAAAGGTCAGTATTATTAATGGCTATAGTTTTAAACTCTCTGTAAATATCGGGCAGTAACCACAAATATATTGTGGTATTTTCCTTCTCAAGCAGATCAAGGTCTCTGACCAGGCAACTGGCAATCTTCTCGTCCGTAGCCTCGCATATTTGCCGATATACTGTCGTCTTAAACTGATACGATTGCTGTGCATTTTTTCGTGTCTGCAACTTGCAGTGAATTTTCATAAAGTATAGAAGCAAATATCCCGTTTCACTCAACCGTTCACATATTTCAGATAATAGACTCTGAAAAGGTTTTTTGCTCTTATCTTCATTCTCATACAGAAACCGAAATAAGCCATATAAGGGATAGCTTATGCTCTTAGCCAAACACTTCTCTTCAGTTTTACTCTCCGAAAACACATTTTGTTGTGGCAATGTTTCACGGAGAATGAGAACCGTATTTGAGATCACATAATTGAGTTGTGTTTCATCTAATGTCGAGGCAGGTAAGGTACGAAAATCTTTCAAAAATGCCTCCCATGTGAAAGAGTTGCGTTTTGTAACAAATATCTCGAACGATTCGGCTATTGCTTCAGGCAACTCTACTTTTTCGGGCACTGGTTTCTCTTTAAGACGAACCTTAAATGATAAATTTAAATATTTTTAGTCGTTTTTAAACATTAATGATCATTTGCGGTACTAACTTTTGACAGTGGTAAATCATCGTCGTCGTCAGTATTCTCTTCATTCTTGGTACATCTACCAACGTTTTCGCCATCTTCATCACTAAATACAGCTTCAGTTTCACGCTCTAAACTTTCAATTGGCATGGTAGCTACTTTGCTATCATCATCCACCAGCGTAATGGTGCCACTATTTGCAGCAAATATTCCGGCACCAACATCGATGTTCTCTGTAAATACATCAGAAGAAAAATATCCATAAGATTAATGTTGAATTTACTTTGAGAGATGTTTACCACTTTGCATCATCCGCTGATCCGCTTCTTTTTTAAAGATAGGAGCCTGAATAGAATGTGTTGCTGGATACATGGTCTGCGGCATATTTGAAACGGGGGACACAAATTCTCTAAAATTCTCACGGATTAGATTGCGCAATTCTCTGTCAAGTTTTGGCGACTCAAATAGCGGATGTAAGTTTGGAATGACCTACAATCAGAATTAGAATTCGAATTTCATTAATTGTTCATTGATAATAAGAAATAACTATTTACCTGTTTATCGAGTATCAACTTTAATGAATTATATACTCCCAATCTTATTTTATCTTCGTTCTTTATATAAAAGTTCTTTGTAATGCGGCACAAAAAGTCGAGCAAAGTGCTGCTTACAAATGGATGATTCCGAATGGAGTGGTACATCACCAAGATGCCGGGCTCGATATTCATGATATTGTCTTTGGCCGGATCGAAAAACAGCCAATCATAGAAGAGTGACAATTTGGCATTAGCCGACGCAATTGGATTTGTACACGATGAGATAAGCCAGCCAATTATAGCCCAACGTGGGATAATATCGGAACACAACATATCATTTGTGGGGTGAATTACGTTGATGATGAACCGAATTAAGTCAGACCGCAAGCTGTGCGATTCGGGTGTTGCAAAATATTTGTCTTGAAACCAATCCTGGTAGCGTTTCTGATTTCCAAATTTTACGGAAGATGCTAGAAAATGGAGTTTTCGCTCCATTTCTGGAAGTAACCGACATTGTAAAAATCTTCGACTAGTACGTATTTGTAATAAATGCCAAATTCCGTTAAATGTCGGATGCAAGCTTTTTGGATTGTATAATATATCTCGCCATAATTGCTCGAATTCCGGAATGCGTGCAACATTTTGTAATAGCCTGCGCAAAAATAAAAATACGTTAATTTTTTTAGGAAATGTAATAATAAAATCTATTTTTTAAGGCTCTCAATATTCGTTGGAAAGCAGTTTTCAGAATTCTACAATATTTCGGAATATTCAGCAATATGTATGCAATACATGTGTTATTTATTATATACTTCTAAGACTTACCGTACAAAATCTCTTCCCAGCGGTATAATATCATGAAAACGATCCCGAATCAATGAAATTGTGAACTTAACTTCCTTTTGACGTAATGATATCAAGGCTGGGTTAGCATGGTCTTCGATAAGGCGTACAAAGCTGTAAACTGATGACTGTACAAGGAAAGGATTTGTTTCCAGCCACGCCCTGTACTCGATGAATATATCCAAAAGACTCTCAACGAGGAAGAGATTTTTATGGGACACATCTCCTCCGCCCGCTTGACGCAAGCAATTCCAAATCACATTCTCGACGCTAAGAACCTGATGCTTCACAAATTCACGTAATACCCAGATCAATTGTCTCCTGGCTGTCTCTGTTAACTTTGCGTACTTTTCGGCCACTAGAAGTGTAAGATTTGCCACAATTACGTTCATTCCATCCCTAGACACAAGTGTTATGTCCCGATATGTTTTCGGAGCCATTGCCGGATCAGTTAATATGATGTATAGAAAGCCAATAGAAATCTCCTCATGCTGTTTCTCTTTGCAGACAAACTGTGTGAGCATATCATGCATTTCCTTGTCACTGAGCCCTGCAATTTGTTGCTGCAGGCTAACGTAAGATCGTTCGAATTTCTATATGCGCATTAAAGAAAATATCTTTGTAAGTGCCCACACTCATATTTAAAATTAAATGCGAATTTACCTCTTCGATTTCATCTTTACAGTCAACAGCCGTGCAGACAAACAACTTAGAGACGTGAACTGCGCTTTTTTGTTGCTGTTGCTCCATTTGCAAGTGTGGTGTAGATACTTTGTTATCAGCTGATATGATTTCAGTTCTAATTTAATTTCATAATTACACAAAAATAGAAACTGAAATATTGGAAAACTGAATTCATAAAACTTCATTTATTAAACCATTACTATGTATGCAGGTATTTCTGTTTTGGTTTGTAGACAGAAAAAATATGGTTGCCTAAAACAGGGATGCCATCCATTAAAGTTGCCAGATAAAAGCAAACATGTGCCACCAGATCGATAAAGTTTTAATTGAGCTCGTAGATACAATTGAGAAGACTAATCGTTAGCAGAATTTTAAAATAAATACATACCTAAAGCTTTAATTAAACTGCTATTCGAAAATCGAAATTTGGGAGTTTTATTTTATATTAATCATGTTTAGATTTGGTATGATAAATAAGAGATTATAGTTACATTTGGTTTTATATATATATATATATATATATATATATATATATATATTTTTTTTTTTTTTTTTTTTTTTTTTTTTTTATAAACATTGGAAAAGGTAAACACAAAGCTTACATTGAACAACTTTCCAAATGTTATCAAAATTGATAACTAATATAAAAATTAACATGTATCGGTTATCGGTCAATCGTAAGTCACTAACTATTATCGCCACACATATTTTTTCTTGTTTGCATTCGCATATACTTATATATATATAAAACATATTGTGAAATAATCAGACAATGGAGGAGTTGCTAAACGAAGTGGTACCCCAGGAGGATTTGGAGGTACATAAATATGAATATACAGTTTTTGAATATTTGTAAAATATTTGTTTTACAGAGGTTCGAGAGAAAGTACCACCATGAGTTTGAGCTCGATGGGGAAGTCTCAACAGAAACAAAGTTTGAGTATGTAGCTGAATTTGGTCTCTTTACAAATGTATATATAAATATTAAACTATTTAACTTTGTAGATACGCTTTCTGTTTGGTCCGGAGCCGTTATACAAATGACATTCGAAAGGTGAGTCAGTGATCGAAATTGAACAATTGAACTATAAAATGTGTGTATATGTCTATATATGTATAACATTTATGTACACCTGTATTTACTACGTCTTTATAATATTACAATGTGAATCAGGGTATTATGATTTTGGAGGATCTGTGTCGCTTACATTCCGATGGACGCCGTGATTATATATATTATCTTGCCTTCGGAAACGCAAGAATTAAAAACTATACAGAAGGCCTAAAGTACTGTAGAGCATTTCTGGATATCGAATCTAATGATCAAGTGCGGTCATTAGAGGTAAGTTAATTATCAAAATAGCATTCACTTTCAATTTCGTGAATTTTTGTATATTTTGCAATGTTATAGGAATACATTAAAAAACAAAGCGATAAGGAGGTTGCAAAGG
This sequence comes from Drosophila mayaguana, assembly GCA_037075325.1. Taxonomy (NCBI): domain Eukaryota; kingdom Metazoa; phylum Arthropoda; class Insecta; order Diptera; family Drosophilidae; genus Drosophila; species Drosophila mayaguana. Next base: position 1,687,915 of record JBAMCG010000101.1, read on the forward strand.
GGATTGCTGTGGCTGGAGGAGCTGCCCTAGTGCTTGGTGGAATTTTGGGCCTAGGAATTGCTATGGCTAGAAAGTAAACTATAATTTTTAATCTCGACTATTACGTATCCCATTTATTTCCAAAGACCTTATATTATCACAAAACAATGATCATAATTTATAAACAGATTTAGTTGTAAATACTTTATACATATATTAAACTAAATTAACTGTCGTTAAAATATTTCTCTTATACTTTTCTTGTAGTAAGCAAAAACGCGATAAATAGTGAAAAATGTGATAAGAGCTCTTACGGAATCCGATTCCCTCTCAAAATGTATACATCTATGTATTAACATTGCGAGGATGTGGTTAAAGTACATAGCGCCAATTATTTAACTTCATTCTATTTCTCTTAAATACCCTGTTTAATAATAATTAATTTTTTATTGTCAGTTATACTTTTAGCTAAGTCATTGTTATTAGCAATTTATTATATATTAAACTAATACGCTCTGTTAATTACGAAAAATGTTAGTGAAATAAATCATCAAACTAATATTTTGGTTTTCAATTATTCCCTTCAGCAGAATAGTAGTCAAACTCTAGAAGACTCAAACTTAAGCATAATTAAGAGGGAGTAGCTCAGCAGCATAGATTATTGTTCTCGGTTGTGTTGTAGTAAAATATTTAACAATCAGGCTAACAAGTGAATTAGTGCATTCGATTGGTATTTAAGAAGCTGACAAATTTATGATCGCTCGAAAATATATAATATATATATATATATAACTTTGAATTGAAGTACAAAATATTTACACAATTGTCAATTATAACCTGAGTTGGTGGCTTTGATTTGAACAAAGTAACAAAATTATACTTTAGCCATTGTACTAGTAAAACAAGATATTTTTATACCAAGAACACATTGAAAGATTTAAAATTTCCTATTTAGCAAATTTTGTATAGCACCCCCTAGCCAACAATTTAGGGAAAAGTCGACTCTCAGAGCACCTGCCTATATGTGCCTGTTGCATGTGTTGTTTCATATGTATGAAGCGTAGAATCATTAACCATATAACACATAGACTGGACGTCTACGATAGAAGACAAATTTTTGCACGTTCCCTGACAACTTCGTATTTGCGAAAATTTCGTATAATTTGAAGTAGTTAGCAATAGTTATTATGGCAATATAGACGCATCTTGTCATTAGTAAATATAACATATTAGTTTTAATATCCACTTAAAGTTTTCATAGTTCGCACACATGCACTTAAACGCTCATACATACATGTAGTAAGGGATTGTAAGTGTGCATGCTCCTCGCGAAGACATATTTTTTATGTGCATCAACGCTTTGATACCCTACCCAGAAATAATAATTGTATGAGCATGGTATTTAAGAAGGAAAGAAATGGGAGCATATCGCAAAAAAAAAAATAAAACTCAATTTGGGTGAGCTGCTGCTCGTGAGAGAAATAGTGCAACGACCGCTTGAAGCGAAACAAAACTTGCAAAACTTGTCTTCTAAATGTCCAGTCTATGTGTTATATGGTTTGTTCCCTGAGTTCAGGGTATAGCCTGATTGAGCTGTTTTACTATAGCACTCTTACTACTTGTTTGATGTTTTCAATTGTTTTAATAAGTTAATAAATTATATTGAATTATTTAATTACGTAACACATATAAAGATAGTATCGACAATTTTAGTTAGTGGTACAACAAATTCTCTCTTAAAAATATGAAATCAGAAGATAGAAAGCTGCAATCGGACTGCAAGACAATCATATTTATAGTATATGTCGCAGACTGAAGTCATCTTCAAAAACGATGAAATTACTAAGCACCCGAAATAGTAAAACCACACGAACACGCAACAGCGCACTAAATACACTGAACGACTTTGCTATGCAAATTATGATCGAATGAGGCCGAAGCAATAGCCAAACATTGTCATAGAACTTCAATGCTTGTCGTAAGGGTACACCCCCAATGTACTCACTCACAAGCAAGCAGGCAGACAAATAGTTAGAAAAATGGGCCGACACACACACATTTATGGTATAGCATATATGTACCTTTATAAATATTTTCATTCGTTAAATTAAATACATATGTACTTCGGTTTTGTTTTATTTTACCAATTATTCATATTTATTTTTAAATTTGAGTTAATTTTTTATTTAGCCATGCTCCATTACAGTTACCCATTCTAAAGAATATGTACGGCGTATGAAACAGCAAAATATTTTTAAATAAATGCATCCGTTTCTAATAAATATTTCTCACATGATGATTTTGCATCAATAATTGATGGTTTCCTTAAGTGCTGCTAGGCATCGGTGCTTGTCGGGTAAATAGAAAGGTTCGAACACATGGGGGAATGGTGTGTCCCAGCCAGTTACCCTTTTTATGGGTGCTTCAAGACGTAAAAAGCATTTTTCTTGTATATATGCTGCTAATTCAGAACCGAAGCCTTGAGTAAAAGGCGCTTCATGGGCAATCAAAACACGTCCAGTTTTATTAGCAGACTGCAAGAACGGAAAGATTTTAGAGTCCCGAAAAATAATGAATAAAAAAACTTACATCGCAAATTGTCTGAGTGTCCCACGGCAAAACGGAAACCAAATCTATAACTTCACAATCAATATCAAGTTCCTTTTTTGCCAGATCTGCGACCTACAAGTAATTAACATAATCGATGTGCCTCTAAAGCTTTGAGCCAAGACTTACCTCCAAAAGGACATGAATTTGTGTACCCCAGCCAATGAGGGTAATATCTTTGCCTTCGCGTAAAATATCGCATTTTCCCAAATCATCTGCATAAGATTTTACTGGTACTTCCTCCACTGCAGCACGATATAAGGTTTTAGGTTCGAACATAATGCATGGGTTCGGATCTTTTATGCATGCCAACAACAGTCCCTTTGCCTTAATTGGACCACGTGGAATCTGCAAAACATTTTTAATTTTTATTTAATCAAAATATAGCTTAATGTATTTAAATGAAAAGCCTTACCACAACACGTAGACCGGGGGTATGTGCGAAATATGCCTCGGGACTCTGTGAGTGATATAAAGCCCCATGTCCAACAGCGCCACAAGGAACGCGGAAAGTCAATGAGCCGCAGTCGAATAATCCACCACTGCGGTAACGATATTTAGCAGCCTCATTCACAATTTGATCGAAGCTAGGAAATATATAATCAGCAAACTGAATTTCGGCTATTGCAGTAGTGCCAGTATTAGCAACACCTATTGCAAATCTGTTAAAAAAATAAAACAATGATAAAAAATTCTTGCAAAAATGAAGCATATCTTAATTTATAGCTTAAATTTAAATATAAATATATCCTTTGAAGATATTAGAATAAAATTACGAATAACGTGAAGCAAAGCATAGTATTTTAATTTCAAATCTCTACCGATATGCCATTCATGTATATGCCTAACAAGATGCTTTTAAAAAACTTTATCTAAAAGCCCTTTTCTTGACTTTACATTAATCATTATTATTTCTAATTTATAATTCAGTGTGGCAATGGATGTAACATATAATAATGTGTTATTTCATTAACAGACGCCTGTAGTTCAGAAGGTCCTTATTCAGCAACAAAAAAGTAACAACATTGCAGTCGGACACTATTAGGACAGGCCAAAATTTTATTTTTAGCTTTAATCATTTTGATCAACTTTTTCGAAATTTCAAATTTGTAATCCATTGAATTTTTCAGTCTTATAATTGGACTCTCCGGCTTTTGAGCTTCTATCAATCTTGGATACGTACCCAGCAATGCCCTGCTCGCACAAGGGCGTATTAAAAACCCGATCCTTTCCGTACTTATCCCTCAAGTTCATAGAACAACTATTGAAATAAAGAAATTAGCATAGGCATGGCGAAAAGTGTATTCAAATATTTAATTGAGTTAATACCGAAAAACTCCACCAAAGCCAACATCTTCTCCAAATAATAATGCTGATGAATCTTGGTCAAGAGCCAGATCCATGGCATTATTTATGGCTTGGAACATATTCATTTTCTGCACATCGCGGGTGCCCTTAGCTAACTTTGTGGGGTAATAAGTGAAATGTGAACGGGTAGAAAATGTCGCATTTGATTTTATTGTACTGAGCAATCCCCGGGCCAGAGACGATGCTTTCATGATCACTTTGAAATTAACGGAAAGGATATGGAACTAGAAAATTAAGGTCTTTAACACGATTGCGCAACAAAGCATGCTGAATCGATAGTGAAAATATACATACGTATGTAAATATATAAATCTTATGTAGCAATGTATATAATATACATGTTATCACATTGATCAGGTGGCATTGTGCTGCCAGATCATCAATTTTTTGAAACGACAACATACAGGATACTCCCAAATAATTATTGTTGCAATTGAAAAAAAAAATGTAATTTAACTTTTTAAACAAAAAAAAAATTAGACCAAAATTTATACACATTCCAAAGGATTTGTTTAATGACCTTAATCAAATTAACTTAATTAACGCAAATTTGCTCTTATCGATGTATCGATTGTTTAGTGAAATGCAAAATATTAAATATCGGTAGTCCTCGACCAAATAACATCGAATTGAAAATCCCAATAAGCAATATAAATTCCATTTACCTTATTTATAAAGCTTTCTTATATTGTCAAGAAAGTTGGTCTATATTTAAAAATGTCGAAAATAATAGAAATACCAGTACATGCACAGAAGTTGTTGACTATATTTAGAACAATTATACCAAAACTAAGCAATGGAAAATATAAAGGTCAATATGGTCGCATTGGTGTCATTGGGGGCTCCCTGGAATATACTGGAGCTCCCTACTTTGCAGCAATTACTGCTATGAAAGTAGGAGCGGATTTATCACACGTGTTCTGTCATTCTAATGCAGCGGCAGTTATTAAATCGTATAGCCCGGACTTAATTGTACACCCAGTCCTGGATCGTGAGGATGCTGTTGAAAAAATTATGCCGTGGATGGAACGATTACATGTTATAGTATTTTTCAATATACTAAGCTAATTGTTTACCTCAATTACTAATTACTCAGTGTTTTACAGGTAATTGGACCAGGCTTAGGGCGAGATTCTAGTATTCTTAAAACTGCAACAAATCTCATTACGCTATGTCTGGAGATGGGAAAACCAATTGTCATAGACGCAGATGGGCTTTTCGTACTAAATGATAATATTGAGCTAGTATGTGGAAAACGTGATGTTATTTTGACACCTAATGTAATTGAATTCGAAAGATTGTTTGGGAAGGATAATGCGACGGCACACGAAAAGATGTCACTACTCGGTGATGGGGTTGTGGTCCTTGAAAAAGGCGCGCATGATAAGATTCACATACCTCATACTAATGAAGTGTACACCATGCCAATGGGTGGATCAGGACGTCGTTGCGGGGGCCAGGGTGATTTGCTCAGCGGATCCCTGGCAACTTTCTTTTATTGGTCTTTGCAATCAAACCAACCCAATCCAGCATATTTGGCGGCTTGTGCGTCTAGCTATTTCGTTAAGAAAATAAATTATGCAGCATTTCAAAAACTAGGTCGCAGCTTGGTTGCCAGTGACATGATAAATGAAATATCCTCTGTCTTTAAAACTGAGTTTGAAAATTCTAACTCCGAATAGCATATATAGAAATAATAACCATTGTAATTATCATTGCTCCAAAAATGGTTACGTTGACAGTTTGTTAGTAAATTCTAAACAGTTAATAATTATATAAATAAGAATTACCCAGTGACTGATATTAATATTGATGGAAAGATAACTCAAAGAGGCAATATTAATTAATTAGATCCTTAAAAGTTTAGTTTAATTTATCTAGTGATTAAATAGAACTAGTTGTGCCAAGTAAATTGTACCAAGTTTGGTAATTAAAAATTATTCATGTATTTAAAGTTTTGACATTACACTTTCTTATCAGTTCGATCAAAATAAAAATATAAATTAAACAGTAAATATTAATTTGGGCTTTTAACTGTTTTATGAAAAAAAAATTTTAATTCTATTCAACTTTTGATTATTAATATTAACTTTTTATGTCTACGTAATGTACTTTATTATTATAAATTATTTTTTAAGAAATAATCATAAAAATCTAAAAATAATGTTCAATATATCTGCAATTTCATATGCATCTTTGTCTACTATATTCATTGTTAAATAAAGTCTATAGATATTTCTAAAACTTCAATACGTTTTATGTTTAGCTTATTTAAGTTTAAAAAGAAAAGGGTTATGATATTCCGCTGCTGGTATTTTTATATAATACATTTGGCCTATTTTAGTACTTTTTCCCACGCATTGGAGTTTCGGACGATACGCGTTCATAACTTATAATGTTGTTGGTTTATTACTTTTAGTTTCTTCTTTCTCCTTAGTGTTTATACATATGTATTTGAGTTGGTGTGATTTATTATTGCATATACTGCACAAATAATTGTTTGCTAGTTAATAAATGATACCAACACGAAAACGAATTATTATATTCTTATTCTTAATGGCCACAATAGGGCTTTTTCTGAGAATTATTTTCTATCCTCGGACGCAGTTAGTTTTAAAGGTAAATATTTCATGTTTTCCAATGAGTTGGCTGATAATGTAATGTCATAACTACATATGTATGTATAAGGTTTACCTATAGCCAAGTAGTAATCTAGCCAACCAGCTTGTATACTAATAAAAACAATTGAAATGTCATTCACATGCTTGATATAATATCCATACTTGAATCAAATTAATAAACTTGTTTCTATTTTGCAGGAGGAACCGCAGTATCGAAGAGCTCCAGGAGCTCCACTGCCCGTATTGGTAACAGTATTTTATGAGGCACTCTGCCCTGACTCTAAATATTTTATTACTAAACAATTGCTGACCACGTACAAAGCTGCAGCCGCTATAATGGAAGTGCAACTCGTACCTTATGGCAAGGTATACTGAAAATAAATATGTATATTATTCTATATACTCTTATCAACAAATTAATTTAAAGGCACACACCATAACCGATAATGAAGGCAAATTTATATTTGATTGCCAGCACGGTCCGGCAGAATGTCAAGCAAATATGTATCATGCATGCGTTGCTGAAATCATTGATGATGCACTTACTCGACTAGAAGTTGTGACGTGTATGATTCGAGACAATCGAAATCCCAAAGATGCTATGCAAAAGGTTCAATTGCCTCATTAAGAAAACTCAAAATTACAAATAAGTACCTCTTTTTTCAGTGTACCAAACAATACAATGTAGAGAATGTTGATCTCATCCAGAAGTGTTTTGATAGCAGCCATGGATCTGAACTAATGAAATTGAACGGTGATGCGACACACGCACTTCGACCACCAGTAACATTCATTCCAACAATAACATTAGACGGCTCGCAAGGCAACCAGGCTTCCATTTTAAAAGATTTGTTCACTGAAGTTTGCAAATCAGCTGGAGGCGCTGCGCAGGCGGAGAGTATTTGCAAAAAAAAACGTTAGGTTAATATTGAGTAGGACAAAGAAGTGTAACTTTTATTGACAATTTTCTTATAAATTTTTTTTGTTGTTTTGCAACATTTTTATATACATAAACATAAACGGAAACACCAATATTTTAGTTTAATGATTCAAAAACACTTTATATGCAACATCCTTTTCTTTTGAAATAGATGACCCTGAACAGTGTTGCTGAAGGATTTGAATTAGATTGTATTGATAAATAAAAATATCTATCTGTTATCTGTTACAGATTCGATGGGCAATCTCTGTATCAACAGAAATTAATATTAGATTGATTTATGTGTATTCCAATATCTACGTCAAGTGCGTTGTCTTTAATGATGGTGGGATGTAAGGTTGAGTCCTCTGCAGAACGTTCACTGACAATGGCAACGGTAAATTTCTTTATAAGGCAGCTTTTAAAATCACAAAGGCTTAATGCAAACTCTATTGTTAAGTCGCTTTGATTAATTACTTCAGTCCTAACACTTTTTGACGAATTATTATCAAGTTGAAGGCTACATTTACCCTCAGATAATAGACCATTCGATTGTTTCATTTCCAATGCTGGATTCAGGAATTTTACCGTCCACTTCTGTGGTGCATCCAGAGTAAATTTAAGATCAGACGAGAGTCTCATGCTGAAATTGATGTTGCAATTTCTATGATGAAGCACAGGTATCTTTTTTACCAACTCTATCCCACTGACTTTTAAAGAGCGCGGAGCATCTGTTTCAGTAGTGTTCGAAATTTGATTAAAGTCCAGCAAAAAGGGTTCAGCTGTAAATGTCGCTAAATCAATTATATGAATGATGTGGTTATTTGTATCAGCAACTAGTAATCTATTTTTATCAGCGTCAACACAAAGGCCAGACGGCTCTCTAAGAGCTAGCGCGCTACCATCTTTGTTTTTAATACTTAGGGTTGTAATTATATTAGTTTCAGTATCCACTTGTTTGATTTTATGATTATACGTATCAGCCACATATAGCTTTCGATCGACGTTATTAAAAGCAACACCCAGAGGATGCTGAAGTTTTGCATTGTATAGTTTACCATCTTCGTCTCCAAAAGCAAATAGGTTCTAAAAAATTTTAAAAATTTATGTTACATAAATTCATATAATTGAAACATCATTATTATATACCAAAGGATTGCGATCCCCACCAACAACAGGCATCACTTTACCATCGACCATTGAAGCTTTGCGTATGCTAGAGCTCTCACTGTCAGCTATATAAAGATAGTCACTGGACATGGCTAAGCCTGAAGGCTGTGCAAACGCTGCGTTCTGTGGATAGGAGTTGTTTCGGTTTTCCTCAAGTCCATTGCCAATTAGCGAAACGCAGCACCGTGGCTCAAACTTTCGAAATTTCCACCAAATGATGCCTTCCGGGAAATAGCCCCAAATCTGATGAGTGCCAGCCATAGCTATCAGCACTATTGTTTTCTCAGGCACATTAAGCTCGTCCAGGTGGAAGGACATATCCATATCCCGGGTGCGAAATACCGACACGTCCCACGGTGATGATAGTGGCTGCAATGGCCCCAGTTTTCCACCGGTTCGTTCATTGCCTTGACTACCCGTTCCGGCTAGCGTTTCAACAACTCCATTGTTCAGGGAAATTTGCCGAAGTGCATGATTATCGGTATCGGCCACTATGATCGTATTTTTATCAAGAAAGGCAACACCTTGGGGATTATTGAATCGCGCCATATTTAAAGAGCCGTCCACAAATCCTGCCTCCAGTCCGCCGATTTTAAACTTTACGACCCCACAATTGGTCACGATAATAATCCGATTGTTTCCAGCATCAGCAATAGCATACTGATCTTCTAGCATAGCAATCTTTGCAGGGAAGCGTAAATTGGATGCCGGCAAAAGATCTGTTGACAGCTGCAGAGGTAAGCTGGAGAAGTTGATTTTTTGCTGGCGATCAAAAAAGCATAACGCCGCTTCAACAAAGTCGCGAAGAAACTCACCATGGCCTTCACCCATTAATAACAACATGGGCATCCCACTTGGACTTAAAACCAAAAGTGAAGGCCAACAGCGAATGCTCAGAGCTCGCCACAGAGCAGATTTCGAGTCGTTGACAATGGGATGTTTAATGCCATAGCGCTGAGCTGCTGATAGAATGTTTGCTGCTGTTCGTTCATTTTCGAATTTTGGACTATGCACGCCAACAACAACAAGTCCTCTTTCCACTGGAAATCTTTCTTCCAAAGCCCGAAGATCTGGCAACACATGCATACAATTAATGCAACAGTAGGTGAAGAAATCCAACACAACTATTTTTCCACGTAAACCAGCAAGTGTCAATGGCCTACTGACATTGAACCAATCCAAATCTGTTCGGAGGAATATATTAATATATACATGATTTTGTATATATACAAAAGAGAAATCTTTCAACATACCAGTCTCGAATTCAAAATTTAAAGTCTTCACCTTTGCAATGGAATTGTCGTTTGTATCCCATCGCCCCAGAAAGTCGTCAAAGACTTTTGCTTTATTGGTACGGTTACTAAGGTAATTTTGCTGCAGTTGTTCAGTTACGAATGTAACGATGTCGATTGCAGAAAATTCCTCTGAGTTGTCCATACTTAAATCCCTTTTACAACGTTTATATGGTTTGATATGCTAGATACCAAATGGATGATACCACATGCAGAATTCGTCTGTTCTGGTTCACAGTAGGTTCAATTGAATAGATCATTAAAATGAACGTCTGAGCTTGTTGAGGTGTGTTCCACAAAACGAAAATTGTTAAGGATCAGCACATTTAAATTCACATTAATGGTTTATATTCTCAGAACAGATATGTATATATCCAAATTAATTAATTAATTATTTTAAATTATGTTTTAAGAAAGAAGCCTTTTTCTAATAATACAAATTTTTGTTAAAGAATTTCCATTTCATATATAAATATATACATATACATTTATAAGTTTCTATTTTGATCGACATAGAATAAGTACAGAAATTCTGAGTATGTGTACAATTACTATTATTATATTTTTTATTTGTTGCGGTAAACCTTCAGACAATCCAAATGAATCGGTGACTATGTAGTATAAATCTGTCTAGTATTTTTAAATTCATTGGTTAAGAATAATTATCTATGGCGCTACGGGCACACTGCTGGTGGTTACATACATACGTATATAGCGCATTGCACAGGCAGGCATATTGCTTAGGTGCTTTACTCGTACCAACGAAATATCGCTCGGGCAGATTTGGTGATATTATTGTAATTGCTAAATACAACACGCAAAAATCACAATAAATAAATATTATGGAAAAGAGTGAAAAGTGTTCGAAACAATGTCATAAACGGACTAAAGTGTCAAACCTAAAATTAGTTACCAACAGCTCAGTTTTGCGAATGCCGCGTGTGAGAGAAGGAAAATCAATTGCACGTCCAAAATTATGTGTTACACTGGAGGGTCTACGAGACATAAAAAGCATTTATCTTGCTTTGCTAATTACAATTTTAGCGTTAGCAAATTGTAAAGTGGCCCACGGTTCTTTTGAAATTGTCGGTTTTGATAGCGTTGCTCCGTTAAAGGTGTTAAAACCATTGAACTTAATGACAAATCTGCTGGCAGAAGAAAACATAAATAACTCGAACACAGAAACAAATGTACTAAAGGAATTGTCAGAAACTGAAACAAGGCAAGTTAGAAAACAATATACATGTATCTGAATAATAATTTTATTGTTACCAATAATGTAATTATTTATATAGCTAGACGACCTTTACGTTTTTAGATGTTAATTAATTTTATGTTTTACAGAGGAACATCACATGCATTTGATTGGTATTTGATAGAAATGTGTGTAAAGAAGTGAAAAGCCTACAAATTATAAATTCCATTTTATCTAGAGTCAGAATCTATATTTCTTAGATACGTAAAATGCTTTCCTCACTCTCTCGGCGGGAATTCATATTGCAAATTGTTGTTCTACAAATGTAAATGAAAAATGTTTTAGGGCTTACATATTTGTAAGCTCCCAAGCATGTTTTGTTTACATTTGTGACTGATTGTCACTCGGTCAGACTTGCCACCTAGTTCGAACTTAAACATATGACATGTTAAGGATAAATATAGTTTAATTTCTTCTTCAAATGTCATAAGAAATAAAAAGAAATTGCATTCCACTCGTGTCGTCATTATTTTGCATAAAACTCAATTTTCGCACTGTTAAATTGATAATAATATACCATATATTTAGTATATATACATATATAAAACGATAGGCGATCGCCCCGACTATAAAGATCTGAATAGATACTAAACACAGCAGTTCGTAGCCTGCCGGATAAAGGGTCTACTATTTTCATTTAGAGCTGACTGCTTAATCAAAATATTGAAATATAATGCGTACAAGGTCCATTTAAAAAGTTCCCTCTTATATATATGCCTCTTATAAATATTCCAGATGTAAACGAGTATATTAGTTTTATGCAATGCACTTTTAAAGCTATGCTTAATTATAATAGATGATGGAGATAATGGAGTTGAGGATCATACATTTTTTCCCCCCCTTTAGTGCTTTCTATGATGATTTACACGTATAAGGTAATATGTATATACAGACATAATATGTATTATGTAATATGGATAATATGTATTATGTAATATGTATATACAAACGCATCATCGTATCGGAACATACTATATTTACATATACCTACGTATTTGAGCTTACGCATATGTATCTAATACACCAGCACGAATAATACGTGTTTCACGACCCACTAGCAACATATAAACAATCTCAGTTCTCAGTTCTACTTGTGTGCGATACCGATAACCATATTTATTTTTTTATTCTGTGAAGGCTGGCTGTGACTCAATATTCTTGGTCTTATCACCGCACAATACACGCTCTTCCACATACATAGATAGATGTATGTATGTACTTGTGTGCAAACTCCACATACATATGCACATATGTATGTATGTACATACTTCCAAGCGAGAATATCTGTTTACTTGCTTTTAGATATTCGCCTAGTTTAGTTGACTTGTTGCCTTATAAATCGGAAAAATCTGAATCCGCTGAAGTAAAAGAATTAAGGTCACAAATCCAGTCGTATTTCCCTACGTGTGCATATGTGTCCATGTATGTATATATTTATGCAGTTTGAGCATTCCAATACATAGACATCCATATAAATTGGAAGAGTGATTTTTATGTATGTTCACGCCTATATAAATTATAAAAGTAGCATAGCCAATACATAAAATCATATATATGTATGTATGTGTGTATTGTAATTATAGAAATATGTCGTGTTTTTCTATGAATGTACGGATGCATGTATGTATTTATATTTGCATCGCCTATGTTTTGGCTGCCAAATCTATTTTAAGTATGAAAAGTATTGCCATATATATATATATATATATATATATATATATATATATATATATATATATATATATATATGTGCTGTGTGTGGGTGAACATAAAATGGTAAAAAGCTAGACAGTAAAAGCATTAATTAATTTCTAGTTGATATTTTTAGTATAGCCTTGTGCTTTGACTATATTTCTCTGATTTCTATAAAATCAATAGGCTCACTTTAATAAAAAGTTACTCTCCACACTCCTTGAAACCGACATACTATGTTCAAATGGATATTAAATTAGTATTGTGTTAAGTTGGGGCACAAACCGGAAAATAGAAATAAGCTGGATTGATTATGTAACCTTATCGACTAGCTTAGTCGCGCACGATCGATATTGTTTAAGTTATTTAAAGTTATTACATACTGAATAAGCAAAACGAATTGTTCATGGCATTAATAATAATTTACCACGAAAGTGTATTTTATAAAAATATTAGTATTTTAGGGTATTAAATATGCCAAAGCATGCTCAATTTTTACTTATTATACCCTGATCCCATTAAAAATGGGAAATCAGGGTATAATGGTTTTGCGAAAAGTATGTAATAGGCAGAAGGAAGCTTCGCAGACCCCATAAAGTATATATATTCTTGATCAGGACGAGGAGCTGAGTCGATATAGCCCTGTCCGTCTGTCCGTCCGTCCGTCCGTCCGTCCGTCCGTCCGTCCGTATGAACGCCTAGATCTCAGAAGATATAAGAGCTAGAGTTTTCAAATTTTGTATGCATCTCATGTATACCATACGCAGTACAAGTTTATCTTTTTTTTCGATAACTCATCCGATTTCTTTTTTATCGAGAATAATCGATAAATTCATTTTGTTTATTCAGCGTAATAATGATAATTTAAGACCTAGAGACTTCAGATTTGGTGTGTACATACATCTGATAAATACGCAATTTTAGTCATTTGCAAATTTTGGATACCGCGCCCCCTTTGCCCCTAATTTGTATTTTAAGTACTAGAGACTTGTGCTTTGGAATGTATACACATTTGCACATTATGATCACGGTCTGAAAGTTTCATGAAGATAGTCCTACTACAAGAGAAATTATTCAGCAACAAAATTCTCATAGTATTTCCCACACTGCAGCGCAGCCCAAGCGCAGTCGCTGCTTACTGCGCAGTTAGCAGAGCTCGTGCTTATGCGTGCGTGAATATCAGCTCTTTGTAGGGATCAGGGTATCTCCTAGTCGAGCAGTCTCGACTAGAGCTTCCTTACTTGTTTACTTTGTTATACTATTTTAAAGGGCTTGTTAACTTCTATCGGTTTGAGACAATCCTCTAAAAAACTGCAAATTACCGCAAACATTTATACTAATGACTCATTCTCGTGCTGATTCTTAGCCATTGCCAGTTTGAGTGCGAGCTAACAAATCAGGTGCACACACATTCACACAATATAGGTGGATAATGCGCAATACAAACACGAGTATAAGCTTACGCACAAATATGTATAAACATGCATACATATATGAATGCATGATTATGTATGTGCTTTTTTTTGGCGAAGCCGCACTAAAATCAATGCATACGTAGTATATATACATACATATGTACATATGTACATATGACCATGTTCTTATAAAACGTTGAAAGCTATCAAACACAACAATATTGCGGTAGTTCTTAATTTTGTTTCACTGTACAGTCCAAACAAATCTGGATTGCGTCGGTTTAAGCAAGAATTTTATTTATATATATTTTTTTTTTATGTTTGCCTTGCGTTTCGTTCTCCGTACTTATGCCAATATAATGAGTGACCCCTTAATTGTATGTATGCTCACGTGCATTAGCGTGTGTATGTGTGTATGTAATTCGCAATTCCATCATTTTAATTAGATCTATGAGTAGCTGTAGATTTAAATCCTGATATCCACTTGTACATATGCACATATGTATGTATGCATACACTTGCTATCCTTATGTAAATACCTACATATGTAAGAATTTATACCCTGTTGTAAAACATAATTGTTTTTAGGTGCTTAGATTCTTCAAATATAAATCCATAAATAAATATTTACAAATTTACAATCATATTTGTATGAATCATTAATTGTGAATATTAAATGGGACAAAGCGATAAGTTGAATTGAATTGAATATCTATGAATGTATCTTGCTTTCCGTGGTGTTTTGTTCGAGTTTTGTCTTTCCTTTGTTTTTATCTTCTGTAACGTTTTACGTCTTCCCTAAGAATCGATAAATATGGCTGTGGCAGCAACGGCTCTCCCACTGTCTCACGTTAAGAACTAATTGATTACAAAAAAATTGATTTAGCTTGAAAACCTTTCAGTTGCTGACTGCGCAATACAACAATACAATATATTTTATAAACGAACTAATTTGTATGGTTATAAAGTCATTAGCTACAATATTGTTGGATATATAGAATACTTTCTAGTCAGTAGCACATTCTATATTTGCATAATAAGCTTAAAAACTGTAACTAAAATATATATGTTTAATATTTATGTACATATGTATAGGTATGTGTGTGTCTATTCCAGAGTTGTGTTGACGCATGTTCATACATACGTATGCACGCACCTATATCAATTTACTGCAGTATACAGAGTGTATGTATGTATGTACGTATGTTAGTGCTTCGCATATATTTCAAATTCTTTTGGGAAAGGGCGCACACGAACAACAATAGATTCTTTATGAAAATGGTAGGAAAACGACATATTCTAAATAAATGCAATTACGAAAATTATAATTCAAGTGCAACCTAATTCTCTAATACTCTGTTCCAGGTTTAATAACTAATAAAAAGAGACCTATTAATAGGTTTGTAGCTCTCATGAAACATAAATAAAAAAGGATAAGAGTAGAATGCATTTTTTCCTCCTGGTAATAGTACTAATAAAGAAATAACATGTATGTTGATAAAAATTGGTGCATTTATTTAATCTATATCTATAAATTCATTTAATATTCATTTAATATTAATGTTTTTGTGAAAAGTATGTAACAGGCAGAAGGAGGCGTGGCAGACCCCATAAAGTATATATATTCTTGATCAGGGCGACGAGCTGAGTCGATATAGCCCTGTCCGTCTGTCCGTCCGTCCGTATGAACGCCTAGATCTCAGAAGATATAAGAGCTAGAGACTTCAAATTTTGTATGCATACTCATGTATACCATACGCAGTACAATTTTATCTTTTTTTCGATAACTCGTCCGATTACTTTTTTATCGCGAATAATCGATAAATTGATTTTGTTTATTCACCGTAATTTTAATACTTTTAGACCTGGAGACTTCAGATTTGGTGTGTATATACATCTGATCAATACGCAAATTTTGTCATTTACAGATTTTGGAAACCACGCCCCCTTCGCCACCAATTTGTAAAAAGTACGTATTTTAAGTACTAGAGACTTGTGCTTTGGAATGTATACACATTTGCACATTATGATCACGTTCTGAAAGTTTCATGAAGATAGTCCTACTACAAGAGAAATTATTCAGCAGCAAAGTTCTCATAATATTGCCCACACTGCAGCGCAGCCCAAGCGCAGTCGCTGCTTACTGCGCAGTTAGCAGAGCGCGTGCTAGTGCGTGCGTGAATATCAGCTCTTTGTAGGGATCAGGGTATCTTCTAGTCTAGCAGTCTCGACTAGAGCTTTCTTACTTGTTATACCCTGAAGCCATGAAAATGGGAAATCAGGGTATAATCGTTTATTAAAATGCATGTAACAGGCAGAAGGAGGCTTGGCAGAACCCATAATGTATATATATTCTTGATCAGGGCGACGATATAGCCCTGTGCGTCTGTTCGTCCGTCCGTATGAGCTCCAAGTTCTCAGAAAATATAAGAGCTAAAGACTTGAAATTTTGCTTGCATACTAGTGTACACCATACGCATTAAAACTTTATCATATATTGTCGATAACTCATCTGATTTCTTTTTTATTGAGAATAATCAATAAATTGATTTTGTTCATTCCGCATCATTTTAAAACTTTTAGACCTGGAGACTTCAGATTTACTGTGTACATACATCTGATCAATATTTTGTAATTTACAGATTTTGAATACCACGTCCCCACAATTTGTAAATTTGTATTTTAAGAGAGACTTTTGCTTTAAAATATACACACTTTTGAACATTATGATCACGTTGTGAAAGTTTCATGAAGATAGGTCCACTACAAGAGAAATTATTCAGAAACAAAATTCTTATAATATTGCCCGCAGTGCAGCTTAAGCGTGGTCGCTGTTAACTGCGCAGTTATGCGTGCATAAATATCAGCTTCTTGTATAACAATATATATTTTACTTATTTTCGAACATTTCGAATTTAAGTCTTTGATATGGTTTAAAGTATTGAATTTATTCTAAATTTAATGCAGTCTCAAATTGTCTCTATCTGGGAAACCTTTTAGAACACGTTCCTATATAATTTAGCACACATAAACGTCCGTGATGTATACATGATCGAATGAGATATATGAAGCACGATAGCGGTATGTTGATAATAAAGTTATATGCGATAAGAAAAAACTTGTTATGACGCAAGCTGAAATCTTCCGAAAGTTTCAAATAAGATTATCTTTCTGGATGCAGCTCAAGCTAGTAATTTCTGGTAAAATCATTAATTTAGTATGTTGAGAACTATTTATGAAAAGAACTCAATTGGTTTTGATGACCAAAATGCTTAAGTAGGGGCTGACCTTATCAAAAAATTAAGCCCTTATACAATAGTCAAGTGGCTATTGAATTCGTCATATATATTTTTATCAGCGTTAGCAGCCTGGTATCTGCTATTTGTCTTCCCAATGTTATCTATCTATCTACATAGGTGCACTATAATTTATATATTATTTTTGCCTCTATAATCTAAGGCTGGCATCGGTCTATGCATAAGATATATAAACTAGTCATAGCTGGCTGCTTTACTGATTGATGAATGGCGAAATACTTAGTATAAATATATCTCTTTTCTTATTTCTTTTTCAAGATGTTTAGTTTCTTATTCACCTTTGTCGTCTGTATACATTATTTCATACTTCTTTGAATTAGCAATAAAAAGCGAGACTATTACTGTAAATTAATATTTATTAATATCTTTCTTATTTTTTTTATTTCAATTACCTTAAATAAAGATTTGCATTTACCTTGTACAACAAGTTTAAAATCAATTATTTGGCTATGATTTAGGTTTTGTGGAAAGTTGATTAATTAATTAATATAATTAATTATTATTTCATTTAAATTTTTCTTTCAGAGATCGGAAACGGCGACTGGCTGAGAGTGAAAAAACTTTTCGCATCATTGGACTGCGTTTGGAAGATGATAGTTCTGAGTCCAATGATGGCATACCGAGTGTATTGAGTAATAAGGAACAGACAATTCGAGTTTTCGGTTTAGAATTGCAAAAAAACACAGTTATCGCGTTTACAAGTGAAGAGAATGATTATAAAGGAGCTTGTTTGAAGCCTATTACAGAAATTTTTAAGCCGGACCATGTTGCCGATAGCGGACTTACTGCAACATATACGGTCAAATTTCCGCATTCAAAGAGCGTATTGTATATTTGTGCAAAAATTGACGACAACGGAGTAACTGTGAGTCTTACAGCACTAGTTTCATAATGACTCAAAATCATATGGTATTTCTGATTTTTGTTAACAGCACCAGAGCGCAGCTGAAACCACACCCCTTGTACATCAAGGCAATGACAAATGGATGAGAATCGAAACGCATCAACCACTTTTGCCTATTTGGGTCGCTATTGTGATTATTGTAATATGTTTATGTTTCTCAGCGTTGTTCTCCGGTCTTAACTTAGGTCTTATGGCTTTAGACCGTACTGAATTAAAAGTATGTACTTGAAGTCAAAGCCACCATTAATCGTTTAAAATTTTATAATAATTTATCTCAGATATTACGAAATACTGGCACGGAAAAAGAAAGAAAGTATGCCGCGAAAATTGCACCTGTCAGAGATCAAGGTAATTATCTGTTGTGCAGTATTCTCTTGGGTAATGTGTTGGTTAACTCCACCTTTACCATTCTACTGGATGGTTTGACTTCTGGACTTTTTGCTGTCATATTTTCCACCTTGGCTATTGTACTTTTCGGTGAAATAACACCTCAGGTAGGCATTCAGTTAAACTATATGATTGGATTTTGTAAAAGTAACACGCTGAATCAAATTAATCCATTTTATGATTTTCTTATTAGTTAATATGAAATTTATAAATTCTCAAACGGCTTTACTTTTTATTAATTATCAGAAATAATAGTAATAATGTCTATTTATGTAAGAGTTTGCTATAAATACAGCTCCGTATTAAAAACAAAAAATTGATATTTAAAGTATACTGATATTTTATATATTTAAAGAATCTTTAATACAATTGAAGTTCTCAATTAGCTTCCCGTGTTGTAAAAGCAAATTTCGATATTTTTAATTTTTGAACACACTCCCCCATATTTAACGTTTTGGGTTCCGTCCCCGTCTCCTCAAAATTAAAAATATCTTGAACAGCAGGGTCTGGCTTTACACCCAGTTGGATACTTTTTGGTATAATATGATGACTCACTCTTTCTGCAGAATTTTGAATATGAGTAAACATAATGTAATAGAACGATAAATATGGGCAATAATATTAATAAAATTCAATATTCATTCATTCAATTAGTTTCAAGCGGTACATTCGTATAAGTCTTAAAATGATCACATTTTTGTGTTATAACAATACAGATTCAAATAATTTCTATTATTACTCAATTACGTTTAATAGATATGCTTATACATATCACTTTTATTCTTGAGCAAGATAAGAGGGCCTCTAATAGCTTTAAAGTGACTTGTTTATGCTTTTTGATTAATGTATAATACATATTAATACAAACGAACATGACACCAATGCACACAATGTTAAAACCCAGTTATGCGCAACTACTTTGTATGGTATCTGTCAATCAAATTTATTGTTTATGGTTAGATTACTAAAAATGATATTTTACATGGATTAATTCGAAATACAAAATGGCGTAACTCTTACGTTAATCTATCATTCTTATTTTTAAAATAAAACCATTTTCTACAAAAATTTGTTTATATATTCAAAAAACAAAAAATAATAATATAGGCTGTTTGTTCAAGACACGGTTTAGCTATTGGTGCCAAAACTATATTGATTACCAAAACGGTTATGGCCATAACAGCTCCGCTATCGTACCCAATATCTCGTGTCCTAGATGCATTATTGGGTGAAGAGATTGGTAATGTATTTAATCGTGAACGTCTAAAGGAACTTGTCCGTGTAAGTAAAAAAACTGTCTAAAAGTTTGAATTTTTTTTTATGCTAAAGAAATGATTATGCGCAGGTTACAAACGACGTAAATGATTTGGATAAAAATGAAGTGAATATCATTTCCGGCGCATTGGAGTTGCGTAAGAAAACTGTCGCCGATATTATGACTCACATTAATGACGCCTACATGCTGTCACTGGATGCCGTGCTAGACTTTGAGACTGTATCTGATATTATGAACTCTGGTTATTCGCGAATTCCAGTATACGACGGGGATAGAAAAAACATTGTGACTTTGCTCTATATTAAAGATTTGGCATTCGTAGATACTGATGATAACACGCCGTTGAAGACACTGTGCGAATTTTACCAAAATCCAGTTCATTTTGTTTTTGAGGATTACACTTTAGATATTATGTTTAATCAATTCAAAGAAGGCACGATCGGTCACATCGCCTTCGTTCATCGTGTTAACAATGAAGGCGACGGTGATCCGTTTTATGAAACCGTGGGCCTTGTTACTTTGGAAGACGTTATTGAAGAGCTCATTCAAGCAGAAATTGTCGATGAAACCGATGTGTTTGTTGATAATCGTACAAAAACTCGTCGCAGTCGTTATAAAAAAGCTGACTTCTCTGCGTTTGCGGAACGTCGCGAGGCGCAAACGGTTCGCATTTCTCCTCAATTGACATTGGCAACATTCCAATACCTAAGTACAGGTGATAAATAATAAATAAGCACACATGAATTTGTTATATTATATAACTAACAATCTTACAATATTCTCACATATTTCGTACTTACAGCTGTGGATGCGTTTAAAAAGGATGTCATTTCAGAACCAATCTTGCGGCGATTACTTAATCAAGATATTTTCCACAACATCAAAGCAAAGGGAAAACCGAAAGATGATCCCAGTCTGTTCATATTTACACAGGGTAAAGCAGTTGACTTTTTTGTACTTATATTAGAGGGTCGCGTAGAAGTAACGATTGGCAGAGAGGGACTACTTTTTGATAGTGGTCCATTTACTTATTTTGGTACACAAGCATTGGTACAGAATGTTGTTGTTGGTAAGTGTATACATCTAGAAAATCGAATTAAAATAAATCATTAAAAATTGTGTATCTCGTTATAGACTCTCCAACTCAGATGGGATCGATGCAGTCGTTAAATATGGATTCGAAAATTCGACAAACTTTCGTTCCAGATTACTCTGTTCGCGCTGCTACAGATGTGATATATATTGCAATTAAACGTAGCCTGTACCTAACTGCGAAAAAAGCAACTTTGTTAGAAAAGAGCCGTAAATCGGGCACATTCTCAAGTGAGACAATCGATGACGAAGTCGAACGGTTGCTTCATTCCGTAACTGAAGATGAAAAGCCTCAATTCCTGTCAGCGATGCGGTCATCTAAGCCTAATCGAAGTGTAACATCGTCACCTACTAACAATACTATATCTCATGAGGATCAAAGTAATAGTGCTAGTGGTCCAATTCAAGCTAGTCATAAAATTGGGCCCGAACGAACTGAAGATGGTTCATTTAGTAGTTTGGTTACCTCGGATGTTGCGGGGGATCTTCACAATGGAGAAAACGATGACAGGGATGGAACAACGGCGTTAGCACCGCTCTTGCCAAAACCGGAGGATAACAATGAATCTAGACAAAACAAGCCACAATAGGCTTGGAATTTAGATGCGCAGATTAAATTGTTCATAATATTTTCATTTCAATCACATTTGCTCTAACGTATAGCCGATATACAATTGAGTTTCCTTAAATATTTTTCCTTAACTATTGTTTAACTTACACTTCCTTCAACTTGCAATTTTGTAAAACTCTTAGAGATAAACTTTGTGTACAGCAAATTAATATAACAACCATCAATATGGTGTTTGTTTATTAGATTTTGGTTATTTAATAACTTTATGAACAGATTTGATAATTTTCGAGTGCTAAAAATTATTCACAATTACACATAATAAAATACCTCATAAATTACGTACTTAAGGAGAGAAATGGAGCAGTACTGCTTATAATCCACCCGATGTTTCTACTTCCAATCAAATGACATTATTAAAAATATGTTTATGACCGCAACATTATTAAGAACTAGTACATTTTCTGTATTGTTCAGTGTAAATCCTTAACGGGTTAGGTTTTTTTTTTCATATTACAAGTCAGCCTAAATATATTATTTAACTAACGATATTCCTATACTATACCAATGTGCACAAGTTTTTGTTTTTAATGTTGTTTAATGTTTGCGTTATTTAAAATTATGCGTATTTCTATATTAAATATCCTGCGTCATGTAGAATAACTATATATATTTAATTGGGAAATTGGAAATTTCTCGTTTGTTGTTCATATGATTAAATGTGTTAATTAGCAGTCTATAATGTCTATAAATGAGATGCATAAACATACCTATGTCAACTTAGAATGAATGCATACCTATACGAACATAATGTGTATGGATTTCTATGTACAGGCAGATAAAATTGGTTTTTGCATGTCCATCGCATTTGTTAGTGAAGCTAGATGAATTTTGGCAATAGGTAATATATTTTGAATGATTCTTGCAAAGAACCGTCATTAAATGAAACATGTGCTTGCAATAAATTATACATTTTATAAAATTCATATATTTACTATTAAAATAAACATTAATGTCAATAGAGATACTTTGTTACTTCCTTATATTTACAATATATATTCGTATATAAAGCATTTGCAAATCATTATATTTTCTGGGCATTTGGGCAAAAGTGTATTAAAACGAATAAGAGTTGTTAATAGCCACATCCATTGTGCCAATGCGAAGGGAAGCATGCAAGCTGTAATCAATGTTACCACCGCAACCAAACGCCGATCTATTAAAATCAATAATGAATAATCTCTTCTCAATGGTAATTTAATAGACGACGATTCCGCTATACAGGTTTTGCTCTTTGCTCTTGTGAACTCTCGCCTTTCTGCTTTTCTTCAGTGGCATACGACTTTGTCGGGAGACATTCGAATTTCTCGGTTTCGATATTGTATATTATTATCGGATCAATCATATCTCGTGCTACTATATATGATTAAGCCAATGAACCGAATCAATCTAGCCATGTGCGTCTGTCCGTCCTCCCGTCCATCAGTATGCATGGATGCGTCCATCTCAAAAAATACAAGACCTAAAGACTTGCAATTTTTGGATGTCTGTTAACAGCACGCACAGAATCGAGGTGAAAAATTTAATAAAATACGAAATTTTTTCGTAGGTCCGTGTATATCGCCGCATATGGAGTTTTTATTTGCAAAAATCGATAGCTACTCCCGTTCTTTTGTTAACGCATAATTTGTTATTATAAACTTTTTCCTTTCATGCAGAAAGTCCATCCATTAGAAAAGTTATTAAGCAATTAAGTTCCCATCGTATGCCCACACGCACGAGATGTGCGTGTTTCCATGCGTGCGTTCCTATGTGTAGCTGTGTGTGTTCGTGAGTGCATGTGGTTTTTCTTATGTAACCAGAAATATGAGTTCCTCGGAGGGTTCAGTGGATCTCGTAGTCGAGCAGTCTCGACTTGAGTTTTCTTACTTGTTTGTTTCTAAATTTTTAGCACTATTGAAGGTACAGAAGTGAAATTTGGTATAAGATCAAAAGGGTATAGCGGTATGCCACAAAAACTTATATCTCCAACAGTTTTAGACTAGATGCTTCAAATTCTTATGCTTGCGTCACATACATACATATACAAAGAAGCGTAATAGACATTAGCACGACGGAAGAAACCATTTTAAGGCATTAATTAATATATAGATATATAAAGCTTCTTGCTTCTAGAAAAGGTAAAATATTAAAAATTAACGAGGGGACTAAAATAAATACAATACTCATAATTATTACATTTTTTTCCAAAAGAGCAGTTTTAACTAAATATAGTGATTTCTGAATTAGAACGGCAAAAATTATCTCGATTGCACCCTGTATACCCCTTCGATATGAATTTGTATCGATATTGTGTTCCTTATATTAATTGAAATCGTTAATCGTTTGCGGAACTATATAAATATAGTCTCACTAAGATTGCTACTAATTAACTTCCAAAATAGTATCAGGTCAAAATTTAATAATTATCTGTTCTCACATTTTGTGTGGTGCATGAATGTCTGAGAAATATTAATATTATTATATATATTCATATTTAGGGACTATCATCACTAACAATGTTTAGTGCTATTACTTTGTGGGTAATCGTCAGGGCTGCAAAAAATGTCTACATATTTTATCGTATAAATTAGTTCTGGAGTTTACAATAAATAAAAATGTATAGGGGGAATAAGTCGCAAGGGCGTTCGGGGAAAAACTGCTCTCGACCACCAGGACTGAAAGGCAGAGACATTGGCATATACTACAGAGATCTTGCACGACAGCGTGCGAACTCAGACACCAAAAATGAGCTCAAAATCAATTTGAGTTGCGATGTTAGCGTTCCGCCTGGCGTTATTGAGCGGGTCAATGAATACATGGATCAGTTTAAGGCAGCCCGGGAAGCTGGGCATAAGCAGTTGGATGAGGATTTCCAGCAGCAGTTTCACCACATGTTAAGTATGAATTTCGATGCCTTCATAGAAGACACAAAAAAACAGAACAAAGACTTGAATTTACAAAACAGAAGCCTAGATGCCCACCTTATGGAGAAACAAAAGGAGCGCCTTCAAAATGCAGACTTTCGAGCGCGCTACGAAGATCGTATGAAATTGCCCGCAATGGGTCACGCCGCAGAAATCATCGACGCTGTGGACAAGAATCAAGTTTTGTTAATAGTGGGTAGCACCGGCTGTGGTAAGACGACGCAGGTTCCGCAGCTTCTGCTAGACGATTGCGTAGAAAAGGGAATAGGAACCAGCTGCCGTATCGTGTGTACGCAGCCTCGCCGAATCTCAGCCATAACAGTGGCCGAGCGCGTTAGTTATGAGCGTGTGGAACCAATTGGCCATTCTGTGGGCTACCAGATCCGCCTGGAAAGCCGGAAGCCTCGTGAACGTGCCTCTATAACGTACTGCACCACAGGAGTGCTCTTGCAGCAGCTTCAATCTGATCCGTTGTTGCGCAGCGTGAGTATACTTTTCCTGGACGAGATACACGAGCGAAGCATTGAGACAGATTTGCTTATGGCATTGCTTAAAATTATACTGCCTCACCGACCCACTTTGAAAGTTATATTAATGAGTGCGACAGTCCGGGAGGAAGATTTCTGTAACTATTTTAATAGATGCCCAATGTTTCGCATAGAAGGTGTTATGCATCCGGTCGAAGTTTTATACCTAGAGGATATACTCGCTATGACAGGTTATCAATTTGACTGCCGGAACAATAAACGGGCCCGTGCCCGTCTGGATCCGTCAGAGCACAGAATCATGATCGAGCCATATATACGGCAGGTGCGCGACAGGTATGATAGCAAAGTTCTTGAACAGCTGCGAGTACCACATTCCGAAGGTTGTGAGGACATCGAGTTCATTGCGAGTCTCATATATTATATATGTAACAACAAATCAGATGGTGCTATATTGGTCTTTGTGCCTGGATTCAATAAGATATCACAGTTAAATAACACACTAAGAAATCCACGTTCACCTTTGGGACAGCGCTGGCGCAACCATTTACTTATCTTTCCACTGCATTCAATGCTGCCTTCGGTGGAGCAACAGTCTGTGTTCAGGCCAGCCCCCAAAGGCAAACGAAAAGTAATCATATCCACTATTATTGCCGAAACTTCAGTAACCATTGACGACGTTGTTTACGTCATTAATACGGGCCGAACCAAAGTAACTGACTATGACATTGAGACAAACATACAATCTCTTGAGGAATGCTGGGTGACGCATGCAAACACGCAGCAGCGCAAGGGGCGCGCGGGCCGTGTGCAGCCAGGCGTCTGTTACAATCTGTTTAGTCGGGCACGAGAGGCTCTGATGTCAGAAGTGCCAACTCCGGAGATATTGCGCTGCAAACTGGAAGCGATCGTACTCAGTCTCAAAGTACTACACATCGATGATCCTTACGCATTGTTTCAAACAATGATCAATCCACCTGCTCAGAGGACCGTGAGCACAGCCATTAATCTGCTCAAACGGTAAGTAGTATTAATTTCTTAATAGCGATTATAAAATTGTATTGGCTCCAACCAGGATAGAAGCGCTTGACATTGATGGCAAGCTGACGCCGCTGGGCATGCATCTAGCGAAGCTTCCAATTGATCCGCAAGTGGGTAAAATGATTTTAATATCTGCGCTTTTCCGTTGTGTGGATCCCATTACATCCGTCGCAGCTGTTCTTTCCTATAAGAATCCGTTCTATACGCCCTTGGGTCAGGAGCAGCGGGTCGACCAGGCCAAGCGCAAGATGGCCCAAAGGATGCATAGTGATCATCTAATGATACATAGCACAATTTGCAACTACCGCGAAAGCTTAGAGAACCATAGTGATCGCGACTTTTGCTACAACAACTTCCTCAGTCACATGACGCTTCAGCAGCTAGAACGTATGAAGTCTCAATTTTCTGAGCTCCTCAGTAACTATAAGTAAGTATTATTACACGTGATGATCATAAAAATTAGTAATCGGGGTGTGTCAATGCATATAAGAGGCATCATGTTCCTAATAAGTGTATTTATATATGTATATGGTATTGTCAGAAATATAGAGGAAAAGAAAAAGCTCACAACGCATGAAGCAATTATATGGTGAAACAAAATATAAGCTGCAGATTGCTTATATTTATTACTCACTTTGCCTATAGGTTCCTGACTTCAACGAACTGTTTGGACCAATCATCTAACATGAATTCTGAGAAAATTCCCCTGCTTCGTGCAATTATTGGAGGTGGTCTCTATCCCAATATGGCGCATTTGCGGTAAACTCTAGTTGAAAACTCGTTCTTAAAATTAATATATAATTTAAATTTTCTAAATAGTAAAACACGACAAATAAAAAATCGTGTTCGTGCGATTCACAATATGACGACCGACGATGGGCGTCGTGTAAATTTTCACCCCTCATCGGTAAACAGCGGTGAGACAGGATTTGACTCAAACTATTTTGTGTACTATCAGCGACAGAAGTCAACAGATCTCTATTTGCTCGACGCTACAATGGTGTTCCCGATGGCACTTATTATTTTTGGCGATGGCGTCGAAACTGGCGTCGTAGATAATAGGCATTATCTGTCCGTAGCCCAGACGTACTAGTAAGCTTATGAAATGTGCATATTATAGATTATTTTCTTACGATCTCGATTTCTCTTTTTTTTAGTTTTAAATGCAGTCCAGAAACGGTATCGGTAGTGTTGAATTTACGTTCAAGTTTGCAACTCTTGTTGCTTGAGAAAGCTTTGCATCCAGCGCCAATCGAGGAAAATAGCGATGCTGATAAATTAATCAAGTAGGTGCTACTTGAAAATAAAAAAATTAGATTAGATAAACTTTTAAATTTTTTTACGTTGTTCTTAACGAAACTATTATATTCATTCTTTTTATAGAGCCATTGAACTTCTACTTTCCATTGATGAAAAAATGGATGATGACTACGAAATCATGTCGGATGAGATTGACAACATTTAAATGAACTATTGCCGAGAATAGGGGTATTCAGATCTGATCAAATTAATGTGAAATATACTATTGAATTGAAGTTATTAACTTATGTTACCAAAATATATTTGTTTATATATCAAAAATTATATAAATTTAAGATATCAGATAATAATATCGCTTAAGCCTAATTATCTTCAAGTAGACGAAATGCGTTGCGTGAACGTTGTATCTGGTCATCGAATTCCTCTTCATCTGCGTTGGTTTCATCGTTAGAACTGTCTTCGCAATAGCTATCTCCACCTGTAATAAAAGCGTGGATAAAACCATTCATCGAGTATATTGTGCTTAACTCACTGTCTGAGCAGGTGGAAGATGTATCTTCATTAGTTTCGCTGTCCAGCTCATAGTTATAAGCTTGATATTTTTTAACATTGGCCACATCAGGATGTTCACTCCAGCTTTTGCGGTTGTTATAATAGCCAGGTGGAAAAAGCTGAAATATTAACTGCTGCTGTCCGGATAGACACATACGTAAAATGTGATTAGCGGCACGATAACGATCAGGGTGAGCAGCCTTAGCGGTTAGAAATCCCCGTTTATACGCCCATGCATCCGCGATAGCAAGAGCAGACCACTCGTCATACTCTTCTGGCAGATGTAAGCGCAGTAGCTGGGGTAGGTTTACGTGCTCAGCCAGCAACTTGAGAGAACGGTAAGGCACTTGCAACTGGGAGATGGGAAAGCTGCCAAGCAGCACTTGCAAGCTCTTTGGTGTGCTAGAAGGAAAGACAAGACCCGGACAGTCGCACACACGTACATTCGGTACTAGGAATATGGTTTGGAAATGTTTGGTGTGACCTGGTGTACGGCTAACACTGACAACTTTACGCCCTTTTAGGGCATTGATCAGTGATGATTTGCCAACATTTGGAAAGCCGATGCATCCAATGGTCAAAACGCCGCTGTTGTATTTCACATGCTGATGTGGTGTAGTTTCGGTGACATTACTAATTTTCAATTCTCCTTGGCTATTTGTGGTTGCTTCGGTTTCATGGTGCAACTCGTCGGTGCACATATCATCACGAATCTTTTGCTGCCATGCTGAGAGATCTACATCGCTTTGAACAATTTTTTGACACTCTCGATAAATATTATGCACTCCTTCCATACTTTGTTGATGAGCACGTTGGCAGCGACTACGTTGAGCGCCTTTTTGGCTACGCACTGAATACGATGCGAACAGCACCACCGGAAGCTCTGGGTAACGCTCATTGAAATAATGTCGCCAGGCAACGACAGACTCTGCTGCGACTAGATCCACTTTATTAAAGATCACAATTGCTTGTTTCTTTATCGTGTGAATAATATAATCATATAAAGATGGTGGAAACATCAGTGAAGCATAGCGAATGTCCACAATAATTAGTAAAATATCTGAGAACTCAAGCACACGCCAAAGCTGACGCCACGTTTCCAAGTTTAACTCGAAAAGGGAATGCTCCTTGAGATTGTTGCGCTCCTTTTTTTGTAGCAATTCGTCAACATACTCCTGCAAGACCATCATCGCTTAACCAGTTTTTATATAATTTACCAATTAACTTACCTTGAAATATTTATTTTCATTGCGGTCTAATTGGTCTTTGCTTTGATCAAATGTCCAAGGTGGACGAACTGGAAAATCGTATGTCTCAAAATAGCGCTCATCGATCTCCCTTTGAATAGGCATTAGGACATCTAGTGGACGAAAGCCCTCCTGTTTCATCAGCTCTAATTCCTTTTTGCTTTCTTGTATGAATTGAAGATTGTAACGGTTTACATTCTTGTTACGACCACCGCGTGTTAAAGGCTGTTCCATGAGCTTCTTATCAATTGTTCTCTCTGGTGCATCGCTGGGGTTGGGTTGACCTAATGGTCTTGTTATTAATTTTGTAATGTTATTGCACGAATACAATGACTTACCTTTTGCGCAGCGTTTTTGTTGTATCTGATCCTTCTTCTTTTTGCCGCTAAAAGCAACTTTTCGTCTCTGTTGCGGCATCTTTAAATTAATTAATTTCAATTCAATTCTTTAATTGCTCTTCCGTATAGTAGCTGACGCAGAAATAACACAAGCTAACGCAAAAAAGAGGCGAGTGACTCAATTGTAACTTGTTCACAGTAGAACATTGTTAATTTGAGACTTACGGATTTTCATATTGAAAAACAAATGCTTGTTTATGTGACTGCCATCGACTTGTATTTATGGGAATTCCATTTCATTATACGGCATACGCATTATTTGGCACACGCAGTTGCAGCCAAATACTTTTTAGCGGGTTAGGCAATGACTGAAAAATATTTTCAATTAACAGTGCACAACAGCTGACTTAAGACTTAAATTGTTGCTGTAAAAACCGGAATATATGTATGTATAACTACTGTACATACATGTGTGTAGTATGTTAGCACTAAACATGTTGTATGTTTATAACCACTAACCATACAACATGGTTAGTGTTATAACATAAAAATTATGTTGTTTGTGTTAAGAGTGGGATGCTAAAAATTTGTGAAATCGCAGTCCATTGTAAATATTCAATCTTGCGGCAGCTCAAGCCATTTATCACGCTTGCTGAATATTTTATTTATTGAATTTATATAAAGAGAACTGCAATTAATTTCGTTATATTTTATTATTCAACAAATATAATATAGGAAATGTGAATTCATTTTTAAGCTGAAGTAATGTTCCTAAATTTCTCTATTTCTTAATACGATTTTATTGAATGTATTATTGAATATAAATTTGTGATATTTTAAGGCTGCAGTACAAACATATGTATGTATGTTATGCTACTGTTAAAGAACATTTGTGATAAGTACCTTTGTGCTAGCACTGGCGATCTTGGTACTGTTCAAAGTGCATCGTCTAGTGGGTAGAGAAAGGTTTTTCAAATGCCATTAGGGGGTGTTAAGGTTTTAGAATTTGTGGGACTAGCTCCTGGCCCATTGTGTGGCAAAATACTCGCAGATTTTGGTGCTAGCGTAACCCGCATAGACAAGGTATACACATATTGAATTAGAATTGTAGTTGGTATACACTTACAATATTGTTTTAGGTACTGGATAATTCGTTTGATGTACTGCACCATGGTAAGCGCACTGTAGTCGTTGATCTAAAAAAGACAGCAGGTCAGCAGATTGTCAAACAGCTTGCTCGAAAATACGACGTCATAGTTGAACCATTTCGGCCCGGAGTCATGGAAAAACTTAATTTGGGCCCTGATGTATTGTGCTCCGCCAACCCACGTTTAATTTATGCTCGTCTCACAGGATTTGGACAACACGGTCGACTTGCGCCACGTGCCGGGCATGACCTGAATTATGCAGCCATATCTGGAGTGCTTTCCATGCTGGGCCGCGAGCATGAGAAACCAACGGCGCCGATCAATCTCTTGGCTGATTTTGCTGGTGGAGGCGTTATGTGTGCATTGGGTATCTGTTTGGCATTATTGGAACGTTATAAATCTGGAAAAGGTCAGGTTGTGGATGCAGCAATGGTTGATGGTGCTGCATATGTCGCCAGCTGGTTATTTATGTCCAGGAAGCTCGACATTTGGAGTCAACGGCAACAACGTGGAACAAATCTGCTCGATGGCGGCGTTTTTTTCTACGACACTTACGAAACAAAAGACGGCCTTTTTATGTCGGTGGCGGCACTGGAGCCGCAATTTTTTAGTTTGATTAAGGAGCGATTGAATTTGCCGCAGGAATTATCGCAATATGGGGAAGAACATCAAGTCCTAGGTAGACAGCTATTATCGGATATATTCCTAACAAAAACGCAAGCCGAATGGTCAGAAATATTCGAAGATATAGATGCTTGTGTCTATCCTGTGGTGGATTGGCAGCAAGTCCAGCACCATGACCACAATGCTGGACGTCAATCTTTTGGGCGAGTTGAAAATAATTGGGCACCCCGTCCGGCACCGCGCTTAAGTCGCTCGCCTGGTGAACTACGCTCGAACACACAATTTGATGTAAAGAACTTCTTGGATGAGCTGGAGATAAAACCTGAGAAACTGCGCCAACTGCAGGATGAGGCAGTATTGATATTGCCGAGTAGGCCTAAACTGTAGTTAACTATAAATAAAAGTCGATATAATAAATTTTTCTTGCATTCAAAATACTTTTATTTTCCTTGCATACAAACACAAATACATTTCTTATTCGTCACGTACAAACTATCAGTCATCCAGTGCTTAAGATCAATAATTTAAGCCGCAATTTAAACATACTTTTCTCTTAACAAAAAAATTCTCATTTTTACGGTATAGAAATCATATTACGGTTTCATTTATACCATTCGATTCAAGAACAATTTGACCAGACGAGTAATTTATATTCGGATTCACACTCTTCACGCATGCTACATAATTCGCACACACGCTTTATGATAAATGACAATAAAGAAGATACACAATACTCACTTAAATATTAAACATTTTTATTTATATTTATAATCCATTGTAAGCACCGCGCGTCAGCGTAACCTTTTCATAATAATATCATACATCCGTACATTCCCGTATTTGCTATGTATACGTATTTGCACTTGTAAATGTATGTATATGAACCTGCAATATGCATACAGACATTGTTTTTACTATTCTTTTATGTACGTTGTGTTGTGTAAATTTATCTATTTTCCTGTTAGTTTGTATCGTACGTCTCGCGTAAAGTAATTAATGATAGTCCTTATGTAGTTGTAAGTAATTATGTATGTATTGTATAAGTAGAAAGTCTCAGTTCTCAGTATAAAATCAGTACCATATGTTTCGTTTCAATTTGTTTTGTTTTGATCTCTTTCACTGTCATTGCTTTTTTTTTCTAATTTGTTATTCTTTTTTTTTTATATATTATTCTTGATTTGTATTCTTACAAAACAAAATATTATTTTACATTGCTCAGCTGCGCGTGGTGCTTTTTACACACATAAATCACATACATGCATTCACTCTTACACATGCATTCATGGAACAGAACACGATTCAATTTGATCTAAAAGTATTCGTTCTTATATACTTAGCGACTAATTTCTTTTATGCATATTAATGTAAAAAGCAGACCGACCATTTAAATTAACATTATTCACGTTTAAACTCATTTGTGAATCTGGAATGATATCAACACACACTCACGCACATTCATCAGTCATAGTCTCGCACACCCCCAAGCGTACATATTTTACAATGTAGATGTATATACAATATTTGTGCAGGATCAGCATTACTCTCAAATTCGCTTCCAATTAAAATACATCAGATTTCATCATTATCATCACACATGCGCACAAGTTCATCACTCATACAAAATGTGTTACCTGGAAATAGGTACGCAAAAGTTATTGTCATTTCTATTTGTAAAGCATTTAAAGGAAACTTACGTTCGCCAACGTGTCATAAATTTTCAATTGGCTTTAGTTCTCATACATGATGTAGTCCAAAATTGAAGCCGCCAGGACACATTAGCAAAATCCGTCATCAGTGTTTTTAAGACTTAAAATATTACTAATCTAATTATTTTGGCAATTCAAATTGAGTGTATATAGTTGAAATATGTAATTTTTGACGAATTATTATATAGATTGAAAGGTAAATTATTAAAGAAATATAACTGAACTGAACGATTTTACTTTTGGACGGCAGTGTGATAGTTAAAATCATTCAAAATAATAAGATATTATAAAATTCATTTTGGTTACTTATGAATGCAACTAACGCTGAATTATGTTTAAGTTACTCTAACTGAATGCTTCACGCAAATTTACTTTCAATCTATATTGTAAAATATTTCAAATTCCTAAAAAGATCAGAAAGCTGTTAAAAGATTTTAAACGGGGATTTCTCACATTGAAGTTTTGTTTTACTTTATTTAAGTATATTTCTTGTGTTAAATAATTGCTGAGAAAAATGTCTATGACGAAAGATAAAAATAAGTTTAGTCTTTAATAAACTCGCGTCATGTCGTATGTCCTAACCAGTAATATACTTGCTCGTATGTTGTCTATATATCCTAAATTAATGTATATGTGTGTATGTATGTAGGTATGTATGCATGTATGTAAAGTGAAGTACTGTAGTGTTACCCTGGTCCGTTTTCGTTAGTCTAGTAGTGCTTTGTTTGTTTGTTTGTTTAACTATATATACGATTCAATATGACGCTGCAGGTATTTGTTCGGTTGTTACTGTATTCGTTTTTTATTTCACAATTGTTTCATATTGATTTCGTATTTAAAATTATTTGAAAATCAGGCGCTGGACTGAATAATATTGACAGTTTTATGTTCTATATAAAAATTGAATCGCTTTAAAAGCCTATGGCGCTTTCTTTTTTGCAATTGTATGGGTTTCCCTATATTGTGTTTTCATGATTGGGATTTGTTATTTATCATTTAGATTTCATAACAAATTGGCGTCCGTTTAAAATCTTTTTCTTTTCTTTTTATCTTTTTTGGTGTTCATTAATTTGTGTTTGGTATATCGTCCACTTTGAAATTTGCTTATAGCTAGTCATTCATCTTATTTATTGGAAATTTGCTTAATGATCTCTAGAAAAAACTTACATTTAGTAATATCACACAACACGCCACACTCGCGCGCATTTGAAGTGTTTTTATATATAAGGAGTGGTTCTCGCTCATAACACTTCAATCACAAACCATATAGTTTCAGTTCAGACATCCACATACCTCAGATTCACACTGTAACTAGATATGGAGATTAGTAGCAATTAATAAAGCATTCATTTATAATCATTTCATACATTGTACACAAGCATTCCTATGGTTCATTCATAAGTTATCAGTCACACACAAATATTTTCATACTCGCATATTTGTTCACTCGCAGACTTACACATACAGTAACACACTTACACATTTTCTCAGAGACTGGAAGTGAAGCTCCTAGTTGCATTTTGAAGTACGTCATTTTATATACGTCTATAACTAAGAGTTTCATTCCCGCAAATCAATTGGTTGATTTCTTCTTTTTTCATTTACAAAGATTTATCTTATAAATTATGTTGCAGCCGTAAGATAATTTGTATACAATATTATGTATTTCTATGTAGTTTTAAATTATTATCGGGTTTAATGTTATTTTATAAATTGATACCGATTTTTACCTTACATTAACAATTTTATAGAGACATGATAATAATTTTGAATAACATTTTTTTTGTTTGCACTCCCTTTTGCTTGTGTAATGTATATAATCGGATTCTTTTTGTGTCATTCTGGAATCGTTGTGCTAATAAGCTGCTTAAATGTTAAGTTGTCATAATGCTTATGATGTAGTTGGTTGGACTGTAGTAACGCTTCTTAGGAAATATCAAATTTACTAAAGATCTCACACAAAAATAACAATATAAATATCATAATCATAGCAGGATTTGGCTTACAATTTAATTTAAAAACAAAATTGTCTTAAATTTTAAGCGTCGCACAGCAACAATAAATCGGACAAACAAACTTGCAGATAGAATTTTCGAATTCGGACTGAACTGTAAAAAATGTGGGAATTACAAAATGAATGTTGAGTGAAATTATTTCTTACGAACAATTAAATACAAAAATTTACTTACCAGTTTGGCTGCGTACACACATTGGGGTGGGAATAGATTAACACCTAAACGCCTATTTTACTGGGCTATAACTTGACTGTTAATTTTCTTGATCTCCTTGGCCGCCCATGTACAGAGCATTTTGGTACGTTGACCCTTGGAGCGCTTGCCTTCAGCCAAGAAGTGGGTGATAATATCATCATCCAACAACGGGTAGAGACGTGGACCAAAAGATGTACATAAATCCCCAATGAATCCAGCGACACTTGCCACCATTAAATCTGAGACTTCACGGTCTTGGGCAATGCGCTTGATAAAGGAAATGATATGCATCAGATGAGGCTCCATGTGGAACACATCTGGATTGGCCGTTTGCTCGACTCCTTTAAGACCTTGAATGATGCCGGTGTATGCTTCTAGAACACTTTCACGCAATTCATTTATGTATTCTGTCATGTGGTAGTTGCTGGAATCCACCTAAATAAAAAAAAAAAACTATTAATAGAAATTCCAATCAATAACTGTGATATTTATTACCTGTAAATCGGATGCTGCCCGCAACATGTCCATAACTACATTTAGATATTTGAGAAAATCGCTTCCAATGCTTAGGGCCATATCGCCAAAGGCAGATAGAATCTGTGGTTTCACACTGCGATGAAGATTGGGCTCGGAGAGATCGCTCATCAATACGGAAATGATTTCATCGCAGTAGGGTACCATTAGGTGCTTTAATGCGCGACAAATATCACTAGTTAGTCCAATGGAAGCACAACAAACTTGATATTCTTGATGATTTTTAAGCCCCATGATAAGGAAATCTTTAAAGGCTGGCATGTATTTGACAAATTGAAAGCCCAGTAGTTCGACCAGCGTAGAGAGGGCCAGGAACGCATCCTCCTGAACTCCTCCCGACTTTCCGGCACTTGAGCTGAACATGGTCAAGATTGCTGTCATAATGGCGTCTGAAATTTGTGGAGCATCCTCCTCGCGCACCTTACGTAGCACGCTCTGCAGAGTGGCACAGAGCAGAGATTGCAAGTCATTAAACTGGTGCCGATCGCTGTGGTTGCTGATGTGACTCTCCATCTGCATAACTTGGTTGAGACGTTCTAAGATGACAATTGTTGTGTGCTGGACGACCAAATAGCAATCCAAAGGTGAATTTTTTATCATATTCATCAAAGCCTCGTAGGCAGCACTGCGCAAATTGGCCTGTGCGCCATCTGAACGATCAGTGGCTTCCAACAATTGGGTGATAATAAATTCAAAGTATGGTGACAGTGAATACGTCTCTGGCGTGTCTCCTTCGTTGGTGACGGCAGCTTCGTAAGCAGCATCCGAAAGACCTATAAACGCCCAGCAAACATTGGCTGCCACTCGTGGTTCCGACTTAAGACTCTTGACGAAGCACTCAAGCAATGTTTGTAAATAAGTTTTGTTTATAGCAGCTTCTGGAATAACCTGATAAGTAAAAAGAGTTGTGTCATTTACATATTTATTACAATGTATATTATAACAAGTAAAACGATGCATTAGGGCGCTACCGACTGCTTAATATTCATACTTGGCTAAAAGAAGGAATATTTTTTATAGAGGATTCAGGAGGCTGTCACCAATTAATTAAAAGATCCATTTTGGAGCTCTACCTCCAAAATTTTATCTAAATATTTATTTCTGATTTATCATGCTTCAATGGAGTATTGAAACAGTAACATAGTCATTAAATTTTGTTTACTAGCTGCAAAGTTTTAGAAGAATATATTCCAAATTTAAATTTTTTAACTCTAATATTTCAATCATTTCTACAAAATACTTTATAGTCAGAGCCTATTTGGCACGCTTCTAGTGGACATGGAGATATATTTATATAGGATCTGAATAGTTGCTTATTGTCAAAATCTATAAGAGATCGTATGTATTAATGCAGGCATGAGGAAGGACATCAACAGGAATATTACATATTTCTATTATTCTAAATTCTATTATTTCTAAAAGTAATTAGCATTATTGAACCAGCATACGAAAGAAATCTTTTGTATATGAAAAATAATAAATATATCTCAACTTACATCGCATATCCGTCCGAATGTCCAAGCTGTTGTATCGCGAACGATGACACTAGAATCGTACATAAGGCGTATCAAAGTGGGCATCGCCTGCTCAACAAGTGGTTTCAGCGTGTTGGGTTCTAAGCCATTGAGTACTGCACCAAAAGTCATCACCGCAGCATCTCGGTACCGCCAATTAGGCGATTCAATATTCTCTTTAATAAACGGCAAGACATGCGGTACAATTTCGTCCTCGCAGCATGTGGCCAAAAGCATCAAGCATACTGATGCAGCTTTAGCCGGACTCCAGTTATCTTCATCGTCGCATTCGTCCTGGTTAGTAAGTTTCTCAACTAGAACCGGTGTTAAAAACTGAAGAGCACCACGCGCATAATGTTTGGAGACGCGTTGCGGCGCGCGGCCCTGGTCGGTGGCCTCTTGGCTCTCAATGGCAAGATCGATTTCCTCATCGCTTACATTTGACCAAAACTCAATTCCCTGAAGAGCGATCGCATCATTTTCCGACTTCATGGCCTCCAAAGTAATTGGGAACAATGCTTGGGCCATGTAGGGCTCCATGAACTGGTAGTACAGTGACATGATCTTAACTAAACATTGCAAGGCAGCAACACATATCTGCGTGTCTGTGCACTGTGTCGCCTCACATACTACTTCCATGATAAAATTTCGCTCCATATCCTTCTCAAAGTTTGCCTTAGTAAACTCTAATGAGTTGTACAGCGCCGTCGTGGCAGCCAATCTTACATGATTACTGGGCTCCTGCTTGCGCATTCCATGTATGATGGCCGTAAGCACCTGATTGGATTGATTTTCAAGAACGCCATATCGGATATCCTGGCAAATATAACCAATTGCTTCAAGCGCAGCTTCGCGGTGCATTTCGCTGGAGCCCTCATGAACAACCTTATTGACAAGCGTCTGTATTAAAATGCCCCATCGATTGATGGGTAACTCAATGACAGCTACATAGGCAACGCATTGGGCAGCACATGATGGTCGAGTGTTTTCGGTGCCCAATGCAGCAAGTATCTACGAAAATATAAAATTAATTTCAACACTTTTGTTTGATGGTAAAGGTATTTGTTAGTAATAAATATTAAAACTAAGCAAGTTTCGTAAGATGTGAACTCATTCAGAAGAATACGTTATCAAATAAATTATGTTATAGGACTGTAGCTGTACAGATACAGAGTAATTTTAAGTAAGTAAGTAAGTGCATTAAATATAACTTGAAGAATTTCTTACATTATTTTTAATAAGTTCGCGGGCTTCGTCAGGAAACTGATGCCAGCGCTCCTGATACTGAAGACTGATCTTCTCATCCTTGCTGGTTAAGTGATTTTTCAACTGAAGACCAGCTGCCATGCGCGCCACAGCGCTATTTGTTGTATCAACTAGAATTTTGGACAGCGCCATCAAAAATTCCGTCAGATTGCTGGCGGCAGCCTGCTCCAGGAAGTTCTTCGCCGAAAGCAATTCATTTTTGTCTGTGAAAAGTAAGTAATTTTGAGGTTAGGGTAGCTGAATGCAAATAAAATAATATTCAAAAGTAATCGTGTATTACTTTTTGGCTAGTTTATAAATGTAAAAAAAATAAATAAATATATATATATATATATATATATATATATATATGTACGTCATTGTTGTGTATAGCAACCAAATGTTCACTTATTGGACATTGCAACCCTGCGCAACATACGCGTCACTGCCGCCGACGTTGCGTCGTAGCAAAGCCTATAACAAAATGGCTTTTTGGTTGGCCCTGAGCAACTAAACTTAGATGCTTTCATATGTAGGTGTTTGCCTCAAATGAAATCTACGTACATGCATATATATGTATATACATATGTGTTAAAAGGATATTTAATATTTACCTGGTGAGACCGTCTTCTCCAAGATAACAATTAGTTGGTGTGTTATGTCCGAAGTCATTTTAGTGCTCTTAGTTTCGATTTCGTGCAAATGCCGTAGCTGTTAGGGCGCGAATTGGTGGAAATTTTTTCGTAATCGCTTAGCTTTCTATGGTGTGTATGTATATGCGAATATAGACAATACCGAGTAGCTACCAAATAAGTAAACGTATATTAAAGTCAGCTTTATAAATTGATGATAAAACGCACACTTTGCAAATATGGTGTCGTCCTAAAATTGATTTTTTCGCTTAAATACTTACTCACTCTGCGTGTCTGTTTCCCCTTTGTCTGCGCGTTCCTGATGCTGTGTTGCTATTTCGATTTTCCCTATTTCAACTGTCAAAAAACGCGGGATCAGAAAAACTCTCGCTCAAATCGTTAATATATGTAACTTGAATTTGTCTAGCTGCAATTAACTTGGAACAAGAATTTTTATGTTCGACTAAACGTAAATTGTAAAAGAAAGACAAGCAGGCAGGCTCTGAATAATTCTCGACTCCACATGGAAAACTGGTGCGCGTCAATCTTTTTGAAAGGTGGCAACTCGTGGCTTGCTCATAGCTGTCAGTTGAATTTAAATTTTATGCGTTCCTCAAAAAATAGTAAAGTCGAAAATGCACATATAAAGCAAACATAATTTGTATCAAATAGGTCTACTCATAAAATAAGACTTCGGCTTTAAAGAAAACATTTGTCAAAAATAAAGTTTATCCATAAAAGTAACTCTGTTGTCATTTAGGCGGGTTGGCAGGCCCAATAGTGGCAGCGCCGTTTTTGCGATTGCACAGTGCTGACGTTTATTAGACAGAAATAAGCCGAAAAAGAAAACAAAATTTGACGATTTTTCTGCAAGGCTCACTCAACTAGACATTATCAAGAGCACTGCAGAAACAGCTATTGTTCTGGTAACGTTCCGTCGACGGTTGTTACAACAAACTTAACCGTAATATTTGGTAACTCTGCATCCACCTGACTCGGTATTCGTTTTTAGTTGTCAATACACCAAGAATGATACCGTCACGGAGCTATAGCACCATGGCTCTGTATTCTCTTTTGGCGTTAGTTATATTACTGTTTAACACGTTGACGATTTGTGAAGCATTTTATCTGCCTGGTTTGGCCCCAGTGAACTATTGCAGGAAGTCGGATGTTTCCAGTACATGCAAGGTATGTGTGTAAGTGTATGTGTAATTCTTGTGTTCAGCGTTATAAAATGTTCTCACATCATAAGGGGTTTCGTTTCGTTTCCTCTTAACTATACTCAAAGTAGTGATAAGATTCCTAGCTGTATTATATCGTTTCGAGCTATATTGGCTGTGGGTGGTCTGCTGACGTAGAGCGTTTTGTTTGGCATGATCCAAACTAAGTATGTAAACTTCATACAAGATGTTCATACATATGTGTAATGTTTATATACACACACGTATACGACTGTTAGCTCAGTTGGCAATATCACATATGACGACGTTTATTATACTCTGATCCCATTAAAAATGGGAAATCATGTATAATGGTTTTGTGAAAAGTATGTAAAAGGCGGAAGGAAGCATCGCAGACCCCATAAAGTATATATATTCTTGATCAGGACGATGAGCTGAGTCGATATAGCTCAGTCTGTCTGTCCGTCCGTCCGTCTGTCCGTATAAACGCCTAGATCTCCGAAGATATAAGAGCTAGAGTCTTCAAATTTTGTATGCATACTCGTGTATACCATACGCAGTACAAGTTTATCTTTTTTTTCGATAACTCATCCGATTTCTTTTTTATCGAGAATAATCGATAAATTGATTTTGTTTATTCACCGTAATTTTAATACTTTTAGACCTGGAGACTTCAGATTTGATGTGTATATACATCTGATCAATACGCAGATTTTGTCATTTACAGATTTTAAGTACTAGAGACTTGTGCTTTGGAATGTATACACATTTACACATTATGATCACGTTCTGGAAGTTTCATGAAGATAGTCCTACTACAGGAGAAATTATTCAGCAACAAAATTCTCATAGTATTGCCCACACTGCAGCGTAGCCCAATCGCAGTCGCTGCTTACTGCGCAGTTAGCAGAGCGCGTGCTTATGCATGCGTGAATGTTAGCGCCTTGTAGGGATCAGGGTATCTCGTGCAGTCACGACTAGAGTTTTCTTACTTGTTTTATTTCTAACTGGATTATTCTCATTAGTGAATTTTTTTCTAATTTAAATACATTAAAGTAATGCCTACTTAAGAAGTGTATTTAAGTTATCGATGTTATAAAATCTTAAATATATTGATCTATATTTTTTATTAGGTACAAGTAGTATCAAGTCAATTTTTTCGAACAGTACCAAATGATATAAATAGTCTCAATTTAGTTGCGTATTTCTATTTCATTATTTAGTCTGATGTCATTCTGTATGTTAATCGCTTAAATACTGAGGAATCAGTTCTACCTTACGAATACCACCACTTCGATTTCTGCCTGGGGAAAGAGGAAAACTCGCCGGTAGAGAACTTAGGACAAGTATTGTTTGGAGAACGTATACGCCCGGGTCCTTATCAAATACAATTTTTGGATGATGTGGAATGCAAAGTGGTAAGTAGGATAAATTACATATTTGATTCCCATGTTGTTAATTAAATATTTATAACTGAAGGCATGTCGAAAAAACTATACCGGTGGTGATGCCGACAGCAATCGGCGAATGATGGTACTTAAAAAGGGAATTAGTCTTAACTATCAGCATCATTGGATAGTGGATAACATGCCTGTTACTTGGTGTTACCAGCTTCAGACGGGTAAGCAGTACTGCAGTATTGGCTTCCCAATGGGCTGTTTGGTTCGTCCAGATGGCGAGGGCTGTCCCATTAACTTACCATACAAGCAGACCTTGCACTACTATCCATTCAATCATGTGGATCTGGAAATAACTTATCACAGTGGCATTCGAGAGGATTGGGGTATTGGCTTCGGAAGCAGTGGCCGTATTATATCAGTTAAGGTCACTCCAAAGTCATTGAGGCACGCTGATCTCAAAAATCCAAATTGTTTGGGCACAGAACCATTGGCCATACCTGAAAGCTCCCTTAAGAATGGTGTATTTCTGCAAATTGTTTACACTTACTCTGTGAAATTCGTGCAGAATAATTCAGTGAAATGGTCATCGCGCTGGGATTACATTTTGGAGTCGATGCCGCACACAAATATTCAATGGTTCTCTATACTCAACTCATTGGTTATTGTGCTCTTCCTGAGCGGTATGGTGGCTATGATTATGTTGCGCACTTTGCACAAGGATATAGCACGATATAATCAAATGGACAGCGGCGAAGACGCACAAGAAGAATTCGGATGGAAACTTGTGCACGGGGATGTATTCAGGCCACCACGTAAAGGAATGCTCCTGTCCGTTTTCCTTGGCTCCGGTGTGCAGGTATTGGTTATGTCTATGGTCACGTTGGCTTTCGCTTGCCTTGGTTTTTTGTCGCCAGCAAATCGTGGCGCTTTAATGACTTGTTCTATGGTGTTGTTCGTGTCCTTGGGAACACCAGCCGGATACGTTTCAGCGAGAATCTATAAGAGCTTTGGCGGCGTAAAATGGAAGAGCAACGTCATACTCACTTCTATTGTTTGTCCCGGGTAAATTTTAACACAATTTATAATTAAAAAGTAATAATTATTTATTATTTACCTTTTAGAGTCGTTTTCTCGCTTTTCTTTGTGATGAATCTTGTTCTTTGGGGCGAGAGCAGCTCTGGAGCTGTGCCTTTCAGTACGCTGATTGCCTTGTTGGCCCTGTGGTTTGGAGTTTCAGTGCCATTGACCTTTGTTGGTGCCTATTTTGGTTTTCGCAAGCGAGTGAGTTATTAATTAATATTTTTAATTTTGTCCTAAAGATATTAGATATTAACATTTTTATGTTTTTGCAGTCTCTTGAGCATCCAGTACGCACCAATCAAATTCCGCGTCAAATTCCCGATCAGTCAATCTACACGCAACCTATTCCTGGTATTGTAATGGGCGGAGTTTTGCCATTCGGCTGTATCTTTATTCAGCTATTCTTTATATTAAGTTCCCTATGGTCAAATCAGATGTACTATATGTTTGGATTTCTCTTTCTCGTATTCCTGATACTTATCATCACATGCTCAGAAACAACAATCTTGCTTTGCTATTTTCATCTATGCGCAGAAGATTACCATTGGTGGTGGCGATCATTTCTTACCTCGGGCTTCACAGCCGTTTATTTGTTCATATATTGTTGCCACTACTTTTTCACAAAGCTCTCAATTAAGGACAGCGCTTCAACGTTTCTCTACTTTGGCTACACGGCTATCATGGTATTCCTGTTCTTTT
The DNA here is from genome assembly GCA_037075325.1 of Drosophila mayaguana. NCBI lineage: Eukaryota > Metazoa > Arthropoda > Insecta > Diptera > Drosophilidae > Drosophila > Drosophila mayaguana. The sequence goes on from JBAMCG010000101.1 coordinate 1,731,639, forward strand.
TGCTAACCGGCACTATTGGCTTCTTTGCATGCTTTTGGTTTATACGAAAAATCTATAGTGTTGTCAAAGTCGATTAGGCGCATAAATCAAGTATTTATACAATATGTGTGCTCGTGTGTTTTGTATGTGTAGCCACAATTTATACTTAAGCCTAATGTGTGTGATTTCTGCGCTGTGGGTGAACAGCCAGTTTTCTCTTTATTATAATGAACTAATTAATGTACGACTACATATATAATACATAATGTATATGTTTATGTATATAAATATGTGAGTAATGTTATAGTACCGAAGCGCGCAATAATATTTAGTATAAATCCGAAATTACGAGAGAAAAAAAGGGTGCAAATCAATTGTGTAAGTTAGATGTTTCAGAAACAATTTTTGGCATGCAATTTAATCATTTCAACTGAACGTCCTATTCTCGATATGTAAACGTAAATCGAAAAAGTAAAAAAATTAAAAAGAAAAGAAAATTATAAATCCAATATAAATTATATCAACACACATTTCTGAACCGTTATTATAATTTATTACTTTGTAATTCTATGTATTTTTGCTTTTGTTTATTCTTGAAAAGAAATCTACTTCATTTTTACCGATGCTTGTATTCTAAGGATAAACATATATGTAATATTTTAAAAGTATGTACTTTAGTTTAAAGTAATTAAAAACCAACTTTGAATTAAAAAATAAATCATAAAAACAAATTCAAAAATGTTGCCTTTCTCCTATGAGTTTATGCAAGGGTTGCAACCCTTTGAACTGCACCATATGAAAAACAGTTTTAAGGTTTCTGCGAAAGCGAAAAATTGTCTTTAAACATATTTCAAGAAAATATAGAAGGTTCAATCGACTCTAGACTAATGACAAGTCAAATTGTGGAAAGTGAAGATGAGTTCGAAGAGTTCTCGGAGCTGCAGCAACATAATAAGCCCAAGGCGCAACCATCAGTGGATGTAAGTTTCATTGTCTTGGAAATATGTATTGTAAGCAAGTTACAGTGGATACCGTTTTAGGAAGCTTTTGATTTGGATGATTTGTTGCCAGTCATTGGCGAGTTCGGCAAGTACCAGAAGCTTCTCGTCTTTGGCATTTGTCTGCCTGCCTGTATACCATGCGGATTTTGTGCTTTCAATCAACTCTTCATGGCCGACACCCCTGATGATTATTGGTGTCGGGTTCCGGAGCTCCTTCAAATGGATCTTGAGCAGCGCAAATATTTGGCTATACCTAAGGAAATGGTAAGCCCATTAAGTTGTAAGCTATACGTTCGTTTGTAATTCCATTGTACTTTTATTTAACTTTAGGAAAACGACAAGTTGGAATTCAGCAAATGCTACACATATGGCGTCAACTGGACACAGTTACTTGACTCCATTGAATACACTGATGACAGTGCTTTAACACTGGAGCCTAATAGCAGCTGGCCAATGGTTAAGTGCAGTCAAGGGTGGGAGTACAACACGACCAGTGTCTGGTCCTCGATTGTGATCGATGTGATTAAAAAAACATATACACAGCTACAATTAATCTACATCGATTACCATTTAGAGCAGCTCTTTGCCACTCATTTCCTAGTCACTCAGGACCCCTGATGTTATCACAGGCACTTGCATAATAATATCGTTTAATTTGTAAACAGTTTGATTTGGTATGCGATCAAGACATATATCCCACGATTGGATTGGCGGCTCTCAATTGTGGCGGTCCTGTGGGTGTATATCTGTTTGGGTTGCTTAACGATCGAGCAGGCCGGCGACTCTCTTACTTCGCCTGCCTGGCTACACTTCTGGCGGGCAGTTTGATGACATCGCTGAGCACGGACTTTTGGACATGGGCTGGAAGTCGAGTGATTGTTGGATTGACTATACCTGCAGTATATCAGATACCCTTTATCATATGTAAGTGGATGGGGTTTTCTTGCTTATATAAACTCGCTCGCTAAGTGAATAGAATATATTGGTTTTGGACAATGTCTCGTCCGTCTTATCAGATATCTGTCTGATCGATCAAACATGTGAAAATAATCAATTTATTACATGATAATTTTTTTTTATATACGCTTGCACGTACATGGAGATAAAAAATTTCTAATCTCTATTTCAACTTAATAATAACATAAGGACATACGAACAGAGTTGAATCGATATCAATATTTTCCTCAGATATATATACCTCATAGCCCACTAAGGAATTCCAAATTCAAAATAATTGATTTGCCACTGTCTTACATGTTTGTTTTGCAGCTTTGGAATTAGTAGGCGAGAAGTATCGATCTTTTGTGACTGTAATGACGTGCACATTTTATACGTCAGGTATAATGCTACTCTCGTTGGTTACCTATCTGGAGCGGGACTGGGTGCGCCTCTCATACTACACTTCCTTACCCTTTTACTCCTACTTCCTATACATATTCATAATGCCTGAATCCCCGCGTTGGCTTCTCATGCGTGGCCGTCTGGAAGAGGCGCTGCGAATACTGGAGCGCATGGCGCGTGTCAATGGGCAGCAATTCCCTGAGGTAGTGCACAGCAAATTAGAGGCTCAAATCCAGCGAGATAAGCTCCGCGAGCAGAAGAAGAAGATAGCCAACGTAGGCCTCCTAGATCTATGCCGCACGCCCAACATGCGCCTGAAGACAATCTTGATCACACTTAGCTGGTTTGCCAACGAGACCGTCTACTTGGGTCTAAGCTACTACGGACCTTCGCTTGGCACCAATCAATATGTAAGCTTCTTTTTGTCGGCGGTTGTCGAGATACCCAGTTACTTATGCTGTTGGTATTTTATGGACACTTGGGGACGACGTTGGCCTCTAAGCTTATCAATGATATTGGGGTAAGTCTATCAAGACTGTTGGCATTTAACTTGGGATATAGACAAGAAAATGTTATGTTGGAATTATAATTTTTGACTTTCTCGATTTTATGCTAACTAAATATCGAACGGCCAAATTATATATTAATAGCGTGACAAATATCTTCAAGTAGAATTCCAACTTTCTGCCGCCTAAAAAATATACATTTAGTACCCTGAACTCATTGAAAATGGGTATAATTGTTTTTTAAAATGTATGTAAAACGCAAATGTATGTAACATCGAATGGCCAAATTATATTTTAATAGAGTGACAAATATCTTCAAGTAGAATTCCAACTTTCTGCCGTCTAAAAAATATACATTTAGTACCTTAAACTCATTGAAAATCGGTATAATTGTTTTTTATACCAAAAGGAAGGAGGGCGTGGCAAACCCTGTTAAGTGTATATATTTGATCAGGGTGACGAACTAAGTTGTCTTTTGCTCGTATACTTAAATGTTTAATTGTTTAGCTCCGTGAAAAGCCCGCCTAGATCAAGTTTGTTAAAAAGAAACGATATAATAAATTTGGATTTAAAGATATCGACAATCTTATAAATATCTGTTATAAAATTCTATCTTCTATATTTTTAGCTCTAGTGTCTTCAATTTTTAAGTGTTACGTATTTTTATAGAATTTTGATCCAAATGTAATTATTATTTATTATTCAGTAGTATTTATTTTACTATTTATAATTATTAATATGTTATAACTTTGTTCTTCAATCGAATGTAGCGGAGTGGCCTGTGTTATAACTGTAATGCTACCTGACAATGCCATTGATGAGACTTTAATATTATATCTCATATCAAAGGCTTTACTTTCGGCGTCATTCTTGATCATTTACCCGTTTGCCGGCGAGCTATATCCGACGCAGGTGCGCGGCATAGGCATTGGGGCATCCAGCTACATAGGAGGCTTGGGGCTTATAGTGATACCTTTCGTTACCTACTTAGGTAAAGAAAATTTAAAGTTACCATTGGTAATAATGGGATTTGTTTCGATGCTGGGGGGCTTGACCGGCTTGCGTTTACCGGAGACCTTGCATCATCGTTTGCCACAGACCATTGAAGAGGGTGAAGAGTTTGGCAAGGATTGGCAACTCAAGGATTGCTTCACATGCAAACCACAGCCGTAAATCTAATTATTTAATTATTAATTTGAAAATGAGTAATCAATTTTATTATCCTTGAAGTGATGCCCACTCACCACCAGCTTCCTATGAAAACTTGGATGTACTAGGGGGCTCTTCAACAAACGCTTCTGATGTCGAACTAGAGTTAAAGGATAATCGTCGCCAACGCCACCTGCCTCGTATTAATGAGCGCACACCACTTGAGACTAGCGATTTGAACACTGGAAGTACTGGAAGGCAGCATCGGTCTTCGATGAAGCGATTGGTCCGCCAGATGAGTGTCATGGATACCCAGCGGAGTCACGACGGTACCATGCAGCTTACACATTGGATTTAAGTCGTTCAACAAGCATATGAATACATTTTTACGTATATCGAAACGGCTATTTTACCTACAAATACAATTATTGAAAGCAACATATTGAACAAAAATATTCAAAAGCAGACAAATGCATAAAAATAGGATCTAAGATGATCATTTGAAACTTGTCTTTATTCCTTAAAGTACCATCAGTTCAGTATAAGTTGTTTTAATATTCGATATAAGACATACACCCGATTCAATTTTCAATTTGAACAATAATTTCTAATGTAGTGCGTCGCTCTATCTGTTAAGCAGTTGAAAATAGTATTTTAGCATATTGATGTTAGCATTAAATGCTGTATGCAATAATTTTCGACTCCAGGCTTCGTCTTTGAATGTCTTGACGTCTTAACGTTTTATTAATTTGGGAAAAGAAAATAATCTTGAATAATAAAAAGATTCCTAGGATTAGTAATATATAAATAAAACGTTGATGTATGTTTACGCATTCGTTATTACGGGTGAGCTATATCTATTGTTTACATTTCGAAACAGTAATAAATTGGCCTCGACAAGGTTAATAATTAAATAATACAAAAATAAAAAACCATTTACAAAGTTTATCCGGTAATACATACAAATACACATAATTAAAAATATATGTGTGCATGGAGAGATATACTACATGTGTTTTCCAGTATACCAGTATAACATGTGTCATTCAATAACTGTAAACCTATACTCATATCATTGTTTCAAGCTGCTTTTATTTATGCATTTATTCAGCCAATTATGCATTTAATTGCGGCCAAACAAAAAGAAAAGAAAAAAAAAAAAAATAATTAAGGCTGGTCTAGATGGAATAGCAGAGATAGGAGATACCCTGTACTCTGAATGCACTTTATCCTCGATTCACGTTGAGGTTTCTTCGTTCTGTTACTTTGATTTATACAAAGCTTTCGTGTCGAATCGTATACCCGTTCTCACTGCGCACAGGTTAAAACGAAATTAAATGGAAATCTGTTTCTTATTTGATTCAGGTGAGGAATGAAAATTGCCCCCAGCTGTCAGTCGTCATCGTATGATGGCTGCTATAGGAAGCTGTGAGAATGAAAACGTGTTCATAAGGTTGTATACATACATATGAACATAAAATATTTTCCCATATGTATTTTATTACACTTGTCGAGAGTTGTCAAAAACGTGGCAATGAAAATTTTATGTGTAAAGGGTCAATTGAGCCGACGACACTAAAAAATGTCTGCATTCGCTGGATTGCTAGCACAACGCTCATCTAGGTGCCACATTCTGTGCCTGCACGAGGAAATTATCCGCCACCTTTTTGCCTACTTGCCCCGGCTGTCTGACAAGGTGCGACTGGCGTGTGTGGCTCCAAAGTTTCGACAGGCCTTTGAGAGTTGGGCTCGAACGCAGAAGCACACCTTGGATGCCGAAGATGTGGAGCAAATGGCATTACCCGATATCATAGATTTCTTCAAGGTGGCCGGCCCCTTTGTCCGAGTGCTGATGGTCAACTGTGCGTCTTTTCAAAAGGAATCACTGCTCGTCGAGTTTATTTCGGAGTATTGCAAGAACATCGAAGAAATCTACTACACCAATGTGACAGACGAGTTTCGCTATCGGACGATTATGTCCCGATTGACGCATCTGCGACGTGTCAGCATCGACTGCATGGACGCAGAGGATGTTCTCAGTTTGGATTTGGATGGCAACACCGATCTGGAGTCATTTGAGCTGATCAATGGGTGTTATACGGGTAAGCGAATTCTCAACGATTACCATCTGATATGAGTTGCTTGACAGTTTGTAGCTGTTAGGCAAACATCTGTGCGGCTTTGACAAGCTCCAGAGGCTAGTGCTCCGGGACTGCCTTCTCTGGAATTCAGGCGAGTTTGGCATTCCGCTGAGAAAGCTACGGACACTCGTTCTAGATGATTGCTGCTTTGAGGTCATGAATCAGTCGCTCTACCAAAGGGTAGCCGAATGCTGTGAGGAGCTGGAGGAGCTATCCTTTTCCGGTTGCGATGCCAACTTTGAGATTATTGCCCAGTTGCCCAATTTGCAGCGCTGCACACTCAAAACCTGGATGACGTCTAATGAGCTGAATCTGGGATTTCTATCAACCCTAGCTGAGAAGAAGGGCAACAAGCTGTCGTATTTCAAACTGACGGGTCAGTTTGAGATCAGCAATGAGCATGCCCGCTTCCTGGGTCAGCTGAGCAGTTTGAGGGAGTTGTATTGGTGCGAAAATGACGTCCTGGACGACGATCACTTCAAGTTTTTCAATGAGCTGCCACTGCTGAGGTTGTTTGGACTGTCCTTCTGTGGCCGTGTCACCGATGTTGGTCTAATGCGTTTGATTCGCAAATGTCCCCAGCTAGATCGCATTGATATCAAGAACTGCGACGAGATCACTGACCAATTCGTATTGAATGCAGTATATTACTGTAGCAAGGCAACACATCGAACTTTGGTCCTTAATGTAGAAGGGACTAGAATCTCAAGTACTGTTCTCATGGTATGCGCTTCAGATTAATATCGATTTTGCCATAATAGGCTTTCATGCTATCTGTTCTCTGCACAGCATCCCGATTACTTAAGCTCGCAAAACATGGTGAAACTTAACTTTACAAATGTGACGTTCTAGAGAAATGAACTATAAAGGGGCGTACGTTGAGGAACATTCATAAGGAAGTACTATTTTGTATTTATGATCAAGTTCACTATGATCGGTATCAAATGATCATTTAATAATTCAGCGTGAATGCCTTTTAGATACAGATACACATATGTTTGTATGCCTCAAATGATACGTTTCGATTCGACTATTAGCTGCAATAAATTTCCCATACAATTGTTGCTTGAACTTTGCCGTGCCGATAGGAATGATGTCTGTGTTAGCAGCAGGAAGCCCAGTTAGCTCAGTTAGCTTCTTACCTCTGGTCAGTTGCTAGCCTTAGTCATCGGCCAGTCTCGATCCCGAGGCAGTTGTTGCGCGCTACTCGTGCATGACAACATTCACAATGGCTGCAATGTCTGCAGCTAACCTCGACTCGGTCTCCTTAAATAGACAAACGTGATCGTTCTGACTTAGTTGTAGTACATCTAATCCATTGACATAGCATCGCATCGCATTGGTCTGCTGGCTAATATACTGTTATACATATACATATATACTTAACAGAAAAAAACACCTTGACATGTTCAGGTGCCTGCTGCGATGGTGGCATCTCGCTTTTCTGTTCTGAGCATTGACTAATTACATATTTCTGCTAGATAAGTCGCTTGACATTTTCTGCGGATGCGCGAATATCTTTAGTTTTTAATGGGTGCAAATTACGATGTGAGATTTCTTAAAATAAAACATATTTAAATAATTGTTTTCTAAATTAATTGAAATGACCACAGATAACTTTTTATGAATTTTAAAAGTCCTTCTTACTGTAGTGCGGGCCTAAAACTACATTTTTCTCAGTCTCTGTTAATTTACAAATATTTAATGAGATGAAAATTATTATAATTTTTTTCAAATGTCTCGCTGTAGGGACAAAAAATATATGTTTAGGAATAGTCAAAGCAAAGAATTTGAAAGCTTTCGCGCAGATTCGGATTTCAGATTGATTGATGGTCATTATGTGGAAAATATAATTTTTTTTTGTCTATAGTAAAGAGTTTCAATTTTTTTGTAGTTGAATCATTTTGTGATCCACTTTATTTTCTTTTCCACTAACCCAGGATCGTTGCATATATGATTTTGTCTTGTATGGCTGATCTAAAGACTTCTAAAAGAACTCAGAATATGATAGGATTGATACTAATACACATGTACAATGTAGTAATTACCGTTTCGTCAGGTCGCTCTTTTCGGTTTAATATTGTCAGATATCTTTCTGTTATAAAATATATATCAAATTGCTACATTCCGTTGTCAATTATATATCTTTGGTATTCCCGATTGCTTTTTGCACCATTTTACAGTTGCGCAAGTCAGAAAAACCAATACTGTCATTTTATTTTGGAAATAAGTATGAAAAGGTAGGTGTAAATAGCGTCGTGGTATCTCTATGAAATATTTAAGACACTAACACACGACTCTATCACTTAATGTTACTTTCTTGTTCTCAATTTTAGGTGGGAAATAGAATGAAAATTGAAATATTGCAAATGTGTTGTTAATAAAATAGCCGTGCGGAGTCCAGAATATTGAATATACATATATAGTCTGTTATCTTCGTTTTCTCGAATAATTGGGACCCTTCAGGATTTTATAAAATATTACACATTATATTATCAAAAATTTTACAATAAGTTCAGTATAGTTTCAATCCTAACTTATTTTTCTCAGTACGGTCATTGCGCAGAGCTGAATGCGAATCATAAAACCCCTCTCACCTTCAGTTAGAGCTTCAACTACTAACTCTAGCTTCAGAATTACTACCATCATCAACCTGGTTGCAAGTTGCCATTTTACTGATTTTTTCAGGCTTGTCAAGGTGCCAAGTCAAGCCGAAGCTGGTTACAAGCGAATCGAAGAATCGAAGCCATGTATCTGTCTGTCTGCAGTTTGACAAACCCGTTGACTTAACAATTGCATGCTGAAGCTACTTCCAATCGTTGACCAAGGTGCATGTCTTAGCTTCTGACTGTGCCTGCGAATTTACACGCAGTTATCGGTCGATACAAATCTATACAGCTCAGAATATAAAGATGTAGCCGTGCCAACCATGAAACTTGCATGGTTCGTTGTTCATGGCAGCGACTGCATATTAGAGATGGGAGGCTTAGTACAAATTTGTGAATGGTTAAGTTGTTAATCAGATGGAAATTCAAATTAAATTGGTTCAGTTGTTCGTTCTTTCAACTACTGTACAAAGAAGAGCCGAACGACTCAATGAAACGTATCGTTCTCGAACTATTTATCTACATCAATTGACTGAAGCGCTCTACTGTCCATGACCAATTGAATAGATGGTTTATAGAATATATGCAATAGTTCATTTTATAGTTTTATTATCGACTTCATTTTGAGCGATGCAGCTCAGCGCTGCTTCTCGCTGAATATACATAAATAATATAACGAGAGACTCTAACACAGCATGTATTACCTAGTTGAACGTATTGCCCTGAGCATGAGGGGACGGGACAGGTCGAGGTCAAGTCTCTAGACTTGCGCAGCTTTTGTCCGAGCACCATGGGTGCGAAAATCGCATCTGTTTATATGCTTCTCACATGAACAGCAGCTTCGCTGAGGCTAGTTGAAGACTACTTGGATGTTGCCGCAATGTTTTTGTCTGTATAACAGGTTGAATCTGTCCGGTATATTGTTTGCTCCTTATAAATGACAAGCAACTAAATTTATAGAAATCTCACGGATAGTTGAAAATTTCAGATTCATTCCATAATGGATGCGGCATTTTGCTCAGCTACAATTGCTTCGGAATTATAAAAAACAAAACAAAAACAAAAGAGAACAATTATAATTTGAAATATTTTTTGTCGCAAATTGAACGCAGAACTATAAACTAATGCGCTCAGAAAATGGGCTAAAATAAAATAACACTGAATTATTCAACTTAAAAATTCTACCATTGAATTATTGCTAACGTCCAAATACCGTGTAATTCATTCCTTCATAAAGCGCAACATTGATTTTTATTGTATGGCAATATTATTATTATTATTATTATTATTATTATTATTATTATTATTATTATTATTATTATTATTATTATTATTATTATTATTATTATTATTATTATTATTATTATTATTATTATTATTATTATTATTAATATAAATGCTTTTTATTAATTTATCATTATAATTATTAGTATGTTTACATTCAACATTCAATCACTCATTTTTTAATAAACTCACAGAATTTAAATTTTCAATAAGTTCACGGCAGAAATTTTGACAAGCGAAAGTAAGAATGTTATTAGATTTCTATTTTGGACGACTGAACATAAAAAATAAAACAATCAGAAATGACTCGGGTTGACTCGGTGTCCATAGATGTCTACGACAAAATACTTTACTAAAGCCTTACACATGCACCCTTATTCATGGCTTCTTGAAATTTATTGGAAACCCACTTTTAGATATGCAAGTTAGAAACTATTTTTGCACGCAAAAACGACCTGCAAAGGAGTGCAGCACGTGTGTTTATCCCCTGGCTATATATACAAATTTACACAGCAGTCAAGTTCAAGTGGATTGTGACGTCACCGTTACCGTTGATAAAGCGTAATGTGTGGTGACCTGAAATACCCTCTATGTTTAGCATATTTAAAAAAGATTAGGAGACTTTCCCATGTATACGCATACACTAATTTTCCGCAACAAGAGTTCATTAACAAAAATAAAAAGTTCGCAGATATTGAATTTTGTTCGTTGCACCTGTGCTGATCAATTATCATATAATGATAATAATAATAATAGCCCTAGCAGCTTTAAAAAAGACGGCTCACTGACGTCACAGCGAGCGAGAGAGCGTCACATATGCTGGCTATGCGAACAGTCTAGTAGATTCCAACTCTGACGTCACAAAAAGAGAGATAGCCATAGAAATTACGTAGAGTACAGGCGTCGTGACGTCACTGATTCATGCGCTTGCTGTTGTTCAGAGCGAGAGCACAACATCAGCCGCAACGAAGACTATAGCCGACGCTGCGACGTCGACCCTCCGTTGCCGGCCGGCGTTTTGTCTTTGCCTCCGCATTTAGCTTTGTCTCTGCCTCTGTCACTGCCTCTGCCGGCGCACTCAGCACATGCTAAGCTTTCATTCATGGCGCGAGCGCAATTAACAGCGCATGTCCATATAGCCCGTCACGGACACGCGTCGCCACCCAAATTGATGACGTCTTTGTTTATCGATCGCTCGCACACGGTATTATGACGTCACGGCGCGTGTGGCCAACTAGCCACAAAGCATGCGCTATAAATAATGGAACGCTAATTAATACAGGAACTTGATAAGCACCGGAAGGCGGTAGTTGACAGTTGGATACTTCCACCCATAGGCCTGCCTGACTGCCTGCAATCGATTATTGATATTAATTTAACCAATAAGAAGTCCTAAGGATAATCCATTCATCATTTGCTGTCTCAGATCAAAAATTGCTTGGGCGATAGATGGGTGTCAGCTATAATGGTGATATCGTTATAAATATGGGAAGATAACTTGATTAATTCTTTTAGTTCAGTTCACTTACTTATGCTTGACGAGCTATTTCAATTTTATTTCCTACCTTTAACTGTCGTTCATGGATTGAAAAGCGATATTGAAAATAAAGATGTCATATTATAAAGTTATATGATTGTCCTGACAAATCTAACAATTTAATATCATTTAGAACAACGAATTGCTTTAAGTTTTTACACTCCTCGCCGTCAGTGAAGCTGAGGGGAGATAATATAAATACAATTTATATAGAAAATCTTTAAATTAAATAGCTACGCGAAAATCATATCAACTTATTTTGTATACTACCTTTCTACTATTTGTCATATAGAGGATCGTTTCACTGATTTCTTACGTATCCGACCTGTATGCTTCTCTGGCCAAAAGCAAATTTGAAACCTAAAAATTGCATGAAATACTTCCTCCAGAGCGCACAACAGATATTTGCTGCTGGGATCACATATACATATACATTCATATAGAAATACTATGAATAAATATAATGACAATAATTCGGCACGAAAAGCACCTGCAGGCATCGGAGTCAACTCCGAAAATTTGCATGAGATGTTATGGGTATAGTTATGCTCGGTAATAGATAGGTGGGTCATCGATAAAATGGGCCTGTCAGCAGGTCCGGAACGGCTTGAGACCAGGCAAAGTAAACCAAAGCACACCAAAGTTAAGGAGAGGTAAAGAGGGGCCCAACCATGAGCAATTTATGCAAATGATTCAAAAGGCGCCGTCACAAATGTGCAGCCTAACAACAACAACAGCAGCAGCAGCAACAACAACAACAGCAAAGAAAAACAACAATTGAAATAGCAAACGCAAAGTGCCGCTTGCTAATTGAAATTTGGTAAAGACATACAAAAATCAAAGACTAAACAGCAATCAAAAAGAGCTAAAATTCCTTAAATTAAACTCACGAATTGCGCGCAACGATGCGAAAACGATACATGGATTAGGCCAGCAGCAACAACAAACTCAACAGACGAAGTAAATTTGGCACAGCACATTTAGAATATCATCGCAGAAAAGACAAAAGCTAAAGAGACTTTAAGGCAGCAGCAAAAGCAAGGAGTGCCAACTATTGGCTTGTCTTCGACGTCGCGGCGCGTCTCGTCGCGTCGCCTCGTGTTGCCTAGCGTTGCCTCACGTTGTTGGCTTGGCAAGCAATGCTTAATACAGCGAACAAAACCAACAACAACAAACCAACATCTTGGAAGCGACTCCAACGCTTGTCCGACGCTAGGCTGGCGGTATATGCATGCACTTTTTGGGGCCACGAGCGGGTCAGCAGCAGCGCCAACAAGTCAGAAGCAGCCATGAATAAATGAACAAAAAAAAAAACACTAACAACAACAATAACAACACAAACATCGCCAGACCAGTTCCACTTGCGTCGCTCCCAAAAATTCAACTTGTACGTACCTCCATATGTATGTATGTGTGTATGTATGCATGCGAGACTCACCATGCTAAGGTGAACTGAACTGCAACACTAATACAGTCGCTGCCGGGGTTCCCTGTGTATGTGGGGTGTGTTGGTGTTGACCTAAAGGCAGTGCCTATGCCAAAGCGCTGAAAAAGCATTATGGGAAAAAAATCTAGCGAAATCGAAAGGAAGAGCCCACTGCGCCCAAGTCTGCTGACCGACGATCTCACGTTTGTCTCAAGCTCTGCCGTTGTGATTCAGGCTCAGGCATACGCTAAAAACAGTTAGAAAACGTGGCGTGGATTCTGTCTAAAAATAGCCACAACGAATGCATTACACAGCACGAACTCACAAAACGAACGAAAACGAAACGATACCGGCCTCACCTACATATACTTCTACTCCGCCTCAAACTGGAAACCAAATGCTGCCAGACCGACTCTCACTCTCACTCTCCCACTCAGTCTCGTTCTCTCGCTCTCTCTCAATTCACGTTCAATTTTCTGTCGCTCTCGCTTAAGAGAATTGTGATCCGAGCTTCGGCTTCACGTTTTCATAAGTGTCTGGTCGTGTGCGAATTTGATGGGTGTGTATGTGTGTGTCACTTGTTGCTTTCGGTTTGCTTATAGTTTCGAGAGGAGGAGCTAATTTAATATACATATATTACTAACGGTTGTTTGTCGCTCAGGTTTCTAAGCTGCTCTGGCGAGTGCCAATGGTGAAGTGCATTACGATTTTGTTTATTTAATCATCTACTTGTACAGGGGTGCAAGAACAATGTAACACTCAAAGCATTGCGAATTATTAAATAAAGTTGATCTTAATAATGTGTAAAGCATTATGTATTGTTGAGTATATGATCACATGTGTATTTCTATATCTGCGATATTGCATATATATATATATATATATATATATATATATATATATATAACAAGGGATCAAATTTAATTGGCAGGTAAAAATAGAGAGCATACTTATGTACATTTGTAACACGCACATAAGAATATATAGAGATATGTACGTGCATACTTATTTACATACATACATATGTACGTACACGTACTTAAGCCTACGTATAGGCTGAAGGACTTTACCGGTATATAAACGGCATGCCGGCTCCGTTTCTATTTGTTAAGGATAATTTAAATGTGGGCGTGTGAAGCATTAGAATGAAACAGTTAGAAAGGAAATGAAATGAAGAGAGAGAGAGAGTGTGTGGGGGAGGGGGGCACTGACAGCCATTTAAGTAAAGCAGGTGAAAAAACAACTAGAAAATCAATTTCCCACTGCCGTTCAAAGAACAGAGCAGTGCAGAGCTCTTTATGACGCAAATTAGTTCCGTCTTCGCTTTCATGCGACGTCGGCAGAGCTGTGCACCTACATTATTGCGCTCTCGTATACGGCATATACCCGTTGCTATTTCGGCTGCAGCGCAGGCGCATTAACAACGACGTCATCGATTTTTGCTCGCTCGAGCTATTGTTGCCGCAGCTGGCATCGCTGCTGGGGCGGCTACCCCTGCTCTTGCTCTTGGCGATGATGATGGCTCGGTAAATGACGTAATAGCGCTTACGATTTGTCTTACCAAAAAGCCCGAAAACCGAGTGAGCAAGGTAGGTCGTGTGTTGCACCCGAGCACGGTTTTATCTCTCCCTCTGTCTCCCTCTCTATAGCTCTCTCGCATTCGCGCTCTCTCTCTCTCTCACAAGCAGCTGGCGGCGCCGACTGAAGCAGATTTTTCGCTATGTGCGCTGCTCCTCCGTTTGGATATAGTCGCGTATAACTGTAAAGATAAGTTCAGTCGCGTCACAGACGCCGCATTGTTAACAACTTTTCGCAAACATTAAACAACAAGCCAAACACAACCAGCCCAAATCGCTTAATAATCGCATAAAGCAAACTAAGAATCGGCGCTCATTTGTAATCGAACGTATAAATATCCAACATAATATAATTATAATAATATAAACAATATACAAAATATAAATTATAAAATTGGTGCCTAACGAATAGTTTTATTGCAACAAGTTGTCATCTAGTCCAATACGGAAACGGAAGCCGACTGAGAACACATCGTATGCGTAATATCGTGCAACTCCGGTTGCAGTTGTAGCGCGCGTTTGTGTTACGCTGCGTATGTGTAATGTGAACTATATGCAATTCGAATATATTGTGTGAGCAGATCCAATGAATATATCCATGTATATTTGTATAGAAATATGTATAGCTTCAGTGCAGGTGCAAACACTAAGTAAATAAAACACTTATAATACAAGCAATAACAAAAATTGTTGATGTCTTTGCACATATAACTTTGAGTAAAGTCCTTGTACTTCGAGTATATATAACGCCGCCTACTTACTCACACAGACACACACACAAATACGTTGACATATAAACGTGAGTAAGCCATTGCGTCGTCAGTTGGTTACGTTGCGACGTCCGCGGGTACTGCGCAAACGCTTGTCAAAAGAAGAAAAGAAGCAGGGTAGCCGGGAGGAGGCCGGAAAAATCGCGGAATTCGCAAGTTCAAGTTTAAGGACATAACAGAAATAGGCAAGGACAGTGAGTGAGCCGCGAGTGTGCATTAAATAATGTCGAGCAGAGCAGTAACAGCCACGCTCGATTACAGCTATGTATTATCGGAGTGACCACAGCTGGCGAATTGCCAAGTTTTTGTGCTAGACACAAAATTGGCTTCCAGTTGGGACGTCGTGCTGGACCTCCATCGTGTTGCAGTGCGCCATACAGGTGTTTAATAACGTTCATGTGTTCTTTAACTGTTGATGTTGTTTCTTTTATGTTTGTTTCCTGTGCTTTGTGTTGCCTGCTCATGAATCGCCGTCATTTACATTACACACACACACTCTAGCCAATACATATAATGCGCGATCGTCTAGCCTCTTTGATTGTGGTGAAGCAAGAGGCGACGACGTCGCTAAACCATAGCTGCAACAACAACAGCTCCAATAACAACAACAACAGCAACAATAATAGTAGACTCATTGAAAATGAACAAATGATGCCACAGCAGCCACATCAAACAGTGAAACTTTTGCTGCCATCGCAGGCCATCAAGTGTCAGGAGTCGTTGTATACACTGCCCTACGAGAGCAACATCTACTATGAGGTCAATAACAATTCCTACTATAGGCAGAATCTGAATACTGATTCGAAGTCCGTAACTTTTCCGGCAGCGATCTATCCCTGTCGCAACCTCTTTCCCGACGGCTGCGATATTGGACACTTGGGCTGCTTCACCGGCTCCTCAGGCTCCACCGGCTTACTTTGCACGCAGCATTTGCCAGGCTCTGCGGGGCTCCACTCTAATAACAGTAGTTGTTGGCACAGTAACGGAGCACAGACGTGTATGTATGAGTGACTCCCTTCGATATTGGTGGTGGTTGAGATGGTTGAGGTGGAGGTGGTGCTCGTTGCTTCTAATTACTATGTGCACGTTGCGTATGTGCAACATTACGCATAATGCCAAACGTGCTGTGTAATAACGAAGAAAAAAGATTTGTTTGATGCAGCTGCTGCATTAACTGAAATTATAATCACGCTTCGGGCAGAATGACGACATCAATTTTTGCCCGCTCAGGGCTGGGGGAAGGGGGTCTTAATAGTAGTAGCATAGTAGAATATAAATATACATACATATGTATATAATAGATAGATAGACGAGCTTTGCCCATCCAAACACATGTTTACCAGCGTCAGCAGAGCATCGCAGAGGCAGCAGACAGCGAAGAGGAGCAGCCACTGTGGCAGACGGCTACAAATAGAGGCAGAGCGACACAAAGTCTGACGCAAAATGATTTACAATATGCATGACAAGCGCACACATGCACACGCATGCACATACATGCACACACACACTGTCATATAACGCATGCACACTTGAGTGTTATTATCGACGCCTTTATTTCAGAGAAAGATTCGTACCATGTGCTCCATTTGGATAACTTGTACGATAATTTGTACGATTTCTCTATATTATTATCGTTTTGTTATATAATTATATTCTTTGAGATCTACTCTAAATATACTTTTAAAAATTTAGAAAATAAAATTGATATCAATTACGCTGATAAACTTCATCACCATTCTTTATGTTAGTGTTAAGCGTTATTGAGCAAAGGAATAAACATTTGTGTTAGTAGACAATTTTCGAAAATGTACATTAATTTAAATTTACAAAATTAATTGGAAATCAATTTTTTAATGTGTAATCCGTATGCTGTCTGAGAGTAGATAGGTAAACGTCGTCGCTAATTTCGTCACATCTGTATTTTTGATGGGTTCTATAACGGGGGTCGGGCTCTTGCCAGTCCAATGACCCAAAGCAAAAGATCATATTCAAGCTAATAATTTATTGGGTATGAACTGATAATTGCACTCAGTTCTATTAGATGCTTTGTACTCTTTGATTCGGGTTACGTATTATTTGTTTTTATGTATAATATATGTATGTGTATAGGAAAGTGGACGGCAGCTGATGCCAGCAAACCATGACGCTAGCTACGCCATTAGAGCGAATGCAATACGTTACAGTAGTTTTCACGGATGACACGGGGTAGGTGGGCAAAATGGGCGTGGCGCACAGTAGGGTCTTAGCCCGCAAAGCGTATGAGAATCGAAATAAGAGTGCGCATAATTGGCCAAAAGAATTAATGCTAGAAATGGCTTTTAAATTTAGTAGAATGTGATTCGCAAGGATTATGTAGGATTGACCAGGCACTTCGATTTAAAAATTCACAGAAAGGGCAAATATAATAAATTGCTTCTTTCAGAAGTTATGGTTTTTGCATCGCAAAATATGCAAAGGTTCCACTGTGCGTCGTCAACTGAGGGCCATAGAGCAAATCTTTTGAACTTGAGCCATCAAATCGATCTGAGAAAGTAGTCCACTGCGTCAGAGCTCTGCATAAGTATTATATGGCTATATAGATAGATATATTTAACCTAAAGAACACGTACTGATGACGTCGCCCGTATTGCCTATGAGTCTACATTTTGCATGTAAAATAATCACGAGTCATTTTTGGTCCACAGATTTTGTATCTTTTATTATGCCGGACAATTTCGTTTCGGTTTTATTTTGTGTTTTTCTTTTCTTGTCTTTTTGTTTGGCGTGTGAAATTAGTTGTTTTTTTTAAGCAACAACAATTTTAATTTCTCTGGCTGCCAACTTTTGTTTTGTTAGCTGTTGAGTGCCCTATTAGTGCATCAGTGACAGATCTATTTGTCAGCTACATTTTTTATCATCTAGATCAAGATACTATTTAATATTAAGTTCACAAAAAACGAAAAGCAAATATGCTTATATTTTAATAATATAATATAATATATACATAAAAACCGATTATAAACAATCATTAGAAACTTATTCTATACGATTTGTTAAAAACAATATATATCTTTATTCTATAGGATTTGCTTAAAATAATATATTCCTTTTGTTTCTGATGACCATTTATATATTTGCGATCTAGCAGAGATAACTCTAAATAAACAGATTCGTCTGTTGCGGATGATCGATTGATGTCGTCCGTGAAGTATATTCGAGGGCACTCGTTGAAAATGAAAATGAAGTGAAGTTTCTTAGATTTTCCGCCAAATAAAAGATTGTTATATATCTATACTTACATGTTTTTGATCAATTTGTTGCTGTTGGCTTTAGCAGTGATCAAGTTTTGGTCGTTAATTTCACACCTCGTGTGAAACCACAAAACTGAAGACAAATTTCGGAAAGGTATACAAAAAAAAAAAAAAAACAAGAAAAAAATGGTTGAAGATGAAGAGGTGAGAAAGAGAAAAAGTCATATTGCGGCTTTGCTAATGATTATTATTGACTCTGGCGTCTGCCTAATTATCTGCGTTGATTTATGCGAATTTTATAAGCAATGCAGAGACACAAGATTCGGATGGATCGCATAGTTCCCTATTGTCTATGGGATCGACCAAACAATTTTTTGAGGGCTCTGCACAAAATGAGGGATCACCAAAATGATGCAAGAGTTATGTGTATCAATTATTATTTATACTTTTTAGTTTATAATTAAATTTATGTGGTTCACACGCTATTGCGATTCGAGACTCTTCCTCCTTTGTATTGAGTACATACTAAATTCTTTAGCTTAATAGAAAACTATTGTAACATAATTAGCCAATGTCTGTCTGTGCGTCCGTCTGCCTGTCTGTCTACTAAGCGTCCAATTCTATGGCTATTTATAAAACAGCCCCAACTCCTATTCACTTTTTAAGTCCCAGAATAGATTGGACGCACTCGATTCCGCATAGTTTGTATTTTGATTTCGTTTTCTATTTAATTGCAGTGTATTTACAATTTGCAATTTGCCAATAATGCGGCGAGAGCAATGTCCTCGCATCACGCGGCGATGTCACACTTTGGCACGCCAAGAACTTGCTGTCAGATAGATGGATAGATGGATGATTGGATGGTCGGTCGGGTAATCCGACTATGAGCTGGTGTACAGAGCCAGTCGAGGCCGAATAGCATCTTGGGAATGCATTTTAGGCGTCGTCTCGCCTGGGCTCAGCCAGCAGGTTTTCCTCGAAATTTTACTATTTTGTCTGTTGTGTTTTGCTGTTTTCTTGCTGTTTTTACAATTTGTGCAAATTTTTATAATTCGACGATTTTTGGTTACTTTATTGGCTGTTGGTCAATTTGACTGCCGGTCGCTGCCGGCGCATGTGTAAACCTTAATTTGAAACTGATTGGATTGCTCTGCTGTAGGCCCCTTGTTGCTTTTACCTTCGTCTATAATTTTGCTTATTTCTTCATAAACAGTGTTCATAAAACTGGGTAAAGAGAGTATATTGGCTGTCCTTAAGTAAATTTTATGCCTAACACAAAATAAGTTGCTGTTTGGGCTTTCTAAGCTTCGAGTTGAAAATATTATATCTGCAATTGATCGTAAGAGTTCGAGTTGCTTAGCATCTGCAAACAGAGTATGGAGCAGTCAAGTGCAGCCGTTACTCGTTTCCCACTGCATTTGGGTGAGCCAATGACCGCGATTGTGCTTGCAATGAGGGTCAAGCCCAAGTTGTAAATTTAAAGTGTTAATAATTTTAACAGTTAATAAGAACAAAATTAAGTACAATTGCAGTCAAGTGGTTTATTAAAATCGATTTAGTTTCGCACCTACATAAAGTGTTCGTATTCTAAATATTGTGAAAACTGAAGAAAAAAAAAAAAAATACTTTCCCAACTATAAATCATCCTGATTTATAATAAACAGGTTTTAGCTGGAAAATGTATACGCTTCAATTAAAACGGTTTTTAATCCAGTCAAGTCTTCGAAGGCTTCAAAACATTTGGCTAAACGACGAGCACATCTAGTATATAATATTCGTTAAATTCGACGACATCTGCAATGTTTCTCAAGAGTCACAATCAACATAAATAGAAACAAGTTAAAACTAAAACTAAAAAAATATTAATAAAAACGATGCGTGGCCAAAAAAAAATTGTTGTCCACCTTTTTTGTTTCTTCAATTTTTGTATTTTAAATGTTTTTTGTTGTTTCTTTTTCTGATTTTTTAATTCACGAAGACAACTGCGGAGGAATCTGCTAAGAATAACTAGTTTTCCTCTTTCAGCGCACTCCAACCCCATACATATAACATATAACATGTGGTGTTGTAATGTGGGCTCAAAACTAAAACGAAAAAAAAAAAAAAAAAAATGCTTGCTAATAGCTTCTTACTGCTGCAGATTGTTGTTAGTTGCGTCTGCAATTCTTGTCTGAAGGAAAATTTGCCAAGATCACAAATTGTTGTTGTACTCATTGCAAAAGCTCAAATTCAAACATTTTTTCTGTTATGATGTTTTTGTTTTGTTTTTCTTTTTCTGATTTGTCTTACACATGTGCACATGTGTATGTGTTTGCATGCTTGTTTATTTCCAATTGGCTTGTTCAGTTGACGTTTTTTGGCACCCAACTTGTTTTTTAATGATTGAAGAAGATTTAACGGCGCTTGCTTGATTGACACTTGTTTCGTACATTGTAGTAATCGAAATTCTTATCGTAATAAGGATAGGAACAGTTTTAATAAATTGATTCATTAAAATTAGCTACTCCACTATTCAGCGATCAAATCAAATAGTCTGTATCAGTCATGAGTTAGTGTATAGTGAATCAGCGAAATTAACGATTCGGTCTGTTAACCAACTCGCACGCACACAGGACGCCAAAATCTATTGCATATTAAAATCGATGCTGGGTACTACTTTTAAATAAAAACAATGACCTTTAGAAGGGCCTATGGCTCCTATTTATAAGCGACTGAAGTATGCAACAATAAAAACGTCGCAGAGCTAAAAACACGTGCAAAAATAAATCGTAGGAAATTATAGAGCCAAACAAGAGCTGAGCGCATATCGTATCGTATCGTATATCAAGAAGTAAAGGTTCTGCTTAGCATACACTCGAATTTGATGACGCAATCGGAAAACTGTATCTGCTTTAGCACTGATGTCTCTGACTTACACCAAAAATAGTTCACAGACGCATTGTGACGTCATTACCTTTATGACCAGCTGTGTGTTGGAGACGAGTCGCACAGTGGAACGGAAAAGAAGGAAAGCAACCAACAACAAACCAACGAACAACGAACCACGCATCAACTTCGTGGCTCTCACATACTTCTTCGAATTATCTGCTCGGTCGCTTTCAAGGTCGTTTCATATCCACTCTCTCTCTTTTTATTTCTGTCTGCCATTACCATTATCAACCCCATGATGATTTCATACTCACCAACCTACCGCAACTCAAACCCCAAGCTCCAATGCATACACGCCTTCTTTTTACCACAGACTATTTCAGTTGCTATTTCATTTGAGCTTCAACACAGTTTGCATGGTTTAGTGAAGCCTTGAAGAATAACTTCAATATTAATACACATTTAAGTGCTAAGGTTGATATTTGGTGCTTTTTTACATATTTGTTTTGATTAAGACCATGTATTTTAATACTAGAATCTTCGTGAATCGGAATTGGATATAACATACTGGCAGAGCACGCAGAATCAAGTAGTCAATCAATCAATTAATTTTTCATACTATATCGAGTGTTCAGGTAAATAAGTCGTATAGCTCCTGGCGAGCCCTCCTCTATGTCAGCAATTGATTTAGAATATGTGAGATATTAATACATATAATATATATACATATATAATGTATGTACTCGTATGGAACACGCACTTGAAAATCGTGACGTCCTTGGCTCTGACTACATACATATAAATTAACAGCTGGCCACCGTATCCTTCAACCAACTTGGCGCACACACACACACCCATGGATCGATAAAGCCTCAGCCGTTGCTTATAATACTTACTTTTTCAGCTTGTTGCCATGTCCAAAATAAAACTGATGACGTCAACGAGAAAGCGAGACGGCGTTATGTATAAGACTGCGTACTCGCTCACGTTTTCTCTTCTATTATCTTGCGTGCATTATCCTGTTAGCACTGCGTATGCGTACTACGGCGCATACCACGTGTTTGAGTCCAAAACAAAAACAAGAAACATCTGTATAAATAGAAGCACATTACGAGGGGCACTCAGAATATACTCGGGTGTTGGCACAGATCTTACTTCTTAGGTCAATAACCAAAAAATACTATTGCATCAAAATCTCTTCAATTCCGGAATAAAGCTCAACAAATAGTAAAGAACCAAACTACAAACGGCTCACATTCAAACCAATAATGCATATGCAGATTCAGCTAGCACGGCGAATCTTATGTATGCATATATATATATATATATATATATATATATATATATATATATATATATATATATATATTTAGTTTATTTGTTTGATTATATATTTATTCCAATTTGCATTTGCTTAATATCATAAATTTCACTAAAGATTTCGATCGAATACAAATATAAGCAATGGCGAGAAAAGGAAGAAATGGTAAGATAAAGAGAGAAAGAACGATAGAAAGAGAGAGAAAGTGGGAAAGAAATAACGAGAAAGATGTTGTGCTCATACATAACCCTGTATTATAAATACATTTAACTACACAACTAACAAGTCTGTCTATTTTGCCTGCTTGTCTCTTTTTCGGGTTATTAGCATCTCCTTTTTATACCCTGATCCCATTAAAAATGGGAAATCAGGGTATAATGGTTTTGTGAAAAGTATGTAACAGGCAGAAGGAGGCGTGGCAGACCCCATAAAGTATATATATTCTTGATCAGGGCGATGAGCTGAGTCGATATAGCCCTGTCCGTCTGTCCGTCCGTCCGTCCGTCCGTCCGTCCGTCCGTCCGTCCGTCCGTCCGTCCGTCCGTATGAACGCCTAGATCTCAGAAGATATAAGAGCTAGAGACTTCAAATTTTGTATGCATACTCATGTATACCATACGCAGTACAAGTTTATCTTTTTTTTTCGATAACTCATCCGATTACTTTTTTATCGCGAATAATCGATAAATTGATTTTGTTTATTCACCGTAATTTCAATACTTTTAGACCTGGAGACTTCAGATTTGGTGTGTATATACATCTGATCAATACGCAGATTTTGTCATTTACAGATTTTGGATACCACGCCCCCTTCGCCCCCAATTTGCAAAAAACGTATTTTAAGTACTAGAGACTTTTGCTTTAGAATGTACACACATTTGCACATTGTGATCACATTCGGAAAGTTTCATGAAGATAGTCCTATTACAGGAGAAATTATTCAGCAACAAAATTCTCATAGTATTGCCCACACAGCAGCGCAGCCCAAGCGCAGTCGCTGCTTACTGCGCAGTTAGCAGAGCGCGTGCTTATGCGTGCGTGAATATCAGCTCTTTGTAGGGATCAGGGTATCTCCTAGTCGAGCAGTCTCGACTAGAGCTTCCTTACTTGTTATACCCTGATCCCATTAAAAATGGGAAATCAGGGTATAATGGTTTTGTGAAAAGTATGTAACAGACAGAAGGAGGCGTGGCAGACCCCATAAAGTATATATATTCTTGATCAGGGCGACGAGCTGAGTCGATATAGCCCTGTCCGTCTGTCCGTCCGTCCGTCCGTCCGTCCGTCCGTCCGTCCGTCCGTCCGTATGAACGCCTAGATCTCAGAAGATATAAGAGCTAGAGACTTCAAATTTTGTATGCATACTCATGTATACCATACGCAGTACAAGTTTGTCTTTTTTTTTCGATAACTCGTCCGATTACTTTTTTATCGCGAATAATCGATAAATTGATTTTGTTTATTCACCGTAATTTCAATACTTTTAGACCTGAAGACTTCAGATTTGGTGTGTATATACATCTGATCAATACGCAGATTTTGTCATTTACAGATTTTGGATACCACGCCCCCTTCGCCCCCAATTTGCAAAAAACGTATTTTAAGTACTAGAGACTTGTGCTTTAAAACGTACACACATTTGCACATTGTGATCACGTTCTGAAAGTTTCATGAAGATAGTCCTACTACAGGAGAAATTATTCAGCAACAAAATTCTCATAGTATTGCCCACACTGCAAAGCAGCCCAAGCGCAGTCGCTGCTTACTGCGCAGTTAGCAGAGCGCGTGCTTATGCGTGCGTGAATATCAGCTCTTTGTAGGGATCAGGGTATCTTCTAGTCGAGCACTCTCGACTATAGCTTCCTTACTTGTTTATATTTTAGGTAGTTTCAGCAAGTTTAATATAACTATTTCACTTGCAATATAGCGTTCTTCTGCCTTTTTGACTAGTATAACTCGACGTATCAAACTGATGCGAATTCGGACAAGTCGGATATCTAATAACCTGATATATGCTTGGGAAGATAACCTTCACCTTTTAAGAAGTACGGTGCTCATTTGATATATATCTAAAGTCCTCACACTGACCAAATAGCAGCATGCAGTCTTTAATTTAAGTCTGCAAAAAACGAGCAGACGTTCCAATCTATAGGCTCAGCTGCACTTTATCTTTAACGAGGCCTTCACTTTTGAGAATGCAATTTGAGCCGTTGGGAAAAACTATATTCCCCAAAGTGATGTTTAGCCTTCAGTTTTACACAAAGTTCTTGTATTTATTTGGATTAATTAAAAAATTCATTCCTTAAAGTTTGATGGTTAAAGCAGGGCTCTATGTTAAAAAAAAAAAAGAAATTAAATTAAACTTAATAATTTTGAAATTAACTTTTTAACTTATATTATGAGATACATAATAAATATGATATATATCATTATTATATTCCGAGATAATCGACGACGGGTTATCCATAGAGATATCAAGAGATTCGTCCAGTTGCGGTAGTCGATTTGTACGACCTTTTAGCTCTCTGACTCGCCTAGTTAGCCGAGTTAGCAAAGTTGTTTGAGCATGACAATTGGATGTGGATTCAGAGTTGCAATTCGAGTTGGCTAATGAACGATGCTTTGAACTGTGGCAAATTCTTTTGTGTGCTGTGCTCTGGCTGCTCGCCGTTTAGCATTGAACTTTTTGTGCAACTAATAGACAACGACACATAGTTACAGATAGCTCAGCAATACGTACACATAGATTCCCACAGCATAGAATGATTTATGGCTGAAAAACGTATGTAAAAAGGCATAATAAAAAGCGCTTTGCCAATAGCCAGTTGGGCATTGCGGATCTAACGGATGAAACCAGAACCTTGTTGAGCATTTAACACGCCATTCCAAAGGTGAGGGAATAAAAAATACACACCTCAATCATCGGCATCGGCATCGGCATCGGCATCACAGATTGAAAATCCCAAGTAAAAAATATAAATAAAGATCAAATAAAAACAATAGCAAGAGCCACAAGACAAATCAATGAAATAAATAATAATTAATATGCCAAGATTTCTTCATTTTCCTCCTTTTGCCTTGCTCTGCCAATCAGTTTTCGCATCAATTTCTGGCAATTGTGGATCGATCAAGCGGAAGATCTTGCAAATCACTTCCCAAATAAAATGCATGTAACAGATGGTCGAAATCGTTATCGAAATCGAATCTCCAGCGTAATTTCGTCTACAGACCAGACTCTATGATGTCACTTATGTTTGCACATCCAAAAGAACGGCCTGAGAGAGAATTTTTCCCAATTAGCTTTCGATTGCTTTCACTTGATTATAGGAATATAAATAAATAAATATTTTTACCCTAGAATTGGCCAAGTCATGGGACGAGAACCTATTTAAGCTACCCTAGAGATACCACTTCAATTGAAAGCGAATCTGAATCAGATTTCGAATCGTATACGTATTTGGTTGCGATTCGATTTCGATTTCAATTTCGAATTCAGACTCAAGTTCGTTTCTTGCGCTCAGCTATCCAATTGCCACAATGCTGAGCAATTAGCATAAATTAAAATTGGTTTACGGCGCAACATTTGCACGATGACACACTGCAATCGAGTCGAAGACAGAGATACAGAGAGACTTATACAAACCCCACAGCGACTATCACACAGATATGGACGCTAGTCTGCTTATGATGCGATGCCCGTGATGAGAGTAAAAGTGGTTAGACCGGTTTGACTCGGACGCGCTTAATTCTATTTCTATAGTTATCTGATAAATTTATGACCACTGCGCGCACATCTCAGAAATGAACGCAGTTCTAATCGTGCCATATAAAGCTCACACAGGGACAAAACATATAATGTATTGATATGTATGTACCATTGCAATATAAACCGAACTGAGAGCAAACGAAAAATGAACCAGAAATAACTGTTCTGTTAAGACTATCGGGAGTTAAATACTGCTTCAGGCAAGTGGGCCACTTATATATGTACATATATTTATCTCTATACATATTTCGATTCGATACGAAAAATTTTAGACATGTGTATAAATTAGAACTAAATGTAGTTTATAAATGTATAAACATATTTAAGCCTGAAAAAATATCAAAGTCATACCGAATTATCCATTCAGCTGTTCGTTCAGTTCACAGTTGCACAAACGTACACCTAGAGTTTTGTACTTATTAAAATTTCATATTTACATATTACTAATATTATGCATACCCTAAGTGATTGAAAAAGTCGCAAATTTCTATTGAATTGAACTTCTCACAAATTACGAGAGCAAGCTCAGTCACTCGCTAAAGCGGTTCATTAACCTAGTTTGCCCCACTAACTTGAACTTTGGTTTGATAAATACTTGTTATTCAGCTTATTACACTTAAATAGCATAATAAATAAAATGAAAACTAATAAATTTTTAATTTACTTTTAGATATTTATAATGTCCAAACACAAAGTAACTCAATCTATATTCAATATTTCCCTAGTACTTACTCTCATATTGTGTATCATCAACTCAAGTCAGCATACTATGCCATGAAGCAAGCGCAAAATCTTAAAAGTTAACATCTAACTTATTTTCAACTAGCGATCATTTCCAATACCATAGTTTGTGAGTCACAGTTCGGTGGTTAGAGCTTTAGGGTATTTAAAGAAAATACATTTTTCAAATAAACTAATTTTATTAACAGACGTCACTGACTATAACTCTGTTGCTTGACACTTATTAAGAGCCGTTTTATCCATTAGATTGAGCAGAGTACTGCGCGATCAGTTTTACTTGGCTGCAGTGTTCTAACTTGCTTAAATACGTGACTCTGAATTGGTTTTGCTTTCGTTCGTTAGAAACTGTCTAAGATTGCTAATGCGCTCAGTAAATACAAGATTTAGACACAATCATATACAAAAGCGTTGATTTGACTAAATTAAGCACAGGTTGCCTTCCACAGATCCACAGATTGGCATATTCAAATCGGCGTCAATTTGGATGTCGGCTCTGTCATGGGAAACTGATGCAGAAATCATCAACAGGTTTTCAAAAGTGCTGAGAATACAATTTATTTCAAAATATTTATTTTTAGAACCAGTCTGTATTTTGAATACTCATTCATTCAATCAATATATATGATCATGAACAATTGTCAAAAAATATTCAGTGGAGAAATATAGGAAAAAAAAAACGTGTCTTTCCATTTTAATTGAACGAAGTATTCGCAGGCAATATAAATTAATTATGTAATTAAAATGGCTAAGTAACATTTTTTTGTGCCGAATATCAACAGTTACAGAGTGTCTGTTTCCTCATCGTCCTGGCTGAAGTCGTGACTATAGCTTCTTCTTATGCTGTGAAAATGGTTTTCGATCTTTTCACTGCAATAATGCATATTAAAATGCCACGCTAATTGCTACTATAGAAGAGCCTCGTCTCTTCACTCCACCAGTGGCTGTCCACGTCCGCTGGGCGCCAATTAATTAATAGACACAACTAGGCAACATTTTAGCTGAAAACATTATCAGCAGCTAGAGTTGGGCTTGCGTGTTGCCGCAGAAAATACAAAATAAAAGAGAAGCAGGTAAATTTGTATACACATAAGGCTGAATGAAGGAGCTTCACGTTAGGCGCTCCAATGGTGAGACATTGCAATCATTGATTTTGCCTATTAATTATCGGCAAAAATCAACACGGCTGAAGACGTCGATGTTGTGTGGGTGAGATAGCCAAATATATGCAATGTGACTGAAATAAAAACAAATACAGCTTCAAGTCGTTGGCTATAGATGCTGTCAGTTACTGAATCCAAACACTTCACAGCGGTCAGCACAGATCGCGATTAATTTGTAGACGTATGCCATTATGTATACTTGTTCATATGCCTCCAAGAAAAATATGCATAAAATAACTACAGTGATTATTCAGTAACATGATAACTAGCTAACTTACTGTTCTACAGCCTTGGACAGCTCAGCTGTCATATTGTAGCCCTGCACCAGTACTGGTTTGGGATAATAAAACAATTATGTCAGGTTGATCTCTGCATTTAGATCAACTAAAACCCGACCTTTTCTGGCCTTTCAAATATCGATAGTAATGTTGAGGTAAATGACAAAAACTTATCACACCTTAGTTAACCCTCGACACCTTGGTGCAAACGCAAAAGCAAAGGCAAACGCAAACGACGAGCCTTTTACGTTTTGGAATGTGACCAAAGAATTGCAAACGTCGTCGCGCCACCTCAAACTTTGCTTACACTGACTGCAATAAGTTAATAGTTCGATTTTTGGGCAGAGGCGATGCAGACAAGACAAAGTAAAAAAAACTAGGAGAAGCATCTCAAACTACGCCAAACTTGAACACTGGCAATAAACGATGGCAAAAAAAAATAAAAATAAAAAAAATAAAACTCAAAGCCAAAAACAAAAGCAAAGCTCGTCTAATGGATAAAACTGAGAGCTTGGCTTTTGGGTGCGTTCCGTGAACTCCACGATGTTTGTGTGTCACCGTACCGGCGTACCAGAGACTCCGACACCATTTACAACAACAATAACCTAAACTAACCAGCAGCATCAGCAACAACGTTGAATATCTGCGACGAGTGCCAATAATGTAGCCAGAATTCAGCTACGTTATGATGATGATCATTATGAGGTTTTCTTTGGTGTAGCCCACAAAAGATTTCATAGCTCTTTTGGGTGCTGCTGGTGTGCTTCGTGTGCTTCATTATTGATTTAATAACCGTCTTGAAGACACGTTTAAGCTGCAGTCAGCAGCGTGCTTACTGCAAGCCGACTAAAGCCCGAGTTAGATTTAAGTCGTCGTCGAATGCCTTGCCATACCTAGGCTGGTGGCATGCAGCAAACAGAGTTGTAATCATGAAATTTAAACCATGCAAGTGCGATGTGGAGAGCATGCTCGCACCTGCGAGTGTATATGTGTGGGGAATTGGGGAACAGATGCAATGGTACCACATACATTTGCATAAATATTTATGTGATGCGCTTTTTAGCAATAAATTAGCTTATATTAATTTGTTTACATTTGCAAATTAGAATTGACATATCAATTATATATACCAAAAATATGATAGGAAAAGTAATCAATTCCGTTATCCCTTTCTTACTATAAAGTAAAGTACCGCATGTGATTCGCTAATAAATAATATCTTGGCTTGTGAATCCTTTATTACTAAAATCGGATTCCCCTTTTCAATGATGAATCAGGTGACACATTTTAAACAACCTTTTTTTTTTTTGTTATTTCTTTTATTCTTACCGAGGGAAAAAGTTGAAAAAGAAACGATGGAAGAGTGTTTTGCATAAATCGAACTGTTTGTTAATGAGCTAATTATTGAATGGTATATGAATTCAATTAAACATATAACTAGATTTGGACAGAAAATTGAGGTTCTTATTGACATCTTATTGATCCTTTAATTAGGGCTTTGACGCAAATTAACTTTTTTATATTTATTTATTTATTCATTTCATTTTATTTTACTGTATTTGCTTTGATCTGTATTCGAGATTCTACATATTTACGATTGCATTAGCTTAGTAAAACTTTTGGTCTTTTAATGCAATTAAAATCATTTCTTAGTGTTAGCAGCTGCTAATTTTGAAAGATGGGTAAATTCACTAGTTATCTATGATAGATACAAAATGAAATTTAGATATGCAAAACTAACCATTTCAGTGTGGCGCTGCACACTGAATCAACTCTACATGAGCACGCCTCACTGACAAATATATGGGTTAGGCTCCTCTGTCGCAGACAAAGACAAAGACAAAGCTTAAGTCGTGGTTGATAGTTTTTTTATTTTTTATTTCTTATTTTTGGGGCCGTCTCATTGCATCTCACAGTTACCTATACAAAGGCTAGTTGGCTTTGGGTGTTGCTGAAGTAGCTGGTGCTATTGCTGTGACTGGTTGCTGCAACCTGCTGGGAACTGTGCTCATGCTTTGTTCAGCTCAGGCAATCGATTAGGTGGTCCACGAAGGCAGCTTTGGTCTTCGCCCCTCGGCCTGCGAAGGCCTATGGGAATAGTCTTCTCCCAATTGGGATCTTCGAGCGAAAGAAGTCGAAAATAAGTTGAAAACTGAAATTAGCGCTAATACGAGATGAAAATCTCGAAGGGTAGACTTATAAATTATAAAGCTTTACAAGATATTGCAGTCTTTGTAAAATATTTTTTATTTGATTGCAACTATTTCTCGGCTATTTCTCGGGTATTTATCTTTTCCAAATTTTTATTCATTTATTTAAAAGACGATTTTTAATTATTATTATTACTAATAGTTTAAACCTTTGATATATTTGTTTTACTTCTATTCTGTGCGATTTGCGACAAATTTTAATATTCTATTTTGGATTTATTCAAAAAAAAAAGAGAAAAAGGAAATTT
This sequence comes from Drosophila mayaguana, assembly GCA_037075325.1. Classification (NCBI taxonomy): domain Eukaryota; kingdom Metazoa; phylum Arthropoda; class Insecta; order Diptera; family Drosophilidae; genus Drosophila; species Drosophila mayaguana. Next base: position 1,762,778 of record JBAMCG010000101.1, read on the forward strand.
ATAGAATATAAAACATTTGTCTGTAAAGTTCTACGATCCACCCTCGCACAATGTATTCGCATGCAAGTGCATATTTTAATAGCTTTGGATTGCTTGATTTTTTTTTTTTTTTTACTTTGCAACAACTTGTGGCGACGATGCAGAAACAACAGCATGGGCAAAGAAACAAAAAATTATGTCAAATTTTTATTTATTTAGAAAGATTCCCAAACGCTCCAGCCTTGGGGCTGCACCTTGTTTTCAGATGGGCTTTAAATTTGGGACGCGCCTAGCAAACCGATGCAAAAGGAAAACCTTATGCAAGCGGCGTTCCAAAATTTGCAGCTCTTAGTCTTTGTCTTAGCCATGTCAATCAGGCGGCGACTCACCTAGACGTTGATGCAGTGTAACCTGTCCACCTTTGACCTGTCCCAGTCAGAGAAGCAGACAGGCAGATAGACAGACATCTAGCCATAGACCCTCAGTCTAGCATTTCAGCGTCGTAGCAAGCGATATAGAAATTACATTCATTATGACGAATTATTTTTCAAAAATTTGTCAATTAATTTAAGCCACGACATCTCTCAGATGGACTGCATTCAATCACAGGATATATGTGGGATGATACATCATTCGGGACCATCTCTAATGTTTTTATTGCGAAGAAAAGATAAATAATTGAATATATTCATATACATATATATATATAAAACAATTAATTTCAGATCAGGCATCGGGTTTTTACTTATGTATGCACTTTTTAGACTTGATTCTAGAATGCCCATTCATTTTCAAAAGTAAATAAAAGAAACGGCAAACATTTTGAAGTGATTATCCACGTGCATTCTAAATGCAAATTTCTTTCGTGTTTTTTATTATTTTTTTATTTTTTTTATTATCATTGCTGCGAAAAGTACATATTTTTTGGTTGGAGACCTAGAACGGGTTAGCAGCGGTAAATCCAAGTGCCACGCATTTGAATCTCATATTCTCAAATGATATAACACTCCAATTTCAATTAAACCAGTTTCTAGATGCTGCATCTGCCTGGCTAACACCTAACGACTAACCAGCTTACCAGCTCACCAGCCAACCAGCCAAGCAGCTAGGCAGCTAAACGGTAAATCTTTTATTAGAATTTCATGCAAATTTTGGAACAGAGAGAAATCGCAATCCAAACGCGGGCTGCAGTTGATTTTTATGAATCCGTTTTTGCATAATTCGCGAAGTCTCAGTCCCAGCTGACGATGACCAATGCAGTAGCCTCTCAGCAAGCTGGCAAGTGGGCAATATATTGAGAGACAGAGAGCGAAAGAGAGACAGAGACAGAGACAGAGACAGAGAGAGAGAGAGAGAGAGAGAGAGCGAGAGAGCGAGAGCGAGAGAGCGAGAAAGAGAGAGAAAAAGAGAGAGAGAGAGAGAGAGAGATGAAGGAGTGGGAAGGGGGGGGGGGGATGAAACAACTGGTTAAAGTGAATCCGATCCATTCAAATGGCCGGCTCCGTCTACGGCTGTGGCTCGGACTGAAATGACCAAGATGACCTTCGATCATTTTTACAGCGATTAAACAACGATGACGCCGTTTGTGTTGTCGCTACCAGTGCCGTAGTCGAATTTAATGCAGCCTCCGTCTCGTGGCTTACTTAGTACTTAATGTGGCACAAGATTTTATGAACTCTTGCGACAAATTTCTTTAATATACATTTTATTTAAGCTGGGAATTTTGTATTCAAGATCGTATACATCTCTCGAAATTCAAAACTCATTTTTGATTTTAATACCCTGTCCATCGAAAATGTGAATTTAGAGGATCATGGATTTGCTAATATATATGTTACAGACAGAAGTACAAGGGAAGATATGTATTTAATTATCTTCCCTTGTGTTTTGTCAAATACACACCTTTAAATACTATTATCACAAGCTTATAGAGATGTCATTAAACAATTAAGTTTCCATACTATAAGCAGCATATTCGGTGCATGTTCATGTGTGTGTGCAGGTGATGTTTAATCTTTTTTTATAATTGAAGCTTAGAGTGATTCGATTATTATTTTGATTTTAGTTTAATTTGACATATTATCTGTTATAATGAATGCTTGATAATATGCGTTTTACATTCCCTTTGAATCAATGAAATAGAATAAAATGCTCCACAAAAGGTTTTAGGTATACAAATTCGAAAATGTTGTCTAAATGCAATTTCAATCATTTTTAAGGGTTTCGAGTGCTAACACATCATATTTTATCCAAAGCATATTATGTTAATATTCAATTTTGTTTTAATACACATTTTCTAAGCCTATTGAAGAAATATCTATAACTACAATTCAAGGAATTTAATTTCTAATTGCGAGTCTTATTTGGCCTTTCGCTTGATCGCTCCTTGAAAACAGGCAATCTTATGATTATTCGCTGTCCCAATTCGAACATAATGTAATAGAAGCGTGTGTCGAAGCACTGACTCGAAGACGAGTCGGGCAATTAGAGTTGGAGTGAAAACAATGCAACATAAGACAGCAGATTCGATTGCATAAATCAATCAAATTGTCTCTCACTCGAGAGCATTGAGTAATAGATATAGTTTCGATATGAGGTTCACAGAAATTGGGTTTTTTGCTCAACTATAAATACCAACCCCATTACCCATTGCCCATTAAATATTGCATTTTGTGCAGCATCAGAGCCAACAATAAAAAAGCCATCGATGAAAATCGACAATTAATAGTGAAAGTCTAAACAAGTACCCATGCCCAGAGCGAGAGCCCGAATCAGACGTAGCGCCAGACCCAGAGCCAGAGCCAGAGCCAGAGCCAGAGACAGAGATAGAGCTAGACCAACAATGGGGCAGACGAACGGCATCATCATCATCATCAAAGGTACTGCAGGAAGTTTGTGGCCTGCGCGCAGGTCTGTGCTAGAGTCTTTTAGGCCAGCCGATTCCGTTGTCGTGGATTTCAAAGGCGATAGCATCGACGCCTCCGCCATGCCCCTGCCAAACCTGTAGCAACTTCAGCAACAGCAGCACCACCACCAACAACAGCTACAGCAAACAAAGTGACTAACTCCTTGGCTTAAACCTGAAATTCATTTGTATACTTCTCACAAAACTTCACACGAAAACTATAGCCCGAGCGGCAGAGATGTCTGATTTCTGCACCCACTGACTCAATGACTGAATGCCAGTGCTGGCCAAAGCTGGCCAGAGCTGCCAAAGCTGCCAAAGCTGCCAAAGCTGCCAAAGCTGCCAGAGAGTCACCAAGTCGCCTGACCCATACAGCATGCCAAAGACGTCGACCACGACGCATTACCATTTCTTTGGGTCACTGCGCAAGTTTGTCCGTCCGTTCCTGTCTTCGAGTCTGTCTTTGGCTTTGTCTGTCAGACTAGGCAGATGCATATGTCCATGTCCATTGATCAGACAGAGAGCCAGAGCCAGAGCCAGAGCGTGCGATGGGGTTCGCAGTTCAAAGTACACTCCAGTCTTGCAAAATAATATGTATTAACAATCTTATATAAAAAAAAAAAAAAAAAAACAGAAAAAAATTAGCCGGGTTATGCAACACGAAGAAGACACGAGAAAACGAAACGACTTGCGCTTAGTCAGTATTTGCTGGCCTTTATAATAAATTTGTTAACTAGCTCTTAAAAACAGTAAATACAGGACCAAAGATGAGAAATTGTTCATGTTACTTAACGCTCATACACATGCACACAAATCTAGTCTAGTTTATTATCGTCCATGCTGAATATTTCAAGATGCAACTGCATCTACAGAGCTGAGCCCAACCCAAATCTGATGCCAGAGAAACATGTTCGCTAATAAAAACAATGGCACATTGTTATGTTCAATGAATATCGCACGCTCTTCCCGGTAGCTATTTTGTCTACAGTAGCCCACGGTAGTTTTTGAGCTATTTGTTGTTGTCTTCTGAGTTTTGAGTTGGCTGCCGCAAAGGGTATCGATCAATTGCTTTCTAAATGACCCACGGCTAAAGGCAACAGCACTTGCAATGATATTTGATTTTCATTTGATATCTTCTCCCATTGTCTTACAGTCTATTAGATATTCAAAAAGATTGTGCGAGCCGTACAGATACTATAAATTACAAATATTTTATTGAAGAAACTCATCGATAGTAAGGCTCCCAATATTTGGTTAAATGAATTGAAATTGAAATCATCTTTTTATTTATAAAGTGAATATGCGAAGGAAAATAATAAATCAGAAATAATTCATTTTAATAGATTTACTTCGAAGTTAATATTTAATTTTTTTTTTACTTGGTATTGATCTTGAGCACTAAAAGAACAAATTGCAAATAAACAAAAAAAGAACGGAATTGGAAAGTCAACTATAGATTTTTATCACAAAGAAAGGGGAGAAGACATATAAAAACTATAAGCTTTTGCTGCTTATGATCTACAAGGGATAGACATTGAACAAAACCAATATAATCAGTCCAACTCGAAAGTGAGTGATTGTATGACATGTGGATTTTGATTCGGTAGGCCTCAAATATCTCAACAAAAAATTAAAAAAAAAATGTTTCTAATAGAAGAAAATTATATAAGCTGCTCTTTTTACTTGCAAAGCTAAAATTTGGAAGGCTTAAAATCTTTTAGGGAATCTTCACAATTGCAAGCTAATCAAGAGTTTTATAAAATTATATAAATGATGACAAATCTGTTTGTGAAACAAATATGAAAATCGGCAACAACAGCGACAGCGAACAACAAAATGAAACTTCCAAGCGCCGTTTCGCAATTCGAATAAGCCATAATATTTATTTTAATCAAAAGCGAACACCCGCCAAGGGGTTCTGGCGAGGGTAGGCGGCGGATTCGAGGTGCTGCAGCGGACAGCACAATTTATTTCATTTAATGTGCTGCATTAACCAAGCGATTGAGATGCGATCCTCTGTTGGCCAAACTCCAACAACTCGGGTGCCGCATCTCAGGCGGCAACGTGAGCTTAGCTTTTGGCAACCAGCAACCGCCAAACGGCCTCCGACCTCCGGCTACCGTCCTCCTTTCTTGTCGTCTCATACAGAAGTCGCTTGCATAGGGTAACTCAAGGAGAGACTTGTTGAGGCATTTCTAATTAAGACATTCGATACGGTTGCTTGCGTGTGGAACGAAAGACAATTGGGAAACCACATCTCGAAATGTTTGCCACATGAATCCTTATGTGTCTGTGCAATTGACAGAGTGACAAAAGTGCAGGGCAGCATATGGCAGGGAAGCATGGCATATTAGAATAAATTATGATGCCCCAGACACCGCTTAACATTTACAAATTAACGAATTTACGAATTTTCGAATTTTCAGCGAAGCATATTAAATGCCAACACTTAATGGTTATCATTATTGAAATCCTTACAGGTGCAGAAGCTGAAACAACGGCAACAGAAAAACGTAACACGCCACCCACAAAGTCAACCGAGGACAGCGCCAGGCATATCCAGAAAGTGGGCAAGCCGAAGAACCTGAAAACTGAACGAATATCTCCAGTTCGATCTACAAAAGTCGATACTAAAGTTACAGGTGCGACAATTGCAACAACAGCAACAAAAACTACATCAACAGCAACACCATCTGCAGCATCCACTAAAAGCAGCCAACCGAGGCTCCATAGCCCAGCGACAACAAGCATGTTACTTTTGCAGCCCAATGTGAGTTTCATTTCAAATTAACATCCAATAAATAACGCAGATCCTCAAATATAACAAAAATAGGCGTATATAAATAGTAAAGCAGATGTTGCTTATTTTGCCAGCCTTAACAAAAAAAGCGACGTAGCCAGACAAATTTTCGTTCAATGGGTCCTTAATTACCAACTGTGAAGAACTTATAGAGATAGAGGAGGCACACCACCCAATCAGTGACAACAACTACCACAATGGCTGTCTAATTCAAAATTTTGTAAAATATGTTTGTTGGCAAACAGAGCTAGCTAATGCGTTAAGCATAACCAATTCAAAAACAATGATCCTCAGTAGGCAATTATACCCAACAGTGAGCTACTATCTAGTAAGAATTTTAAGAACATTTCTTTATTACCATTTTGGTTATTACACTCTTAACGACAACTAATTGAAATTAAGTACATACTAAGAGTAGATTTAACAAGTTTGAAAACCAATTATGATTTATGAATTGTATATAAATACAAGACCCAAGCTTTGGACTAAAACCATACTTCAGCCTTATAATGGTATAAAGTCGCAACTAAGTTGCAAATAGAAGCATCACAACAAATCTTGGTTTACACTCGTGAACAGAGTACAACACTTATATGGCTGCCTTGTTAATAGGGGTTGTAATCTGTGCACCAATCAGCGTCGACAGTGATATCGCGCATGTCTAACAGACGACTTGACTCCACCCTTATCTAATGCTAGACGCTATCCTACGACTCAGTCGAAAGTCTCTAATTCAGTCTATGGCGGACTTTCTTCAATTGCAGAGCTCCTTTAGTTCACTTTCGTCGTTCGACAACTTTTCAACGCAAGCCGTGGCAACGACAACAACCACGTCTACAGTAGCTGCCGTTGCGCCTGGTGCTGGAAATCATCATCACAATCGCCATCAGTATCACAATCATCATCAGCAGCAAGCGTTACAGCAGCAGCAGCAGCTGCTGCTCACGCAGCACCAGCAGCACCAGCACTTACCGCTGCCCACGTCAAGTCAGGTGACATTGCTGTCTCATGAGGAGGATCAATTGATAAGCAACCTTGCCGATGCGGCCGTTACGCATAGCGAACTGTTCTCGGACTTATTTTTTCCATCGGACTCGAACAATTCGCTTCTCTCGCCAGTTCTTGAAAGATCGGTCACCAGCTATCCAGACACGCGGATTGATGTGCCCCCGTCCAATGAGACGCTGATTGGCAGCTGCGAGGATATCACCAGCTCCATTGAGAATCTCACCAAGCTGACATGCCTGCGCGATAAGCGCTTGCCCTCAACTCAAGACCAGCCCCCCTCTAACAGTAACGGCAGCGCAGGTTCCGAGCAGGATCATCACTCGATTTGCCTGCTCAATCTTCGGTCTAGCAGCGATCCCGCTATCGCACTTCACACGCACCAACAGCAGCAGCTGCAGCAACAGCAGCTCCAGGCCACCTACCTACAGCGACACGGCACCAGCGACCTGATCTCACCCATTGGGGGACCACTGTCCTGCGGCAGTAGTTTACCCAGCTTCCAGGAAACCTACTCCCTCAAATACAACAGCAGCAGCGCCAACAGTCCAAAACAGGCCTCCCCTTCAGCTACTGCCACGCCATCCGATCAGATCTTGACTCTAAAAATGGACGAAGACTGCTTCGCGGATGTAATGGCTGACCTAAATACCGACCATGCTTCAGGGCAGTCCCTGCACCAGCTGCAAGCTCAGCCACCTCGGCCCAACCACGCTAACAACAGCAGTAGCAACAGCAGTGGATACAATTACCATGGTCACTTTAATGCCATAAATGGCACTTCCCATCCCTCACCCAGCTCATCCGCAAGCTCGCTCTATGAATACAGCGGTGTGGCCCACAACGACAGTTTCTTTGGACAGCAGCAGCAGCAACAACAACAACAACAGCAAACCTATCAACACATGGTAAGTAGGATCTGCTTACAATCATTACCCTTAACCTATTGTAATGTCTGGATATGTCTGGAATCCGTACAGAATTACAGCTCGCACAACGGCGAACGTTATTCCTTACCCACATTTCCCACCATTTCCGAGATGGAGGCGGCTACCGCAGGGAGCAGCGCTGCTTCTGGCTCAGGCTTGAGCACAGGAGCTGCTGTGGTTGTTCCGCCCATGCGCCGAGCCTCGTTGCCCATACAGCGGTCCGTTTCTCCTGCTGCTGCTGCGCACAGCCCCAAGGTGGCTAAGCTGGCGCTAGTTGGCTCTAGAAACACTCATACCATCAATGCGCTGCAGATACAGCTAAGCTCGGCACCTAACTCCACTGCAAACTCACCTGTGAGTGGGGGTGGCGCTGACTTTCTGCACGGCCAGGCAGGACGATTGCTTCAGTCGACCAATTCGTCGCAGTTGTGCGCCGTGTGCGGAGATACGGCTGCCTGCCAACATTACGGGGTTAGAACCTGCGAGGGTTGTAAAGGATTCTTCAAGCGAACCGTGCAGAAGGGCTCAAAGTATGTGTGCCTGGCGGATAAGAGCTGCCCGGTCGACAAACGAAGACGGAATCGTTGCCAATTCTGTCGCTTTCAAAAGTGTCTGGTGGTGGGCATGGTTAAGGAAGTAGTGCGCACGGACTCACTGAAGGGCCGCCGTGGACGTCTACCCTCAAAGCCAAAGTCCCCGCAGGAGTCTCCCCCATCGCCGCCCATATCGTTAATAACTGCTCTGGTGCGAAGTCACGTGGATACAACACCAGATCCCTCTTGCCTGGACTACTCCCACTACGTGGAGCCGCTCGATTCGTTGACTCCGCCAACTCTAGCGAATGCACTTGGGTTGAGCGAGGCCGAAAAGGTTCAGCAGTTCTACCAACTGCTGACCAGCTCGGTCGATGTGATCAGGCAATTCGCTGAAAAGATTCCCGGCTATTTGGAGCTTACAACCGAGGACCAAGAGCTTCTCTTCCAATCCGCTTCGCTGGAGCTGTTTGTTCTGCGGCTCTCTTATCGTGCTCGCAGTGACGATACAAAGATGATCTTCTGTAACGGCACTGTGCTACATCGAACCCAATGCCAGCGTTCTTTTGGCGATTGGTTAAATGGTATCATGGAGTTCAGCCGCAGCCTGCACAATTTGGAGATTGACATATCTGCCTTCGCCTGCCTCTGCGCCCTCACCTTAATAACAGGTTAGTGGATAGACACCCCTTCACCCACCCACACACTACAATTTTCTACTTTCTGTTACAGAACGACACGGACTTCGCGAACCCAAAAAAGTGGAGCAACTACAAATGAAGATAATCGGCAGTCTACGTGACCATGTCACCTACAATGCGGAGGCTCAAAAGAAACAGCATTACTTCAGTCGCCTGTTGGGCAAACTGCCCGAGTTACGCTCCTTGAGCGTACAAGGACTGCAGCGTATATTCTATCTAAAATTAGAGGACTTGGTGCCAGCACCGGCACTTATTGAGAACATGTTTGTTACCACGTTGCCCTTTTAGGCGCCATAACTTTGCTTCCTTTATGTTTAGCTTTTAATAAGGTAGATTACTTAACTAGAATATAGCATTGAATATTTAACAATCCAGCGTGTACATAGTTTTAAGCGATCTCAATGAACGTGAGATACAGATGGTTGCAATAAAACAAAAAGAAAAGTGCTAGAATGCTAGATTGAATGTAGATATCAAGAAGCGATATAATTCAATTTGCATTAGTTCATATCTAGTAGTAGGCGTATGATCGACCCACCCCTAAGCCTACACCCCCAACACCCTACGCGCTGTCCTTATTCGTAGGCCAACAGGTCCTAGTTTGGTCCCATTGCTTGGTACAGGCACAACAACTAACCATTGACCAGAGCGTAATGAGAGTTGCTCATGAATATTTAAGCACTGTTTCAAGTCGAAGCTATTCGTGACTTGTCAGCCATACAGAAAAAAAAAAAAGAATTCACAACTTGTTGACGTTAATTGTTAAATTGTTTAATTTCAAACTGTCAAAATCAATGCGCGGAACACGCACATCTACCCATACATCCGCACACCGTTACCCCCCTCTTACACTATACATTCTTCAACCCCTTTTCCGATTCAATTCCGATCCGATTCTGATTCGAATAACCTATTTTGCTTGCCTTCGAGTACAAATAAGAGCTCTTTCATGCAGTATCCACTCTCGCCTTTAGCTTACTTCTAGTCAATCGTATTAATCGTATTAAGTACCAGATGCGCATTAAACAAAGCCTAAGTAATGATTATAAGCCTACTTGTTAATTTTATAATCAACTATTATATGTTTGATTCTTTAAAGTCTAGAGCTAGACAAATATAGCAAAATACGTTATATAATGATACGTAGATCCAGTTCTTACATTTTGGTTGTCATCAATTATGTCTTGGTTCGAGCTTTTATCGCACGATCTGGTGCACAAAGAGAGAGTTTAAGTACCTTTATGTGATTTGTGTCTGACACATACAGCGCTGCACACAAACTCACAACCTAATATCTAAGATAATACTATACATCATTGATAAGAGCATAAGTATTTCATAGTCTAAGCTATATGTAAGCTATCTAATAATCTGTTAACTATAATACAGTTAAATGAAAAAAATTAAATTTAAAGTTCAAGTTCAAGTTAAAGCAAAGAAAATATTTGACGATAACAATGTTCTCTCAAAGAATTGAGTTTTTCTTTCAATTTCGATTCATAGCCTTCAATTGTGGTTTTGTGATAAATTGGCGGTAAAATCTACATATATATCTTTATATTTACAAATCGTATATGATTTATCTTAAACTTATATTTTATACCATATACAAATACATATACATATACCTATACAAATGCATATACATAACATTTTTTGGAAGGGCAACCATATACAAACAAATCGGCATGATACAAAACTAGATAGCAAATAATTAATGTACAGCTTTTAGAGTAATGATCACTTATGTATAACAAATATATTCCTCTATGGCTATAAAAACAAATTTAAAGACTAAGTACAATAATTATTTATGCCTAACATGGAAAACATATCTCTTCAAGCTTTTGGAGGCACAATAAAGAACTTAAGTGTTAACTTATTTTCATAAAATTTGTAATACCTGAATAACAGAATATCACACTTTACTGTATTTTTATAGCTCATTGTTATTAATTAAATGTTAAATATAAATACAAAATATGTAATATATCCACTTAATGTTTAACACAAGGCAATAATTCACAGCCGAAAATAATATATACATGTATGTCCAGTAGACAGCCATTTTCTACAAAATTTATGCCTAAAATAGGTAAATTGATACAAAAAAACACTTATTTAAACTGACCTATTTTGAATTCTTACGCTTAAGCTTGAGTAACGGTTAGAAGCGGATATTTAAAACAAGGAAAAGGAAAGCAAATGAATAATGAATACACTGTGGCCAACTTAGTTTGAAGCCCGAGTAGAGAACAATGCAATCAAATCGGCTTGTAACTTGGGTAGACCGTTTTGTTCAAATAAGAATTCGAAGTCCGAAATTCGAAAATGTTGCCATTGTCTAGCCTTGACATATCATGAGGAACCATATAGAATCATATAAGTAAAATGAACCATAAACAAATTAAGTTCTTTAACTTTAATACTTATATATGACAGAGAATTAGTCGTTGGCATAGCAAACAAATAAGTGTAAGTCCAGTTTAGTTATATATGAATATGTGTAAATGAAAACCTACTTTGTACCTTCTAAATAATATATACATACATTGATATGCGTATATATACTTACATATATACTCATACATAAACATATATCTAAATATATATACATATACATACAGATATTTTGAATAGAGAACTTTTACAAGGATCTTCTAAATTTTCATGAAATGAACATTTTGTTGTTGGATGTTCTTTTGTAGTTTTATATGTACGTACGCATAGAGGAATCGCAATGTCAAGTTTAAACATTTTGGGTATGCATATTTTTGAGAAATGAATAATACTTTTCACAACTTTTCAATATTTTCATATATGTATACTATTTGTCTATCAAAGGCGTAATTTTAATTCATACATAGATAAGTAAAATATATTTTATTATCCACTTTCCTATCAAATAAGAATAGGCAAGAGCCCATGAAGCTTCATAAATGGCAAGAAATGGAATTTTTTAGCAATAATATGAATATAATGGAAAATATACTAAAACAGAAAAACATACAGTTTAGCCACAAATAAATATAATATATGTATATGTATATTTAATGTACACCATATACTAAAGTGCACAAAAAAATGTTAATGTTGAAGCCCATCCGTAAAGATTTAACTGAAGTCAGGATTTATAGTACTTATGTATGTGTTTGTTTAAATACATACAGCAAAAGAAACAAGAATAACCTATAGAAATATACACATAAAATGGTATATATATATTTTTTCGAATTTTATTGTTTTGTTCATGTACCTTTGAAAAACATCTAAATACAAAGCATGTCATTTCGATTTAATAAATATTTAAGTGTTAGCCTATTCTTCTTTTCTATATGACTTTTGAGAAAAGTTAGTTATACATATAAATCAAGATATATACATACAATATAAACTGTAACTGATTTCAAATAAAATTGTTTACTTATTTCTTGCGTGTTAACCAATCCAGCTTTGTAATTGGGCGTAGCTAAATGAATTCGAATTTCCTCTAACTAATTCGTGATGCCGAGAATTACTTAACATATCATCTAAAGGTTGATACACAGCAGCTATGGCTTTTATATATATATATATATTATATATACGACAAAAAGATCCGAAACCTTTTATACCCACAATACCCTCTTTGTGAATGATTAATTTACACTAACTTAACAGTCTCGGTTTGAAGCTCTGGCGCCAACACTGTGAAAGATATTTTATTGTAATTTTTCAGATTTGACACATATGTATATAATTTTCTGGTAAATTAACGGTAATTCAGATCATATAGTTTTTTTTCCCTATTAATGGAGGTATATATTACTCTCTGAGAGGTAAACGGAAGTTTTTTATAATGCCTGTTATAAATTGCCAGATTAGAAATATTTTCAGCATTGTGCTTAGATTTGCAAGCTCAAGCCTAGTCACTGGACAATAATTAAGAGACTCATCTATGACCACCGTCATTTTCACCATTGTCGGTTTTATAATTTGCCTTTTTAATGTAGTTGGGTGGAACGCTATACTCATAGCAACATTTGCTATACGTTCCCCCATTAAAAACTCATAGCAACATTAGCCATGTCGGTGTAATCCATACCTATAAGTAAAATCTCATATAACTTTTATATCAACATTTAAATTATTTGTTTCCTACCTTATTGCTAATATTGAGTTTAGCACCGTGCTCATTCTGTTCCTCAGCTTAGTTTTTATTAAGTTAACCTGGCTGAACATGCGCTCGACTTCAGCGTTTGACCAGGGCAAGGATAATAATTGTAGAGCGAAGCTAGCCAGCTCTTTATATGGATTAGAGAAGGCCGAGTCTTATTTATATTTTTATTAATATTTTCCCAATTATTATACTGCAAGCTGTTATATTGCCTTTGCAGGTCGTCTACGTCTTTCACTTTAAAAAACGTTGAAAGCTCAACAATATTTTAGCCCGCAATACATTTTCGACCGAAAATTGGTCGATTTTGTTTAAAATGTTAAAATTATCCGGAATTCTAAAAAAAATAGAAAACTGATAAGAAATGAATTTTCAATAACATTTTAAGCCTTACCTTTTCTTCAGTTGCAGTATTAATTCTACACTATATTTGCCAATGTAACCATGTTGCCCAATGATGTTGGAAAATGTCACTCGAAAAAATATCGAAACTAACCATTTCTGTTATAAATTCGCTTGCATTTTAAATGTAATATTTAAAAATAGCCAGATTTGTTTGAAAATTTGTGTAGCAATCGGCCTTGAAAAGTACCCAGATCTAGCTACAAAACAGCTCATTCGGCAACACTGGAACATACTAACAGAAAAGTCACCAAGCTTCAATTTTCAATTTAAGTAAAAGAAAGTTTACTCACCAAAGTTTTACATTGCTTTGCTCTTCATTTCAAGTTTATAATTGTGTTCAATTTACTTTAAGCAACGTGTACTCACCAAAGTCTTACACTGCTTTACACTATTTTCAAACTTTATAATTGTGTTCAATTTTTAAACGAAGGAGTCTCACCATAGATGTACACTGCTTTCCCTAATTTCTTAAGTTTATAACTTTGTTGAATTAAATTTAACAATGTGAACTCACCAAAGCTGCACCTGCTTTGACCATTTTTAAACATTACAAATTTATTCCATTTAATATTTGCAATGTGAACTCATAAAAAATAATCTAATATTTTTCATTCGAACATTCATAAAACAAGGTAATGTTAATATATAAGTTTAGATTGCGCCTAAATCAAATGTGAGGATATGAATATATTATCAGAAACCAATAGACAAAGTAATATGGTGATGGACGCAATAAGAAAATGCATTCATCATCCCTGATAAATTTAGCTCCGATGGGACTACATGAATTGAAAATCGTCGATTACGTGGCTCTATCTACATATGTATATGGCAGCAATCAAGTAATACATCAATAGGTGGCGCTTGCATGGTGTAATGTTATTCAATAAATACACTAAACGTGCAATGTGCTATGTTCTATATTTTATATCTTTGAGCTTATGCGATTTCCACACATAGGTGGCGCAAACCATATTATGACTGCATACAAAAATGTATTAATAAACAATGACTACATTTAGTATACATATTTTCAATTAAGACTAGCTAAATATACATGTGTGATGATCCGTGCAGTGGAGGCACAAATCGGAAAATGGATCTGACAACGTTTGGGTAGGGAAATAGTATTAACGCCTGACTGCAACGTTCCTATTTATTATACCCTGATCCCATTAAAAATGGGACCGAGATGGTCGACTTTTGAAATAAAGTGACCCTATGCTCAATTTTTTTTTCTTGCTCTCTCTCTCTCTGTGCTCTCTGCTCTCTCAAATATGTATATGTATGCATGCATGTGAGCACGAGCAGCAGCTCACAAAAATTGAAATTTCTTCGCAGCTAGACCCCTTGTGTTCTCTTCTGAGTGAAGAGTATACCGACTCTTCAAATCGTTTGCCATGCTCATGCCAAATATTTGCGTTTTCGTTATTATTTATGGGAAGGGTATGAAAGCGTTGGTGCGCATAGAAATCATTCTTCGCGACGACCATGCATACACACACTTACAGTCCCTTGCTACATGTATGAGCATTTATATGCCTGTGTGTGAGTCTCTAGCTGCCTGTAGGAATTTGAAAGCCGAACATTTGCATTTGGTAGATCTTGTGAACTGCACACACCTACATACATGCGTTTGATTGTGTGTAGTACGCATAGGACGCGATGCTCACAAAAATTGTGGGGTAACGTAGAAGCATTTGTAAGCCTATGTGCCTGAATATGTGCATGTGTGTATGCATGGGAAATGAACATTGGCGTGTGCCTACCACATCTTAGAATTGTGTGAACGATTTTGGGTTCGAATAGCTGAATCGCGTTTATATTTAAGTACCTGATTTTGTTTGAATGACCGTGGGTTTGCCTATCAGAATGAATTTTTATACCCTGATCCCATTAAAAATGGGAAATCAGGGTATAATGGTTTTGTGAAAAGTATGTAACAGGCAGAAGGAGGCGTGGCAGACCCCATATATATATATATATTCTTGATCAGGGCGACGAGCTGAGTCGATATAGCCCTGACCGTCTGTCCGTCCGTCCGTCCGTATGAACGCCTAGATCTCAGAAGATATAAGAGCTAGAGACTTCAAATTTTGTATGCATACTCATGTATACCATACGCAGTACAAGTTTATCTTTTTTTTTCGATAACTCGTCCGATTACTTTTTTATCGCGAATAATCGATAAATTGATTTTGTTTATTCACCGTAATTTCAATACTTTTAGACCTGGAGACTTCAGATTTGGTGTGTATATACATCTGATCAATACGCAGATTTTGTCATTTACAGATTTTGGATACCACGCCCCCTTCGCCCCTAATTTGCAAATTTAAGTACTAGAGACTTGTGCTTTGGAATGTACACACATTTGCACATTGTGATCACGTTCTGAAAGTTTTATGAAGATAGTCCTACTACAGGAGAAATGATTCAGCAACAAAATTCTCATAGTATTTCCCACACTGCAGCGCAGCCCAAGCGCAGTCGCTGCTTACTGCGCAGTTAGCAGAGAGCGTGCTTATGCGTGCGTGAATATCAGCTCTTTGTAGGGATCAGGGTATCTCCTAGTCGAGCAGTCTCGACTAGAGCTTTCTTACTTGTTATACCCTGATCCCATTAAAAATGGGAAATCAGGGTATAATGGTTTTGTGAAAAGTATGTAACAGGCAGAAGGAGGCGTGGCAGACCCCATAAAGTATATATATTCTTGATCAGGGCGACGAGCTGATTCGATATAGCCCTGTCCGTCTGTCCGTCCGTCCGTCCGTATGAACGCCTAGATCTCAGAAGATATAAGAGCTAGAGACTTCAAATTTTGTATGCATACTCATGTATACCATACGCAGTACAAGTTTATCTTTTTTTTTCGATAACTCGTCCGATTACTTTTTTATCGCGAATAATCGATAAATTGATTTTGTTTATTCACCGTAATTTCAATACTTTTAGACCTGGAGACTTCAGATTTGGTGTGTATATACATCTGATCAATACGCAGATTTTGTCTTTTACAGATTTTGGATACCACGCCCCCTTCGCCCCCAATTTGCAAAAAACGTATTTTAAGCACTAAAGACTTGTGCTTTGGAACGTATACACATTTGCACATTGTGATCACGTTCTGAAAGTTTCATGAAGATAGTCCTACTACAGGAGAAATTATTCAGCAACAAAATTCTCATAGTATTGCCCACACTGCAGCGCAGCCCAAGCGCAGTCGCTGCTTACTGCGCAGTTAGCAGAGCGCGTGCTAATGCGTGCGTGAATATCAGCTCTTTGTAGGGATCAGGGTATCTCCTAGTCGAGCAGTCTCGACTAGAGCTTTCTTACTTGTTTTAAAATGTAATACTTGATTGAGCCCAGTGGGCAAAATGGGATGCGATTTCTGAACCCGTGCACTTGTGCATGCAGATACAGTTCAATTTGACCCGTTTAAAAAGATGCATATATGTATATGTAGGTCAAATGGATCATACTAACTACATAGTAATTTAAGTAAAGCTATAATGATTCCACAATATTATATTTGAATCAATAAATTTATTAAATAATTTCGTACGCCGAACCTAAAAGTAAGGAGCCGAGCGAATACGAAGTTGTGTGGGGTAGCCTGGCCCAAAAAAAAAAAATGGACAAAATCTTTCTTCCGCGTGTCCAGTCTATGTGTTCTATGGTTAGTGGTACAAGTTTATCTATTTTTTTCGATAACTCGTCCGATTACTTTTTTATCGCGAATAATCGATAAATTCATTTTTTTTATTCAGCGTAATTTTAATACTTTTAGACCTGGAAACTTCAGATTTGGTGTGTATATACATCTGATCAATACGCAGATTTTGTCATTTACAGATTTTGGATACCACGCCCCCTTCGCCCCTAATTTGCAAATTTAAGTACTAGAGACTTGTGCTTTGGAATGTACACACTGCAGCGCAGCCCAAGCGCAGTCGCTGCTTACTGCGCAGTTAGCAGAGAGCGTGCTTATGCGTGCGTGAATATCAGCTCTTTGTAGGGATCAGGGTATCTCCTAGTCGAGCAGTCTCGACTAGAGCTTTCTTACTTGTTTTAAGATGGTTTTTTTCTTTTGTTTTTTAGTTAAATATACAAAATAAAATTTTCAGAATTATTTTATATTCTTCTTAAATCTGCTTATATTAAATATAAAAATAATTTATGCTTACAATAAATACAATATAATATATAATCAGTCATAGACAGGCAGCAATGTGTGGACGTCGTGCCTGCAAACAGGACAACGACGGCCACTCTCCAAGCGGTGCAGCTGCTGGGCGCACTCCTTGCACAGGCATAGATGTCGACAGGGAAGGATAACGATGTTCTTGTTTCTTTCTAGACACACCACACAGTGTGATCGATGACTCGAAGCATTCGCCGAGGCTTCCGAAACTTCCAATTTTTGAAACAACCAGAATACTTGCTGATTAGTCCAGTTTGTCGACCACTGTAAAGCCAATCGTCCTTTTGTTGAAATCTCATTAATAAGGGTCCTCAGCAGATAAAGCGATAGCAAATGAATATATCTGCGAAACATGTATATAACCAGAAGCAGAGAAATTCCAATCGTGAGCTGGAAAACGTTCTTGAGTAAATATGTGCCACGCTCAACCATATGTTGAGCTAATTGATCAAGCGACAGAATAATATAGTCAACTATAGCTATAATAGCTCGCGGGAACAGCATCAGAATCCACAGTGTGCAGTTGCCAAGTCCAATAAGTACGTTCCCCATTAAAAGAACCATCTCCTCTGCCAAGTATCGCGCAAGATTGAGTCCGTCTCCGGTACCATAGTAAATGTACTCCCAAACAATGGTTACAATATCCCGAAGATCGTTATAAAAAATATTGCACTCCCTTGCAATAATAGTTGATATTTGGTAACAATCACATAATGCGCTCCAGATGTGCCCACCGGCTTCGACGAGGCAGTAACCTATGAACCAACTGGCAGCGAAAAAATAATATATTACATTTACAATGCCCTCAATCGCGGTCGAAATAGGCAGCAGTAGCAAAGCATCAATTACAGTTCCAACTATAGCTAATATTGAAAACATAATGTACGCCGCAAATACATTTTAAATAAATTGAAACAAAAGGAACAAAATGATAACAATAGCAATGCCACTCCAAGTGAGGGGAATACTCGACTCTGCAATATTACCGAACCACGGAGAATCATGAACTTTTATGAACTATCGATTAAATTGAATATCGATTCCACATCGATACGCCAACGTTACACTCGATTTGAATGGATATTCGATATATCAACAGTTGAAAATACATTTATTTTTGTTTTAATAATTATAAAAAAAAAAAAACAAAATTTTACTATATGTATTAGATATTTCATATATATTTATAATACAAATAAACTTAAGGAATATGGGCACTTGCCCTAACTAAGACACTCCACATTACATGCTTCTAGTTCTCTAGTTCAAGTTGCCCTTGATATTGGTGTTGGAAATACCTATTTTATTTATCAAAGATATAAGCTCACTATTTCTTCTCATTACGGCCATTACTTCCAACTGCTGTTGCTTCATAATACGCAGCCGATTGCGCTCTTCAATTTTGGCCAGTTGGTTGTTGCTATTTATATTTTTGGTATCCACATCCAGCTTCTGTTCACATTTGATGTGGTAGAGCTCATCACGAATACTATGTAATTTACGCTCGCAGTCGCGCACGTCTTTCTCCAATATCTGAGTCTTTAAGTAGACCGTTTGCGCTAGTTTATACCAATCAGCCAGGCATTCCGCCATTTGAGCAACGGCGGGATTCACATTTTCCAATAGCAATTGCTTAATACGTTTGCCATTGTGATCCACTTTTATTTTCTCTAAGGCATGGAACTGTTCATCATTGTAAGTTAAGGTACGTGTCGCACGGTCACGTAATAAATGTTGCCAAGAGTCACGCAAGCGTTCTACTAAATACTTTGCCTGTGCGCTAGCTCTTGTACGGCAAGGGCATTTCTTGCCATGCATCAAAGAAGACCATTGGTCACTGCAAGTTATCAACAATAACAGTTTGACATTGACTCCATAAAATATGCTTACTTTAGCTCATCATCTGTAACAAAATGCTTGTGCATCTGGGTGATAACATCCGCAGCACCATCAAATTCACTTTTTACACCATCCAGGGAACTGAGAAGAGGCTTTAATTCCTGGTCGCCCTTTGTCTTCGTAAAGAAAAATCATATAAAGATATACACTAGATAAATGTACTCGAACTTACCACGCTTGCCATAACATGTACCACATCTGCGTAGTCAACAACGGTGGACATCAGATTGTCAAAGCTTTCTGTTTTTCTATAAATATAAATGCATATTTTATGTTTAAAACCATTTCTATGAATACCCTAAACTCATTGCGAATTTTGAGTATGATAATGAGTATGAGTTTTCTTGGTCAGGATGCATACAATATACTAAGGGGATTCCTAACATTAAAATTAAAAAATTAATAGATAGATTTTGGGTCATTATATATGAATTTGATTAAGAAAGTCTATCAGAAGACACGTTATTCAACAATTAAATGCCCACATACTACAGACCATACTAGTGTGTGTGAGCTTATACGTGCGTGAACATGTGTTGTCCGCTATGTACATATTTCTAAAATAAACGTAGTGATTGGAATCAGCTCTTCGGTGGGCTCAGGGCAGCATTGTTTATCTTAACTCACTTCAACAATAGAGTAATGGTAGTTATTAACATCTCTATGAATTGTTCAACTGCCTTCTTAATGAGTATATCCATGGTGGTAAAAATGTCTACACGTCTTTTGCATTCGTGGCCCACACTGCAAGCAGCCTGCGAAAATAGATATTGTTATTGAACAAAACTTGGGAAACAACGTGCTGATGATTTACCTTTGCGAGACTCGCATCATTTTCTACCGAAACATTTTGCGGAAATACTGGAAATTTAGGCAATTCTAATTGCTGTGGCAATTGAACATTGTTATCATCATTGCTGTATAGAAATATAGGATGTTCCGTTGTTGTCTTTGGAAAAGCTTTCGCTGTAAAGTATTTTTGTTGTTATACATTATTATGGAAACTGCAAACATGACATTAATCCAAATGTAAATTACCAATAGTACGTGGCGAGACTTTTTTTTCAAGATGCTCGTTATTAAAGAGCAATATCTGCTTTTCAACCGGCACCTCGGTTTGCAGGAATATACGCTCTCGAAAGTTATCGATCTGCTCATTCGGCTCCAGAAATACCTCCACAGACGTGGTGCGATTTGTAAAGAAGACGTGGATAACACGCTTGCGCAAAATTAAGGTCACTTCTTGAAAGAATCGATCAAAGGACCAAGTTTTCTCGCGATTCTCCTCCAGCAAACCAGCAAGCAGAGGAGTCACAAGCGTTTTCAACCCTTGTGATAAATGTGCATGTGGCGGCAATGTTGTTGACCACTCAATTGGTCCATTTTCGGCTAACTGTGTTCCAGATATCACTCCCGAGGCTTTCTTTGTAGTTATTTGATGCATGGTTTCGCGATTCTTACGTCCGCCGTATGGCCTAAAGGGCAAGTTTCCCGTAGCCACATGGTACAGCGTCACCCCAATGGACCACAAATCTACATTTGCGGTAAATGATCGTTGAATCGACTTTCGGAGCACAGCCCGTTCGTATAGATCAGGATGCAGATATTCCTCAGTTCCATATAGTGATGCAAATGGCTGATTATCCTCGAGTTCGCGTGCAGCACCAAAGTCAGTTAGCTTATATATGGTTTGACCATCTTCAGATATAAATTTCATAATATTTCCGGGTTTGAGGTCCCGATGTACCAGCTTGTTGTCACGCAAATGTTTCATACCGGCGCACAGATGCTCCAGAACCAAGAGGAATTCTTGTTCAGGTAGGCCATAGGAGTTCTCTGGATCATCGAGTATATTAAATAAACTTCCACCCGTACATAATTCCATAACAATTACTTTGCCGCGTCCTTCTTGATCCTCCTCAATTGCCAACAATTTGACAATGTTCTCGTGGTTAACTTTTTTCAAAGCTTCAAACTCGCGCATCTGTACATCCGCAGGTCGCATGTGACTGTACGGATTGAAAGTTTTTACGGCAACTGACTCTCCGGTTGTCTTATTCACTCCCTGCAAAAACGAATTTGAAGTGTTCCACTGCCAAGAAACATTTGTGTTTATTTTCCTACCTGGAATACAGATCCGGTTGCACCTTTTCCCAGCACGCTGGTTGTACACCAAACATAATTCAACGAGCCTCGCAAGAATGACATTTTTTAAATAAACTAATTAAGCCCAATTTTTTTACGAGCATCAATAAAAGCAGCAGAAAAGCGAATTTTGTTAGCTTGTCGTTGACGAATCCCGCATGTTTCGATTAATCTATTTATTTTTGTTAGTACAAATCGAATAGGTTCGGAACGATTTAAAAATCATTTTTGAACATTCGGTATTTTTAATTATATATCGTTATGTCTTTCTTGATCAGCTTGAAGCAAACATATTTTACAAAAATAGTGCTAGAATTCTAGGAAGGGAAAATGTTTTCACAAGGTAAAAGAATAATTTTTACCGATAAGCGGACCAATTGAATGAAATAATCGATTGCATATATCGCAAATCATCCATCTTTAGTTATAATTTGTGTTTTTTTTTTTATACGCTGCGACAACTTTAGGCAGCATTTTAATTTTGATGATTTGTTAAGGCAACACAGTATGACAGTTTTGTGCGGAGCTTATATGCTTCCCCACATCGTTAGTGAGCGAATGGCAAATATGTACATAAAATAAAATAGTTTTAGCAATAGTGGGCGAGTTAATTGAAACATTCTCGCTC
Organism: Drosophila mayaguana; assembly: GCA_037075325.1. Classification (NCBI taxonomy): domain Eukaryota; kingdom Metazoa; phylum Arthropoda; class Insecta; order Diptera; family Drosophilidae; genus Drosophila; species Drosophila mayaguana. The sequence goes on from JBAMCG010000101.1 coordinate 1,785,067, forward strand.
ATCTAGCACTGCGGAAGGCCTTCTGTTGTGAGTTCTTGATAATAAGCGTTGCGTGTCTGCGCTGAAACACGAAAGAATGAAAATTAGATTGCATTTAGTACGTTTTATGTACATAAATCTTATACTAAGGTAAGACAGCTACTCTCCTTATATATTTAAAAAATTTCAAACGAGCGTTAACGATTTTTCCATATTTTCGTTGTGTCCTGCAGCTGCTGTTTCTGGTTATATGATATCGCTGCCGCGGCAGATGTCGTCGCAACAAATGCTGCAACAGTAAATAATGCCAAGGAAAAAATACAGCAGCCAGGGCCCCTAGTTCCGGGGCCAGTAGCAAATGAAGAGGTCTCCTTCATCAAGCCCTTGCTGAATGTAAAAAATGATCTAAATGTTCCAACGGAAAAGGCGCCAGCAGCCACCACTGCGCAGACAATGGCCGCGTCGCCTAAAATGTCGTCGAGTACGACGTCATCACGTCCAGATGCAGATAATAATAATTTAAAAGTGGGCACCGAGCCAAGTACCGATACAGAAACTATAAGCGCCGCGGTAACAGACACGTCAGTGAATATGAATGTGCTGGCGTCTAATGTAAATTTCAATAATAATAACTACTTTAGTGTAGTGCCTAACAGCGAAGCAAATAAGAATGCTGAAAATGAAGTGACCGCTAATGTGCCAAATAATCAATTAAATAAACAAAATAATAATATGTATATAACTAATAATGTAGATATAAATCAACTAGATAAATCACAACCAACAAATTTAGTTGACAATGCGGTAAGACCCATTCCAGCTAAAGGACAACAGCAACGAGAGTCCCAACAACAAAAACAAGAGCAGCAGGCAGAGAGGTACGTTGTTATTGGAGTTTTCATATGTATTTCTCTAAGCATTTCCATGATACCAAACCGCACGTATAGGTGAATCCATTTGCGTGCATTTGAGTAGTGTCGTAATTGCACTTACAAATAAAAATATGTTTAACTCTAAACGTGATGTATCGTGACTTTCGTGCTTAAATTAAACGTGAATGAATGGTCTCAGTGTACGATAGAAAGGAATAAAGAGAGAGAAAGATAGACAAACCGCGAGAGAGAGAGATAGTTAGAGAGAAAGAGAAAAGGATTTTTATCCCCTAAATGAAAGTAAAAGCTATTACGAAACTATTTGCAAAATAAAACACATAAATTATTTAAAAATTATAAGATACATATTATATATGTAATATATATTTTAAGATAATTTATAAATAATGAATATCGGTTGCGGACCAAAAGATATCATTAGTATATGGAAAAATATTTTCAGTATCAATTCCTGCAGACTTTTGTTAATTTTTGTCCTAGTTTTTAGCCCTTTACATATCAGCAGTAGATGCATCAACTCAGATAAATTTTATTTGATCTTAAAATACACATTTTTATTGTGAGATAATTACAAAATTAAAACGCATGTCTACATTTACGCATTATCTTATATGAAAAGTTAGTTAAATTTTTATACTTATTTATGAAAAAGCAGTGAGTACAGTGGCTTTGTGCAAGTCCGTCTTGTTGTCCGTTTCATTTTGATGCTTTTGAAGTGCTGTTGAAGACTTGAACTATATATCTGAAACATACTTGTTTTGATTCTTGAGATACCATCACCAAATACACATCAATAACGTTTATGTTGCTTACATAGCTGTTTCTGGAAATAGATATGTCTACCACATGTTGATTTTATTAACTGGTTTAATTTTCCCAAATATACAGAACTTTAAGCTTGAATTAAAAGAAGTTTAAAATTTTAATTGAAATAATTGAAATGTTATAATATACTATTTATTATGAGAAGGGACAAAAGGAAATATTTATGTGATAGGTAATTAGTTGCGGAGTGAGGTGTACAGTGAACGGCTTTATATACAATACTGCTTATACGTAACTAATGAAATCCCAATTGCGAATAGGCCGAACGCTCAAAAGCGCCCACGCAAAGTCTTGTCACAATGCGTTTTACTGGTAATTTGCTTTACAGTTTTCAATTTATTTTCCTTAGCTCTTAAACGGCAGCGTGTGAGAGGCGACTTTCTAAATGCCTTGGCTGTCGCCGGTTGGTCTATCCAGCTGTCTGGACTATCTATTGGTGGCCAATTCATTCAAAATAACAAACTACGTCGGGCGATATATTAGTTTTCTTTTTTATACCCTGAACCCATGGATCATGGAAATTTAGGGTATAATGGTTTTCTTCTAATGTATGTAACATGCAGAAGGATGATGGGCTAAGTTGTTGTCTCTCAAATCAAGCTTAAAATAGTCCTTAGCTCTTATATTCTACGTACTGTATTGTATCTATAACTTCTGTTTTTAAGACCTTATAAACAAAAATAATATTTTGTACATCTTTATAGCTAGTCTCCAAATTTTTGTGTTTAAATTTAGATTTATTTTTTATTTCGATGTTTGTTATATTTTGGATACCGTCCCTAAATTTAGCCAAACTCCCTTTTGATGATCAGTTACAAATCTGCTTAATTGTGAATGAGTTGTTATTTTTATAAAATGGCAAAAATTCTATAGAATATGTAGGTGGGATGTTTTCTTACTTGCTTTTTGACTACCACGATGGAAGAAATTAAGAATGAGTGAAGTAATGCGGGATTCAGGGTATCTATTAATCGGGAATACCCACCAGAGCACTGTTACTTATTTTTTGTATTATTTACGACCAGACGAGACACAGTGGGAGTTAACGCCAACGCCAATTGCAGACCGTACGATCCTTTAAGGCTTTGGAAGACATATTCAAAGTTACAAATACACTTTGGTCAAAATACTTAAAAAGTGTTAAATGGGTTCAAATTAAAAGAATCCTCTCGATTTGCTTGTATGAACTAGTTGACTTGACTTTTTTTTTAGGTAAAGGTGTCATTCCAGTCTTATGTAATTTGTATGAACTTCCGAGAATTCGACTCACCCAATTATCAAGCATTAGGATTATTGCAATCTTCTTGTAAAAATTTCACACCTGACAGGTGATCGCACCTTCGATGATCGTAACTTTCACTTTCAGCGAGTCAGTAAGGACTCAGCTTAGGCTTTCGAAAATGCATCATGATCTTGTTACTATGATCAAGAGTTGGAAAAAGTAATAATCACATACAACATGATATTGCTCAGACTAACAACTTCGCTATCATCAGACTTAATGGATGCGATAGTTGCCTATGCAAATGCTTATGCCGGTTCGTATGTGGGAGATTATGCTGCTACTGCAATATAGCAACACAGAGCGTCTCGCCTTCGTCAATGTCTTGATATTTAATTGATTGAGCTAGCGCACGTTGACTTGTTTAATCAATTTGATCACTGATCGCCAAACGGCGATCGCCAATCGGCGATCACTGATCTCGTGTAGCTGTATCGATTAGCCTGTTGAGCAGATCGGCATTACAAATTGTGGTCTTTGGTTTGTACACCTTCACTTCTTCTTGTATTCGCATTCCTACTGCATTTTTCGTGAGCTTTTCATGCGACGTAGGAGCGGAGCCTGTCTGCAAAAAAACCGGTTTGGGTTTCTTATTGTTTTTTTTTTTTGCCGGCATATTTCCACTACTTAATTTCTGTCTATCACCGAACGCAATGCCGTGTCGTAGGCGTTGCATTTTCTTTTGGAGAAGGGGCAACCGCGTTTTTGTGTCTACCCTATACGCGATTGAAAAACAGCAGGTGTATTAACTTTTTTATTTGTTGTGCAAATCTAAAAGACATTTGTATATAATCCAGACAACCCGCTGAGCATATTCTTGATAAACGTTTAGTGACATCTGATCAAACAATAACTTTCGGTGTATTAATACTAGAAACACAATAAAACATTAAATATAAATATAAATATATAAATAAATATCAAACCCTTTAGAAATACATCAAATAAATAAACAAAGAGGTCATTGCATTGCAACTTATTCTCTTATTCTCATCTTCAATCGGCCAGAAAACAGATGGTTGCATATTGATGCACCATGGAGTAGAGTGATCTTGAAATTCCCATCGTTTGTACTACAGGACACATCCATTTCACATCCATAGTGAAACATTTAGCACCTCTTATTTGGTATTATAGCTATATTGTATTTTGCATTGTATAAGAGATGTGACATCAAACGACTTTCGCATTAAAAGTGTTTATTTTTCGAATGGCGTCGGTGGCGGCAAATAGTAAACGCAACGGTAGACGATAAACGGTAAGCGGTGGATTCAAACACCATCAGCGGAAAAATCAATTGTCACTTTCTGGCCGCGGTAACCTTTATCTGTTTGTGGAAAAGCGCACGAAGCACTAAAGGAGCTGTCGATGTCGATGTGGATTGTAGTTGTTGATGTAGATGAAGATATGGATGTGGATGTGGATGTGAATGTGGATGTCGAATGTCGACTGTTTAGTGTGTAAAAGTAACAAAAACAAAGGATCATCAGAGGCGTTTGCTGCTTGGCGGTGGCCACTAATTTCTTCGACGGCATATACTGGTTGCTGGATGCTTGATGTTGTTTGTTGAAGGCAAATTGCCAAACGGTTTTTATGGACTTAGCAGCACTTGCATGAAGATTATGGCTTATCGTTTTAGCCAAAGGTTGTTTGGTGTCTGCAGATTTATGAGCAACAGTTTCACTTTCCGTTGCGATTCCAATCATGCATTTTATTATTTGTTCAAATGGTTTATTTATACTCTTTCACATCAGACAGAAACCCAAAAAGAAAACAAGTAAGAAAGGTCTAGTCGGGGCTGTTCGATTACGAGATCTTATATCTTCTGAGATCGACGCTTTAAGACATACGAACAAATGGTCAAACGGACAGGACTAAATCAACTCAGCTCGTCGTCCTAATCAATAATATATATACTTTATGGAGATGGCCCTCTTCTTCCTGTTAAATACATATTCACAGAAATATTATACCCTGTTTTAATGGGTTCAGGGTATTATATAAATAAAATCTGTTTTATATTATTTGTATGTTTAGTTTTCTAACCTTCTTCTTTTCTAACCTTCAAACATCCAAACCTTATCATTATTTCAAGCATATTATATATAAATCTAGTTCATCATAGCTAATTGTAGCTAGTACTTAACCTCTACTCAGTTGAAGCGGATACAGATTATAAATATAATCTTTCATGGCGTATTGCTATAGCTTCCTTAGATAGCATAGAATTCTTACATTCACTGAATAACACATTTTTACTAATTATAAATGATTGAATAAAAAGTACTATAAAAGTGTTACAAATCTGGATACAAGATATTTTTCAAACGTTCCCTACTATTGTACTCTTATATGTTATGTAAAGTTATGGTTGAGCTCAGGAGTATAGACGATTTGCGTACGGTTTCATTGTCTGTGCTTGGAGTGCTTCCTGGAGCTCAATCGCCGCACCAGTAAAGGCGGCAGAAGCGGATTAGCCCCCGCATTAATTCCCAAGGGGCAGACTTGAATTGTCAGAGTTGCATTCTTATCCAACATATACAGAATATGTAAACATTTTAGTCTGAATTTTGGTGTTGACAATAGTTTGCTCAATTCAAATAATAATTCCGGTCACTTAATAGTTATTTAGTTTCTTAGCCGTATTCAATAGTCAGCTCAGAACTTATATACCATGAGCAAATTGTAAACTCTTTATAATCGATTGAATAACAGAGAAAAAATCTACTGATGCCAACAATAAAAGACAGCTCAGTTTTAATGGACCTTCAGATGAAATTAATTACTTCGGAACGAAAGTCACATTAAGAATAATTTTAGTATTTATTTGCTTATATTTTTATTTAATAAAATCAGTTACGTCCTTAATCTGTATCTGTTTTCTTTGAAGGTCTAGAGAGTGTGAAAGTTTCAACGGCTGTACATCAACTTGCTGTCAATGAAGCTAGTTTAGCACCCGCTTCAACAGCAATCGTAGTAACAGTAAACACACATATGTATGTACTTTAAAATATAACATACAAAACACACACACACACACACACACACACACACACACACACATATATATATATATACATATATATATATATAGATATGTATGTTAAACCTGAACGACATGTTTGCCGGCAAGAAGCTAAGATTCGCTGCTGCATCTGCAAGTGTGCTGCAATAGACGTTGCTTCTGGTAACAGAGCTGAGCTAAGCTATGGTGATGCCGGAAAGAGAGAGAGAGAGAGAAGGAAAGAGAAAGATTGAGAAGAGACTCTTCTCTTTGCACCTGTGTGCTATGTTACTCTTTGCTTACTTGATTTTGTTGTCTCTCACCTTTACGCCATATGGCTGAAATATTTGCGCACTTGGGTCGCAATTACCTGAATCAAGTTGTAACACGTTCAGTTCTCATTTCGATTTTCAGTGGTGCGATCGTGCGCTCGCACGCTGACTCTGAGAGTCCGCGAGACGCGATATTTCAAAAAGTTTTTCAATTAATTTTAAATATTCATGTCTCTTTGTTGTTAAGCAGTGCGTACGTGTAAGACGTTGTGCCAGCAGTGCACTCGATTTTTATCGTTCATTTGCCAGAGTAATAAAAATCCTTCGATCCTTCAATGTAGACAACAACAGCTACAACAACCGCAATTGAAGCTCTTAATCATTGCCACTCATTAATGGATATCTATGCTAAAGTGGTTTCGCATGTTTGTTTCTTCACAAATAATAATAAGAGCGCTTAATTGCTATCATTCAGTGTCGCCACGAACAGAATTTATTTACCAAGCCAATATTTATTATAGACGTCAACTGTTGATTTTTGCTTCGGGAAATCGACATATCGATCTACGCGAAAAAAAAAAAAAAAAAAAAACGGCAGTTAAGCATTTCCGTTCGTAAAATTTTCGAATTCTGATCAACTTAATTAATTCATAATATAAGTAATATTCTAACAACTATTATATTAATTATATTACATATATATTCATTTTGCTTTGCGACGAATTATTAAATTGGTTTATTCGTATACTGAATTAGGTGTATACAGAGTCTGTTGTGCAATATTTCAGGTTATTAATTTATCAAAATTTTTAACTTATCTCAACTAATAAATATTTGTTTGCTTGAACGGTCGTTCTGTTTTGTGTGATTGTAATCTTTCAGATACCAACTCAATTATCAATGCGCTCAATAAATTGCGATAATATTTCTCTCATTCATAGCTATGATGTTCGAAATGCTTAATATTGTTGCTGTTTTGTAGTTTTTTATTAACTTGTCTAATGTGTAATGTTTAAGGTAAAATTAATATGAATATATAAATGTTTATTGAATTAAATGCTTCTGATGATTACTTTATTTTGATAGAATGTCCAATATTATATATTATATATATTATATTATATATATTCCGATTTTTTCTTTTATACACATCTTAGAGTTTATACATAAAATGTGCAAATAAAATCTGGGATGAATCTTATTCTATTGTTTAATGCTTATAAGCCAGTATATACGGTGAGCTAAAATTTTATGAAAGTCAAGAATCACATTTATATCAAACATTTCGAAATTGGAAACTCCAATCATATTTGAAATATAAGCTCATTTAAAATAATTAAAATAACAGAATCCAAATTTATAAAAAAAATAAAATAAATTATTAAGATGTATGAGGAAAGAAGTAGCCGTATCCATGTATCATACTATACGTATGATGTATTAGTTGAATCATCTTTTTTCAACAACAGAACGAAGCATTCTACGTTTTCCGTGATATCGTTATTAACAATGCTCCTGAGTAACTTTTCATGTTACATATTCTTACTTTTCGAAGTACAAAAAATTTAAGCAAATTGAAGTTTTCCATAATGACACAACAAAAAATACTAGTATACGAAAAGTCCATGTATCTCATGCGGCTATTCAAAAACGTAAGAGCCAGAAATTCCTGCCAAACTTGTCGTTGGTGTCGGCTGCCAGGTTTCTTGTATTCATCGGCATTACAATATCGTAAGCTGCCCAGACGGATTTCGGATTTCGGATTTCGGCTGCCATTTTAATGGTGGCTGAAAAGTCATAAATATGCCAAACCAGGAAACTCGAAGTTTTCCCCATGCTAGACATCGAGGTAGGCGTTGTTGATACGACTGACTGACTGCAAATTTATTTAGAGTTCTTGCATTTGCAAAAAAGATTTTGAATAGTAAAATAAGATTGCTGCAACTCATTTAAAGTAGGTAAATAAATAAGATGCTAAAGTTAGTGTGTTTCTAGGTGTCAATGTCTCAAGCTTATTTTAAAAGCTATACCTCTCAAAATTCAAATGTTGCACACTAACTGTAATTCTATTTGGAATTTATTCAATTATAGAGTTTTGATCGACATTATTAAATTATCTAACTTCAAACCCGTAAATATATATGTGTGCATATCGGAAAGACTGAAAGTTTTAATAAAAATCAGCTCGGTACGTGGTCGAGTCGTTTAGTCAATCTACTATAAGTACTACCCGATACTATTCGTGCCCAGTTGTCTGCGCGCGGAACAATCAAATTATTTCCGCACTGTTTTGCACATCCTATTTCAAATCGGTGAAACGGACTCTTATTCAATCGTTACATACGGTTTAAACGTTTATAAACAGATCTTTTTTAAAAATAGGGAAAATATAATAACCTAAAGTTGCCAGCAACAGATTTTGACCAGGTTTTTATTGTAAAATATTGTGTAGGAAAATAAAAGCCGGTATATAAAATGTTGCACTGAGTACATGGTAACATTATTCGAGCAGTTCTATACCTACGTAATTATATGAATTTTTTTTATTGTTGCTCTTCTTATTGACTCTCTTAGTTTATTTTGAGATTGGCTATAGAATTACGTTTGTGGCGGGCTTTTATTTGCATTATCGCTTTTATAAAGTGCAGAGCTAAAATCATTATTTCATTTGTGCATTGAATTTTCGATTGCTAAAACGAGTGCAATGGAAGATATTAAACTAGATATTTCATACGTTTTGTAGCTGTTCTACCACGTACGATCAATGTGAAACGAATATATTTTTCGCAATTTACTATTGTGCTTAGAGTTGTCGCGAGTATCAGCAAAATGCTGTTACAACCCATTATCAGTTTTCTATGCTTAGAGTTGAAAAGGTTAAGAACAAACATCACAATGTTTCTAATGTTCTTTTGGATTTTATGGTTTTCACAAATCATTGCCATATCGACAATGTTTATGAGGTAAGGCAACTAGCTATATGCAATATTAATTAACTTGGTGAATATGCTCAATCAATGACATAAGCGCCGCCAACTATCCTCCTTATAAGTTTACTAGATCAGTTAGATCAATAGTTCATGAACCATTTAGTCTTATGAACGATTCGTCGTAATCAGTTGAAAGCTGAAAAACCCTAAACAGCGAATCAAACAAATCGAATCGTTCATAACCAAGTGGCTGAGTGCATAAGTAAGTTGACTAACGCTCATAACCGATTGAAATTGATCGTGAAGTGGCCAGTTCAGTACATTATTCAAATAGCCCGTGAGATCGAAATTTTTACTCTATTCGACACAGTTATAATAATAATTTGGTTTGATTTAAATACATGTATATAAATATATATATAAAAATTTTGTTTTTTTCAGCTTACCAGAAATAATTACTGACCTGCCCTCCGTGACGGTGGCGGAGCTGCCAGGGGAACTTGAGCATGTCAAAGAGCGGTTGACATTGGTGATGCCGCAAGACGCGCACAGTTCGAATAATAACACCGAGCATCAGCAGCAGACGGAGGCGCAGGTGGCTCAGAAGGGTAAGTTTGTTTTTTAAAGAAATCAACATTAAAAGCAAAAATTCTTAATAGAATATACTTATAGTTGAACTGAACATTAGTGATCCGGACGCAGGATTGAAAATAAATTCATCAACCAGTTCCGAATCCAATGCTGTATTGGATGCAAATGTGACTAGAGATGAAAGTGCCGCAGATGGAGCGGTAATTGAAAGCAGAAATGCTACGGTGGAGGAAGTGCCGATGCCCGTCTTTTCGGAGTGGGCACAAAAGCAAATTGAGGCAGAGGCAAGTCGCGAGCAAGCTATGGAGCTAGAGCAGCAGGTCGTAAACACTTCAGCTCAGCGGAAAGATGCCACTGGGTCTGGAAGCGGTAAGCCCACATCATTAAAGCTACGCGCTAAAAACTACGCCTCGCCGGACTGTGGCGCCAAAATAATTGCCTCGAATGCAGATGCCACCAACACGGGCGCGGTGCTGAGTCACTCAAGCGATGAATACATGCTAAGCACATGTGGCAGCCGAATTTGGTTTGTTGTGGAACTGTGTGAGGCTGTGCAGGCACAAAAAGTGGAGCTGGCAAACTTTGAACTGTTTAGTTCATCGCCTAAGAATTTTACAGTGGCAGTATCGAAACGGTTTCCAACTCGCGATTGGAGTAATGTTGGCCGATTTGCTGCCGAGGACAAAAGAACAGTTCAAACGTTTGAGCTTCATCCGCATCTGTTTGGCAAGTTTGTACGTGTAGACATACATTCGCATTACTCAAAGGAACACTTTTGTCCAATTTCGCTTTTTCGTGTGTTCGGCACATCGGAATTCGAGGCTTTTGAGACAGAGATCCGTCACAGCGAAGAATTAGATGATTTCGATGATGATTTTGGCGGCCAGGAACAGCAGCATAAGCCATTCACTGGGACCGACGGTGGTGGGGCAAATATTTTCCAAAGTGCGTCCGATGCAGTCATACAAATGGTAAAAAAGGCAGCCCAGGTGCTAGTGAAGCCCACTAAAGCGATACGATGGTCCTCCGATTCTTCGCTCTGTTATACACCCACTGTTGGCATGTTTAGCTGCAAAACCTGCAATAGCTCCATCGTAGATCGCATCAACAACCTGCTATCATGTCAATCTCAGCAGCTGCAGCTGCTACTAGTGTTGCCTCAGGTGCGGAATCATTTGTTGCATTCTCGCATTTGTCAGTCCGACTATAATATTAGCCTGGGCTTACCAAGTGAGGCCGATTCCTTGACAAGTGGCATGGACAAACGCCAGAGTTTTTATCTGAGTATGTTGCCAGCGGAACATGTGGGTGCCATGTGCAAGATTTTAGAGGCAAACTTAAATCGCGCCAAGGAGAAATCCGTGGATTTGAGTGAGCCTGCGCAGCAAGTTGATGTGACTAATACATTATCTGAAAATGTGTCCAAAAGTGAATCGTCAATAGAGCTAGAAGACGATACTAAAATTACCGTACCAAATGATTCTTTGCCTGGCTCTCCGCCCATTTTGAAAACAGTGCCAAATGAATCGCCCTCGTGCACTGAAGTACCAGCAGCCAGTTTGCAGCAGGATGGGCAGGTAACAGATAGCAGTGTAATACCGGGCCCACCATCGGATGTGAATATATTTAATGTTCCACCCACCAATCAGAAGGAGCCGACGCCAGCCTCTGCACCTCTTGTGCCGGACCCATTACCTCCATCTCCCACATCTCCATCATCATCTTCAGTGGACACCAACGAACAGCAGCCCATCAAGGCCCCTTCTATTACAACGAACAACCATCCGCCAGCAACAACATCGGGAGAGTCAGACAGCGGAGATTTGATAGGCAGTGGCAATGGTTTGGATGACGGCAATATTTCCAATTGGGAAAGCATCGACAGCTTACTAACCACAACGGTCGCTTCAATTACTGCGGGTGGTGGAGCAGCTGCAGCTGCAGCAGCTGTTGTCAACGGCAATGCAAATATGGGAAACTCTGCAAGTGCCGGAACTGCAGGTAACCTAAATTTACAACCGAAACTAACGCATGGACCGCAATCGGAGAGCGTATTCATTAGGCTATCAAATAGAATAAAGGTAAATATATATTCAAAATTCTATGTATCTTTACTGAAACTCACGTGCCAAGCTTTAGAGTTTAATATAACGATTCTAAAATATAAGCACTAAAGAGTATTCTCCGATTTGGTAGGCCCCTGAGTGTATCTGAGATCTTAATACATTAGCAGACGAGACACATAATCCATGAGTAAATATACCAAATGTCGAGTATCTAGCTTCAATGACGATCATATGCATATATGTATATGAAAAATAAAATACAATTTTGATTTTTTTAAATATTTTTTATACCCATGACATTCTGAAACTATAACCAAAATTTCAGTCCAAATTAACTCCGCTGTTAGCAGAGAGTGTTCTAATGCGTGTGTGCGTAAGTGAGTGCATGTGTTGTTTCTTGTGAATACTGAAAAGAAGGGAAGAATTATTAGGTCAAACGATCTAGTAGTGGTCTCTAGTACAGTCTCGGCTACATCCGCTTACTTGTTTCAAGTATTCCACTTAACGTGTTAAAAAGTGAGGACTTTATAAGAAACTTTGTTAGTCGTTGCTAGCTTCCATGTCGTGCTTATGGCAGCCTCGCATGTTGTAGACTTATTACGGTCAAGGCTCAGGGCTGGCACACCTATATATTACGTTACATCTAACATTTCGCACAGGTGACCTTGTTCATTGCCATTGGTTTGGTTACATCAATTGCACCAAAATCAAAAAAGGAAAAAAAAAAAGGAAAACACAATGACGGCAAAGCCGCCAAGCTGGCAGTAGGTGGACTAAATGCTATCGAATTCTGTACTTTGCAGGCACTCGAACGAAATATGTCGCTGTCGGGACAATATTTAGAGGAGCTATCACGACGTTATAAAAGGCAGGTGGAGGAATTGCAGCAGACCCTTACGCAACAGGCGCTGACAGTCCGTACTTTAGAGGACCAGAGTCGACGCTTTCTAGAGCAGGAGCAACTCTATCAACACCAAAGTGCGGAGCTGGCTGGAGAAGTGCGTGCGCTCACGTACCAAGTACAAGCGTGCATACTCGTCATCATTATAGTTGGTACGTGCATATTTCTTATGCTCGTAGTTGGCACTGTCTTCTATCGTAAGTTGCGACGCCAAACTCAGCAGTTGATGCCGACGGCTGCAGCTATGGAACTGACTAAGAGTAATCTCAGTCGTCGTAAATCATATGAGGAAATGATGCAGCAGTCGCCTGCTAAGCAACGGAGGCCTAGTGAGGAGGCCATGCTAATACTGAACGGATGTGGAGACAGATCGGTAGAGGAGGAGTTAGAGGTTGCGCATGGCGGCAGGCAGCGCAAGATTTCTGTTTGTTATGGCAGCAACAACAACATAACCAATCATATGCTCAACACGAGAACATCTTTGCACAGGAGAAAAGGCGCAAAGCATTCGTGGCAGTCAAGTTTGGACTCTTCGCCGGTGTCGTGCGTTGAAAATGTAGACAAATTCTTCGACGTGGGTAAGTTGAACCACACTTTTCTGAAAAAATGTTGCTTATGTTATACAAATTCGTTGCAGATACACTAAAAAACCAAAAGATGTTGACTAAGCCAACCAAAAAGAAATCGCTTCAATTATTCCCACACGAACTAAAGCGTCAGGAGTCATCGCCTGCACATTGTACACAAGAATACCGGGCCGAGGAACATACGCAGAGCGACTTTGACGAGAGTCTCATACTGGACGACGATGATTTATGCAATTTCATACCCACCACGGACTTGGCTTATAACGAATTTATGCCCGATGGACCATCAGGCTACCAGATTGTGGACACAGTTGATGGCAAATCTGATAAGGGGCAGGCGACTAAAAAGAGTCGCCGCGTTTCATCACCAGCATTCTTCAAGTCACCTTTTAGCAAAAGCAAAAGTAAGGAGAGCAGTCTAAATGGAAATGGCAGTGGCAGTGGCGTTAAGGCCACCCAATCGGCGCACGAGGCCACTTCTTGGGAGTGGTACCGCTTAAAGCGCAGTGATAAGCAATCCAATTCGAAGCATTTGACAACAGTGTCAGTTGCATCTCATTCGCCCAATGCGAGCATAGACAATTCCTCGTTGTCGGAAGTTAGCTTTCCTTTGAACTCTACGCAAAATTCCTTTCGCATACTTGGCGAGGCCATACTATCTTCGGGCGAGGGTAGAGCCAGTGCCAAGAGTACTGCTGGTAGCAGCAGTAGCAGTGGAGCAAGTACAGCATCATCCACAACGAAAAAGAAGCAGCGTGCCTTCAATAATATTTTTCGAAAAGTCTTCTGATGCAGCCGTTGTTGCCTGGATATTTATTTATTATTATTTTTTATTTAATTACTTGTTCCCTTAAGTGTGTTCATTTAGGTCTACCTTCGGGCCTACGGCATCAATTCGACTGATGTTATCTAAGTAGATAATACAAAATTTGTTGTAAATTAAACTTCATTTCTCTAAAATACCAGAAAATTTTTTATTTCCCTATTTCTGAAGAGTTCCTTAGTGTAGCAGTGAAATGCAAATGACTGTAAGAAAACAATTAGTTATATCTTCAAATGCTTTTAATTGTAATTACATGCTTGTTGCTTATATATATATATAATGATGACTTTCATGAATGATAAGAAACTTAAGAAAATATTCCAAGCATTCTATCCTCTTGCCCAGCGTTAATATTAAGTTTGTAAGCTATAAAGAACACCGCAAATTATTGCTGTATTAATTTGTTATTAGAAATATTATTACTACAATTATATATTGAAATATATTAATGATTGTATTTTTATTTACAAGAAATCAAGATAACATTTTTTAGTAGCACTACAAACTAATTTTTATATTTTCAATTCGCTGAGAAAATCCGCAACGTCAAGCGCATCTTTGTCGCTTAATTTCTGATTTTTAACAGCATTGTTAAGACGACGTCCAGCTGTGCCCATGTGTTTCTTCCATTGATCGATAGTTTTGTACTTTTCGTCGTTTGCACAGAAGACAATCTCATTGATATCTTCGTCCAATTTATAACTACAGACTGATACAAACTGTTCCTTTAAATTGCCTATCGCCTCCTCCCTCAAACTTTCATCCCGACACACCAGATTTA